>LNAC01000099.1:1926171-2032017 GCA_002007465.1 Ailurus styani
ATGAGAGTGTTCTTTTTCAATTGTTTTCTATTATCTCTAGCCATACTGCTTTTGTTAGACCCAAATCTCTAATTTGGTGAGAACAAACCTATATCTATTTTTCACCTTATTGTGGTTGCCTCACAATTCTTAATTAATTCTTGTTCAATACATTTTATTTGCCTTATATCTCTTATATAATGTTAAATCTCACATTGAAGTATTTAAGTCCTCTGGAGTTGGGTGATGTTTTTACAGTAAGTAGGTAAATGAATCAAGATGTGTTATTTAAATTTCTACTCTCTTCATTGCATCTGACATTTTTTTTGTCTGACTAAAGGGGGTCTTTTAAGCATCTCTTCAGTGAAGCTCATCAAGATAGGCTTCCTCTACCAAGCGCCTATCTTACAACATATCAAGGCCTCTGAACGGTCCTTTCATCATTCTTATCAGTGTGCAACGATGGGGTATCTCAGAAAGATCAACCAATTCATTATTTCTCATTTCGACCATCACTAATCTAATCTAGTATTTACCCCAGATATATATAAATTTGGTTTCCAAGTTTTCTGATTCTTTTTCATATTTCCTATTTCTTTCTCTCTCTCTCTCTCTCTCTCTCTCTTCATCTCCCTCTTTTATTATTTTTTTTAACTTCTGCCTGACTACAATGGTTAATGCTAAATGTCAACTTGCATAGGCCACAATACTGTTATTTGGTCAAACTCAGATATTTGGTCTAACAGTATTCTAGATGTTTAAGTGAAGGTATTTTTCTGGATGGGGATTAACATATGAATCAGTAGACACTGAGTAAAGCAAACTGCCCTGCGTATTGTGGGTGGGCCTCACCCAATCAGTTCACGGTCATAAGAAAAAAAGACTGACTTCCCCCTAAAAGGGGGAATTCTACCAGCCAACTCTTTAGATGTGTATTGCAACACTTTCGTCGGTCTCCAGTTTATCAGCCTACCCTACAGATTTGCATTTACCAGCTTTCACAGTGTGAGATAATTACTTGAAATAATCTCTCTCTCTCTCTCTCTATGTGTGTGTGTGTGTGTGTGTGTGTGTGTGTGTGTGTATAAAGGGCACAGTAACTTCCTCACCACCATTATTTCCCCTGGATAGTAAGCATAGTTCCCATAATGCCTGGTCTCTGTGACCCAGATTCCCCTCACCAAAAACTTTTCTAGGTTCATCTCCAGCCCAGGAGCTGACCCTACTTCCTCCCTTCTCTGCCCTGACCTTTGATATGCCTGTTTAGCTCTAATAAAGTAATAAAGCTTTGTTGTAAAAAAAAATTTTTAAAGTGGGGGGGACGGCCCTTAGGTAGTTCAGTTAGTTGTCTGCCTTTAGCTCAGGTTATGATCTCAGGGTCCTGGGATCAAGTCCCACATTGGGGTCTCTGCTCAGTGGGGAGTTTGCTTCTCCCTCTTCCTCTCCTCCTGCTTGTATTCTTTCTCTCTTTCTGTCAAATAAATAAAATCTTAAAAAAAAAAGAGAGATGTATAGATATGTATATATGATTGGTATGTTTATATATATAAAGAGAGATATAAAGACATATATATTCTATTGGGGCTGTTTCGCTGTAAAACTGAATAATACGCTGATTTTCATAATATTTTTAGTGGATGTTATATTTGTTTTAATTATTTGTAATCCTAATAAATTCAATTTTTTTCCAGAGGTTCTATTATTCCAGTTTTATCTAGAATAGATTCATTTTTGTTTGCTGATTTTTTTGTCACATTTCTTAGAATTACATTTCTTCATATATTTTGAAAATGTCTGTTCATTTGAAGTTCTTTGTTGTTCTTTCTTTCTCTTTTATTTTCTCATCTGTTTCTATCCTATTCATTTTGAAATTGCTCCCACTTGGTTCCTTGAGTCCTCAGTCCAAAACAAGATTTTATATAGAAATTCGAGACCCACAGTGATATTGGAGATATGACAGATATAACCACTAGGCCAGTAGGTATCTAGATACCAGGACCTTGTCAGCTAGCGCCTCCTTTAAGGTATGTACTTTTATATGCAGACATTGCCCCCAGGCAATGCTATTGTTTATTTGTGTCTCCTCCTTTTCATTCATACTTTTTAGCAGTGATCTTATCTCTAGTACCCCACTGTCTAAGTGCTGTTAGTACTAATTATCCTATAAGATTCAAATAATCATTTACCTTTGCCTGCTTAAAGACCTGCCAGGGAAGCCCATGTTTGAGCCTTTCCCTAAATTCTATCCATTCCTTGTCCACAGTTCACACAAATAATTTATTGCATGTACCATCATAGGATAGGTTTTACATATCTTTTTTCTTTAAGTTTTTATTTATTTATTTGACACAGAGAGAGAGATCACATGTAGGCAGAGAGTCAGGCAGAGAGAGGAGGAAGCAGGCTTCCTGCTGAGCAGACAGCCTGATGAGAGGGCTCGATCCCAGAACCCTGAGATCATGACCTGAGACGAAGGCAGAGGCTTTAACCCACTGAGCCATCCAGGTGCCCCAGTTTCACAGATCTTTACACAGAAGCACTAGAAAAAGTTAGAAAATGAAATAAACACCACTGACAGACTCAAAATGAATAAAAACCAATTGAACAGTAAGTGAGTAAGATAACAAATATGATTATATTTACAATTTGTTAAGAGAGGATGGACGAATATAGTAGGTACAATCATAATTTGACAGTTAAATAAGATACGTTTGTTCATCTTATGAATTTAGGGAAGACTTAGTGCAGAATGTAGGATTTCAAGACCTTCATGAAAGAGGAAATAAGAGAGCTGAATATGCTGGCAAAACAAAAGATTCCTTTTACCACATTATTTTATATATTAGTATTTACCTCTCACTTAGCAGTTTGCCTAATGATGTGCTCTTTTTTGCTTAGGTAAGCATTTCTGAAGTTTCAAAGTCTTTAAGATGTTTTGACAAAAGAAAAAAAGCCTTCTTCTAACTAGAAATTAAGGGGTTTTTTTCCATTATTTTTTCCTTGTCTCCAGAAGAAAAACTGAGGAACATATTTACTATGACACTCTTTATCAGAAAGAAACTTACATATCCTAGAGGAAAACACAGTTGATGTAATTCACTCCCTTAAAACTTGTGGTAGGAATAAATGTTAAAAAGGATAGATTAGGTACATACTTAAATTGGTCTGGACTAATTGGTTTTAAGAGAAAAAAATCTTTAAAAATACATATATTTTAAAAATATATTTATTTTTATTTTATTTATATATTAAATATAAATATTTAAATATTTATAATATTTATAAATTTAAACTACTATATTTAAGTTAAATAGAATTTAAATATAAGTATTTAAATGTATGTGTGTGTGTATATATATGTACATATATACATATATACACATGTATATATGTATATATATATATATATATATAAAATTTTCTTTTTCTTTATAAGTGGTATTTCTCCAGAGATAGTCACTCCTAGACTTTGGTGTTATTTTGGCAATAGTTGGATTAAAAAACTTCTCAGCTGACAGATCTCAAACTGGGCTGGACTGGATGACTGTAAAGAGCTCTTAAACCATGAAATTCTTTTTTTTTTTTAACATTTTATTTTTTTTATTTATTTATTTGACACAGAGAGAGAGATCACAAGTAGGCAGAGAGGCAGGCAGAGAGACAGGGAGAGGAGGAAGCAGGCTCCCNGAAACCTTACAATGACCTGAGCCAAAGGCAGAGGCTTTAACCCACTGAGCCACCCAGGTGCCCTTAAACCATGAAATTCTATGATACATCAGATACCTGGCACTGTAATGTGGTGGAGAGAATAAGAAACCTTATGTCACAGTATATGGAGAATCTGCTCTATATCTGGTCATTCTATTCATTGTATAAAGCATAACGTCCAATGAGTCTCAGTCTCAGTTCAAAAACGTGGAAATGTGGAAAACAATGCTGTTTGTCAGTTGTGATAGTACACTGAGAGAACAAGCACAGAGCACACACTAGAAATGAATCCTATTTCTACCCTTTATGAAATAAATGCTAACTAGAGAAGATTTTAGATAATTGTGGTATTTTTAAGATACTGAACTATAGTTTTTAAGATGGTGAAACAGTCATCTCACTGATTCATCAGATAATGGAAAACACACAATTTCTCAACCTCTCTCAACAACAGCATTACCTTCTAGGGTTATTTTAATTATATATTTCTACTTCTTTCCTTCTTTGGTAATAGTTTAATTTTGTAACTATCAATGGTCTCCTTATCATTAACATTACCACTTGAGGTTCTTACTGTAGTTTTTATTACTGAATCGATTAATTCCAAGTCATATAATATGAAGATTAATAAAGAAATTTTAAAATATAGCTCTATATTTATGCACTAGTTCCCCTTAGAAATATCTATTGTCTTTATTGTTCTTCAAGATCTTGCAGCTAGAATCTAAGATTAGGTGGCTGATTTATTCATCTCCTTTGATTTGATATCCAGTGGCATACCTGCTTATCAGCATACCATTTATCCTCAGTGACAACACTGAATAGTCATTGGCATGTCACTTTATGGGTTTAAAAAAAAATGTGTGGTCTGACTAAAGTCATAGAAACTGTGCTGAATAACAAATACAATGACCATATCATTACATGATATCAAAACAACTTTCCTCTAGCAATATAAGAAACCTTCCTAGATATCCTTTTATAAAAATTGGTAAAGTCTATTAGACTAAAATTTCACTCACTGTATTTTATTTTTAATCTTCAAAGGGAATAGTGATTTACTTGTCATTTAAATGATCAGAATCAGTAAAAGGAATATATTGGGCTGCTTCCAGTGACAAAACTCTCAAAAATCTTAGTAAAGAAATGTTCTGAACTAGCAAAAAAATGAATTATTGGATGGAAGAAGCAAAACAAAATTTAAGAGATGCTGTGTTATGATAATAATGCTATCATTTAATTTAATTTAATTCTCAGAAACAGGCACTATTATCCCTACTTTCACAGATGAAGAAACTGAGACACAGAAAGGCTAAGTAAATCACTAAGGACCAACCCAGCACTAACAGCTAGAGCTGGGATTCAAACCCACTGATGTGTCTCTGGAATCCATCCTTTAACTCCATATAGCTTCACACCTGCACCACAAAACAGAGGCCACAAAATAGATGTGCAGCATCTCCCAAGCTTCCTGGCACATAAAAACATTTCGTGAATCCAAATCTAAACTTACCTTTACAATACATGAAAATCAAAGCTTCTTTCAATGGGCATACTCTTCTACCTCGGAGACTTTTGTGACCAAGGCTCCTTCCTAGTTTCTGAAAATAATTAGGAGAAATTCCTTGTTGGAAAGATAAGTGGTTGAAGTATTCTGGTTTCTGGTCTGACATATAAATAGCATGGAAGTCATCACTCATGTCTTCATGAGAAGAAAAAGGTAAATAAAATTCAACAACTCTCCTTCAACTCAGAACGGGGCAAACTACTGCCCCAAATCTGGAAGACAGAACAGCAGATTCAGAGAATCACAGCTTCCCAGACACAAAGCCCAGGAGCAGTAGCCTGAAGCAGAAGCCAACTTCTGTCCGTAGGCAGACTATAGACTGTAATTGATCAATTGTTGTAGGTTCAGGGTAGACTAGCTAGCAGTTAAAAACTCTGAAGACACCCAATCATAGGGCCACCCCCCCTACATTCTTGTGAGTTTCATCTCCAGGGGGCCCACTGTTCTTACTGTGAAAATCAGAGAAAAATACCTTTGTACTTCAGGCAGGAGAACAAGGAAAATAGCCATACGGAAATATATTCGGAGTTCTCCTTTTTTTTTTAAAAAAAGATTTTATTTATTTGACAGACAGAGACACAGCAAGAGGGAACAGAAGCGGGAGTGGGAGAGGGAGGAGCAGGCTTCCTTCTGAGGATCATGACCTGAGCTGAAGGCAGACACTTAAAACTGAGCCACCCAGGCGCCCCTGGAGCTCTCCATTCTTCTTAATAAAGCATACCCTTGAGAAAACGTGTTTACCAGAGGCTAATCTACTGGGGTTTTACCAAAGATTAACCAACTTGAGGGAAGAGAAACACCCAATTCAGGATCCTTTGAAGACTGACACCTAATCACAGGGCAATAGCACAGTTCCCTTCCCTCAGGCATTACCACAGCATCAATAGGGCCCCAGGATAATGACAAGGGATTGCAGCTAGAAGTATGGGCCTTAGACTCTATTTAAGGGATAGCTAGAAAAACTGAAAGACAACAGAAGAGTCAGAAACAAGGACTCTAGAAGAAACTAGACTCTGACAGTACAGCTACAGCAAACAATAAATGTGACCTAATTTCTATCCAGATAAAAAACAAACTACAAAAACTCACACTAGGGGCACCTGGGTGGCTCAGTTGTTAAGTGTCTGCCTTCGGTCATGATCCCAGGGTTCTAGGATCGAGCCCCACATCGGGCTCCCTGCTCAGCAGGAAGCCTGCTTCTCTCTCTCCTGCTCCCCCTGCTTGTCTTCCCTCTCTTGCTGTGTCTCTCTGTCAAATAAATAAATAAACAAACAAATAAATAAATACCTCACACTAAAGACCTATCTACCTCAATTCCGTGTACCTGATATATAGTTACAAATATGGAAGATACTACTCTCCTTCTATCAGTAATCTCTTTCATGTGAATGGTCTAAATATACCAATTAAAAGACACAAACTGTCAAAGTGGAGTAACAAAAACAAGACCTAACTCTAAATTGTCTGCAAGAAAGATAAGTGGCTGAGCTCAAGGTTCATGTTCTTCAAGGAAAAACTATTAATCCTTTCCTCTCATAAATTATTTCAGTGTTTTTATACCTTAGTGTATCTCTTAAAATATCTTGCTTTGCAAATAATGAAAAATCAGCTCAAATTGATTTAAGCAGACAAAAGGAAAATTCCAAACTATGTAATTCCTTCATCCAAAATCTCAGGTCTAGGCTCAGCTCAGAACTCAAACTATCACCACAACCTGGTTTCTCTATTTCTCCAATACATTTCCCCTATATGATTTCATTCTCAGATGGGTTTCAAGACAGCTGCTAGACATGCCCAGGTTTGAAGCCAATCAAAATAGCGAGATTCTTTTCCCATGATTTGGAACCAAACTCATTTTGTTTTATTGCTCTAACTGGCTTTGGTGGCCACCTTAAGCCCGCCGTAATGATCTGAACAACGCAATGTACTATGTGGATGTGGGAGTTATGTGACGTAAATGCCACTAAAACCATGTGAGATGAGAGGTAGTAATGTGTAATCTCTTGGAAGGAAAACAGGTAGAGTCACCAGGACAGGAGTATTTGAGAATACATGCCCTCTATGTGTAGTTGGACTAGAACATCAGTGTTTTTTTCTACATTGTACCCAAATAATTTGCTCATTATTCCTGTCTACGCGGTTTCTAATATATTGCTGGAAAAATAACTAATTTACATGAAACCATACTGAACTGAAGGAAATGAACTGAAATAAACTGAAAAGGTGAAGGGTAAAAAGTCCTCCCTACTGCGTGATTTTGTAGGGAGTAGCACTAGGAAAGTGTACAAAAATAAACTGGCCTTTCATCCTATTACTCAGTGCAAAATGAGCAATTGTTTAAACACCAACAGGTAAGCATCATCTGAAGTAGGAAAGTGTCTTTTCCTAGTATGTCTGATTTTAAAGTTGACAAACGAGTAGGAGTTTTTGTTTGTTATTTTTCAAGCAAACGTCATCATGCTACCACTTTATGCTGTAGAAGTTCTATGTAATGATAATAAATCTTTCATAAAATACATGGGAGAACAACTGTAATTTCTTTAGAAACATTTCTTCATATTTTTAGGATGAGATTCAAATCAGGTTCACCCCCTTCCCCATTTAGGCATGACCTTTTCATATCGAGAGATTATATGGTATAGGTTACTGTACTTCAGGGATGGCTAATTAAAATACCTCACAACAAAGCACAAAAATCGGGAGAAAAAGAGAAGAAAAGGGATGAAGGATCAACATATATTTTGTCTTCTGCATTTTTCTAATCGAATTAATCAACTTCACGTAAGGTCTTTCCTTGGTCCCAGAATGATGTATAATCATATCTTACATGCTGGACGTCAAGTCACATGATGTAGGAAGACGTTTGTTACACTAAACACACCAAAGAGGTATTCTGAATCAGAATAAGCCAAATGTATTGGAAAAACTGTCTTGCTTAAAGACTAAATTTCCCAAACATTTGTAAGTCAAAAAAGTCAGGACTTTATTCTCAGCCATGCTGCCAAAGATTAAAAACAAACCAAATCCATAAGATGGAAACATTTTGGGAAGAAAGTTATTAGCAAAGTCTGAAATTAATATTATACTTCTATTGTCATTTATAACCATTTGGTTAATAATGAATTATTCTCACTTTATTAATGACATTACCAAATATTTAAAAAAGCACTAACCATACAGTTTTACATTTCTTATAAAGTTCCTAGGTATAGTGAACTCCATAATGTCAGTTTTAGGGAACATAACTAGGCTTACTAACAATTTTATTTCATAATAGAACTGTAAATAGTGCCAACACTATTTTATTAATTTTTTTGTTTCAAAACAAGCCCTATCATTCCTTAAAATTTACATTATAGAAATCTACATTTTGACAATCTAAAATTACAACATCAGTGAGTAGGCACCTAAACTTTATCCATGTTCTACAAAAACTCCAAACTAGGTTGCAAATACAGATTAAAATTATAGCCTTCAGTGTTTGCTGTGTGACTGGTCATGGGATATCACAATTATTTGTTCTGCAGAGGCCACTGCACGGCCCCCACATTTGCTCCCCTAGTACCTTCTGTCCCTTCCAGACAGGCTGACCTCTGACCTTCCATCTTCCCAGGAAAACAAAACAGACTAGGAGAGCTGTCTTAGTTCAGACTGCTATAACAAAGCAAGACAAAACATAACAAAACACCTGACTGGGTGGCTTAAGCAACATTCATTTATTTCTCACAGTTCTAGAAGCTGGGAAGTCTAAAATCGACTTGCCAGCAGATTCTGTGTCTGGTGAGGGCCCACTTCCTGATTCATTGACAAATGGAGCGTTTTCTGGTTTTGTCTTTTCTTTTGTCTTTCTACGTCCTCACGTCCTCACGTCCTCACGTGGCAGGATAGATAAGAGCACTCTTGGGTGTGTTTGATAAGGGCACTAATCCCATTCATAAGGGCTCCACTTCAATGACCCATCACCTCCCAGAGGCCCTGTTGCTTAGTGTCATCACACTGAGTTAGGATTTCAATATATGAGTTTCGGGGATTCACATTCAGTCCACAACAGCCAACTGCTCTATAGTTTATGAGTCAGACTTGTACCTGTTCTATGGAGGGGAGACGGTGTCAGGTTCCAAGAACATAGTTTCAGGGAATCCAGTCCTACTGCAGGATGAGCCGAGAGCACTCAAAGAAAAGTGGATACAGGTAGCCTAATACCTTAATAAATCTCACCAAAAAATTACTAGAAAAGGTATAAAGTCCATGAATTAATCTATATCAGAGCAGAACTGCACTTCATGAGAGGATCTGATAAATTCAACAAGGAATAGAGATACCCTCTTCTCATATTTTTTTAGATGTAGAAGTATGGAAAATAAGTGAATAAATATAAAAGAAAGATAAGTAGAGATATATTCATAATGTATTTCTTGAAGTCATTGTAATAATGTTATTAACTTAAATTGTAACCATTCTGTATAAGAAAGATACGAAGGTTTGTTCACCTCGAACAATGCATTCAAATTATATTCTGGATTTTAAAATCTATGCATTGAGTACAGATCGTAGGAAATATTTGACAAAATAAACCAATAGATGATTCTGCAATGAAAAAAGACACCCTTATCTTCCTGAAACATTTATATGCTATCCAAAATATAAATCTGTAGTTGTTTAAATAATGGGCCATAAGAAAATGAGTAAAGAGCAAATTAATTTCAACTGAACAAATTAATATAACCTCTTACTCCACTTTAATCCACTTTAGTGGATTTAATAAAATTTGGGGGGAAAATCATCATCAGCATTCCATAAATAATTTAGTAGAATATCAATACCTCATAAGCTATAAATACATATTCTAGGACAAAAGTATTCCACAATCAAATGTTTTAAAATTAAATAAGTAAATTTCTTCATACCTATTTATAAAAAGAACTTCCCAAATAGAAATAGCAAAAAATTAATTTTTAAAACTTCAGCATTTGAAAAATATATTTGATCACAGAAACTGACTTTTCAAATCACCTATTAAAATCTCAGTGGATGTTAAAATTTTATGGCATTTAGAGATATTCTGAGTCTTTTCAAATACAGGTCTGCTTTCACTAATAACTGCCCAGCAGCTTTGCAAAAGGGCTGCCAAGTGTTTTCAAGGCCTCACCAAGAAATATGGCTCAACCACTGACCTCTTGTATAATTTGAGATGAGTCATCAAACTTGTATGGACTTAATTCACCTACCCATTAAATATAAGTTTGGGGACTTAAAAATAAAAATGGTACTCAGCTAATCACACATAATTTCTCCCCCACCATTTTTCTGTTAAAACACTAAGCAAGACAAACTGAAATGAATGAAAAATTGTAATTAGTCATCTAATTTTTATATAAAACAAACTTTCCATCTTATAAAGTGAGGGTGTTCAACCAAATCATTTCTAGAGGTTTTTTTCATATCTAAGATACCAAAAAGAAAAAAAAAACACAACAAAAACCTGTTGGTTATAAAAAATATGTCATGCTTAAAGAATAGAGAGCAGCTCATTGGTCTTGTGTGTAGTCAAGCTCTAAATTATCTCTTTTCTTCAAGAGATTTTTGAATCATGCCATTTACTATGCTAAAACTATGCTAAATTTCCTCAAATATAAGACCACACTGAATGTAAAAAACACCATTATTTATGTACCATGAATAAAGGAAAAAATCTCTACTTAAACTATAACATATCACTGACTGAAAGATGCATACCTACTTCAGAGATACCAAAACATGGGGGAGGGGGGGGAAAGGTTCTCCTTAGAATCAATGATAAGGGTGTCTGGGTAGATCAGTCGGTTGAGCCTCCAACTCTAGCCCTGACGATCTCAGGGTCATGGGATGTGCCCGTGTTGGGCTCTGTGCTGTGCATGGAGCATGCTTGATAATCTCTCTCAAATAAATAAATCAATCTTAAAAAAAATCAATAATACATATAAATATATATATTGGGAGGAAGAAAAATTGAAACAATTTTCTTTTATAACACATTTTTTTTGGAAAGCCACTTCCTCAAAGAGTCATTATAATATCTATAAAAGTGATACTTTAGATAAGGCCAAATATTCCTTGAAACCAACCTTGAAACATTTATTTCAGTGGAAATTCCCAGATCCCATCATTTAGAAAGTGAAAAATGAATCAATTCCTTTTAAAAATATATCTAATTCTTGAAAAATTTGAAGATCAGTGGCTCCTGTTGTACTTGGTAAGCCTATAAATTCTTCATATTAACAATAGTTATAATAAGGAAGTCAAATCATTGACTTTACACGTATACTCAGCAGTGCAAAACTTGGAAATATACTTTTACTTGTGTTGATCAAGGAGCCAGATTCAGTTAGCTAGAGTGATCTCTTAAGACATCCCTTTCCAAAGTACACACCAAATTCATTGAAATAACTATAGATTAACAAGTATTTATAGAATGGCAGCAATTTAAGTTTTTAAGCCTGACCTCTTCACAAAATCTAAAGTATATTCTTCAAGGATTAAAACCACCCCAAACTTCCTAGAACAACTAAAGCATCATGAAAAATCCTCACCGTGGCCTGTAAGGCCCTACGTGCTCTGACTACTGGGCCCTCTGGCCTAGGTTCTTGTCTCTTTTGTTCTTGCTTACTCTTCTCCAGCCACTCTGACTCTCTTTATAATCATTCCGTTTCCATGATCAACATGGGTGTAAGTGTCAATTTTCAATTTTCAGGGTGCTGAGTATAGATGCAATCAATTAGTCTCTGTTCCTGCTATTTCCCACACAGGTGTTTTCTCCCAGACCTTGACACCACTGTTTTAACATTTTTCATTCCTTTGTCATTTGCTCTAATGACGCGTCCTCCTAGAAGTTTTTGCTCAGCACTATAGTTAGCTTCTCTCCATTTCCAGTAACTCTCAATTCTGTTGCTCTATTTTACCTTCTTCATATAGTTTTACCAACGCCTTAAATTATACAATGAGTCACTGCATCCAATAAAATAGCAGGTTGTTTTTTTTTTTTTATTTCTTTTTTTCACTCATTACTCTTTCTATAGTGACTGTACTGGTGTGGCACTTCACTAATGGGTGACAGTCGAACAGGCTGGGATCACTGAAGACGACTCGCAAGGACCGAAAAGACAATGCTTACAAAATCTGAAGTTTATCAGAAAAAGGAACAGTACAGCATCAAAGTCAGGATAGGCATTCATCGGCTCTCTCGGGAGAGGTTTGGAAAGGCCAGGTGATGTCCACTGTCTTCCTATGAGGATGACATGGACACAGTTCTCTTAGATTGGGAGCCACTGATGGGTGTAGAGAACACCACAGAACTGGGATGCCCCAAATGGAGTCTCTGCTGGGGCTTCTCTAAGTGTCTTGCAGGGACCATGGGCAAATCAGCAATCTCACTGTGATCGATAAACAATGTTGATAAACTGGTACAAACCGCCTTGAAATTTGGGGGATTTGTGGTTCCAAACCGACATTGTTATCCGTACATTTCATTTCATGCCTAGGTATTTGTGTCATGCAGGAGCATTTCTTATTTCAGTGGATCAGTTCTGGCTATTTCCAGGCCTACTGGAATTAACCCTATCAGCAGAGGCACTTAGTAGGACGTGTGTGTAATGAATGAATAAATCTATGCTTCAAAATTTTTCTTAAGATTTGAATTTTTTATCCTAATTATCTCTACATAGAAAATAAACTTTGCTATACCATATTCTAGTGGAAAAATGACTAACTGCCCAGCAAAATTGGTGCTTCCCCTTCCAGAATAGAGTACTTGCTGGGAAGCCCAGCCTAGAGCTCCATTTCCAAACCCTCACCAAAGGAGTATGAGAGAAAGTGATTTGTATTGTTTTAGGGCTGAGGCAATTAAGAACTGCTGGCGTGGCTTCCCACTTTATATCTTACCCAGGTACTTCCTGGATGCAGATGACACTGAGACACTAGGGGACAGTCCTAAGATGAAACTGATGCTGACCAAGAATACCCCCATTTGTCCTTACACGTGTGCGAAATGGATTTTTATTGGGCTAAGTCATGGAAATGATGCAGCTGGTGTTTCCTTATGCTATTACTACTAATAATTCTTCATATTACTCCTGCTAGAGAAGGACACCAATAAAAAGGTGACTACTCAGTTACTCTCTGATGATCAGGGTTTACTTTATATGTTTGCAGAATTATGGCACATTAATTTTCATTTAATAGCTGATATTTAAATTTCAATCAGCAATCTATTTTTATATAATTTACTGGGTATATGTCAAATATACTTCTCTTGATATATTTTACTTAATTGGCAACATAATGTTTTATGATTGCTATTTGCTTGTGCATACGTGCTACAACTGATGTGTTCAAGATAGTTTACAACATAAACTGGAAGAAGATTCTCATATTTCTGTATTCATGCTTTGCATCTTATATACTAACAAACATTTAAAAATTAATTTTTCAATTTTTCCAAAACCTGTTTTCACTCTGGATTTCTCTCCTTCCTAAACATAAATATTTACTCTACATGACACACAGTTTGGAATGTGTTAATAATCTGTATTATATTTTTCCCTAAGTTCCCCACCGTGAATTGAATATTAGGTCTTGTGCAAATCGAATTAAATTTTCTGTTGATTTATTGAGATTTGCTTGTTACATGTTTACTATTTTTGGTCTATAAGCCAGTTTTAAATTGGTCATCTACTTTGTGAAACAACCATTATTCAATTAATTATGAGTAAGCTAGTAATACCAGACAACCCTGTAATAATGCAATGTGTAATTTATTGCAAATAAACACTACTATCGCTTCTTAGAAAGGTTACTTTTATATTAGTTTGTTACATTATTTCACATTGTAGAATAGTACCCAGCATATAAACCTAACTTTTTAAAATTCAATAAAGTATCATGGATTATTCATCATCAAAACAATTCTTTTACTTTTAGATGACTATTTGAAGTTCTTTAAATAAATACTTATAATCTTAGTAATATGAAGTCTTTTGTGTCTCTAGCTCTACTTGATCTCTAAAATTAGTATGATGATTTGATATATGTAATTTAGTCACTTAGATAAAAGTACTTGTTCAATATCTTATCAAAAAGGAATGCAAATGAGCATGTCATAAATGTTTTTGATACCCAACATAGTATTTTAATAAAAATGATATACTTTTAAGATCCATTCCTTGTATTACTTTAAGAAAGTGTTCCTGTTTTTTTCGTTTTATTCCCATCTGCCCCACCCCTTCCCCAAAGGCACTCTGTAATGAGATTCTGTTAGAGGTGGTAACAAAATTATTTCTGCTAAAGAACAGCAATCAAATTTTTGGTACATGCATTCTAGTTTCAAAAATTATCTGTCAAATAAAATTGTAGTGCTTATAAATCTAGCCATTACCAAAGATGAATGACAATGCATCAACCCTGTGAAAGACTAGTATTTCATTTGTTTTGTTTGGGGCTATTTTGCTTTTGCATCACAGTACCTGCTAAACTGACCTTCATCTCCAGGATCCTCCTTTCAGTAAAACCAGAGCAAATCTAGATATAGATGGCCTTGCCTTTGGTGTACATACATCTTGACCAAATTTAGTGAAATTCCCTTTGTGAACAAAATTCACAAGCATGAATAAATTAGGACTACATAATAAGTTAAATAAATCACAAACTTGCATTGGAAAGAAAGTAAAATTAGGATTGTTGAAAGCCAATTGAAGAGAGTGATAATTATAAAGTTTTCTATAGGAATTAAGCCTTACAGTACAGAAATGCTGTGAGGAAATCTCTAATTGTTTAGATTAGAACAAAAACAAATTTGTTTAGATTAAGAACAATTCTGATTGTTCTTATTTCTTCAGTTGTGGAAATCATTTACTTTACCTTCAAAATTGGTAGGGTGAATTCAATGTGATTATCTCTCTCAGGGAGAAAAATAGAAAGAAATTTTAAATGTATGATTACCTGCATTAGCATCTGTGAACCACTTCACAATGAGATCAAAGCACAATCTTGCCTGCCAACTTGAGTATGGTTTTAATTAGTTATGTGGTTCAGATTTTCTTAATTGATAATTTATTGTGTTTACATTTTTACTTTTAGGTGTGGTACACAGTAAGATCTGAAAGAAAATTTCTCTACTGAGCACGTACAGAATAGTATCAATGACTAAATACTAACTGAACTCATGATCTATCCGCATCAACCTTGGTTCTAAATGCCAACAATCAGATTTGGATAATTCCAGTTTTGAATCCTCAGGAGTAGCAGAGGAACATGGAGTGATTGAAAGGGGTAGGTATAGGGAAAGCAGGCATGGATTCCAAATTGAATGTTCAAAATAAGCTTTAAGAAAACCACCAGATGGGGCGCCTAGGTGGCTTAATGAGTTAAAGTCTCTGCCTTTGGCTCAGGTCATGATCTCAGGGTCCTGGGATTGAGCCTGGCATCGGGCTCTCTGCTCAGCGGGGAGCCTGCTTCCTCCTCTCTCTGCCTGCCCCTCTGTCTACTTGTGATCTCGCTCTCTCTCTGTGTCAAATAAACAAATAAAATCTTTAAAATATATATATATATGATTTGATTTCCTAGGAAGCTTTTACAAATCATTCTTAAAAAATAGTAATCCTAAACTATAAGAAAAATAAGGTTTTTTTAATTAATGCAATAAAAATAACAAGATAATACTTTTGTTTTTTTCATAATGGGCCTTAATTAAAATAAGGTATTCTAATAAGTGAAGGCTGAAAACGTCTATTCATACCTTAATTAAGAGTGAAACAAATTAAATAAATAAATAAATAAATAAATAAAATTTAAAAAAAGAGTGAAACATAAATGATAAAAACATTAAAGTACACATACACAAAATATGCTACTACAAAGGGGGAACAAACGAATATTAGTAGTATTCATTTGAAGAATTTTATCCTGCGATGATATCAGAACGATAGCAGCATTTTATGGTCTGATCATGTTACAACTACTCAGCCAATACTTTAAAAGGTTCTATAAGAAAAAAATTGTACTTTGATTAGATTCCCATTTAGATATAAAAATGTGTGGGAAAACCTATAAAGTTAAAACCTATAAAGACCAAAACAAATCTAAAATATTGTTAATACACCAATGTATAAGGCTTTTAGTGTACTTTTTTTTTTACTAAATTATTACAGTGGTCCTTTCACATAAGACGATTAATATCAGTGTTTTTCCTTCTTAATGTACCTTAAATTTTGAAATTAGTATGTGTTTGTTGATGAAAATTACAAGAATGTGAACAGAAAAAATTGTAATTATCTAAAATTTTCTGTTGACTACTATGCCAAAAGGAATATATGCAAGTATATTTATTGCCTTATTAGTTGGAATAATAAAATATTGCAAACAACTTAAAGTTTTGTCAAAAGCACTCAAATACACTCATTATGACACAACCATACAACAAAATGCTACACAGACTTTAGAGAGAATGAGGAATATATGCAAAGACTGATGGGAAAAGATCCCCAGGATAAAATATTAAATTAATATATATATACACATATATAAAGGATTTATATTTAGATATATATAATATGCATACATACACACATTTTGAAGAATGAATAAAATATGGCACCACTATTTGTATAAAAACTATTTGAATAGATATGTCTACCATATACTTATATACACAAATATTTTAAATATCTACAAATGATAGCAATGATACAGATATAGTTATAAACACACTTGTACGTAAGTACACATGTGTGCATGCACGTGCATACACACACACACACACACACACACACTACCTATATAAAATTAGAAGCAACATTTTTCTTTAGGGATAGGAACTGGAGGATTGAGGGAAAGGGTGGGAAAAATATTTTTTTACCATGTGCTTTTTAATAGAATTAGGAATCTTTAATTATATATTATAATTACATTTTGAAAATCGATAAACAATATGGTTTAAAAATTAAAAGTAATGACTGTGCATTATAGACAAAACTAAAATACAGATGAAAGAAAGACTGCAAAATTTTTTAAAGTCCCACATTTTGATGATAAATACTACCAATATGATCACGTATATCTCCTGTATTTGCTAATCATAAATATTTTAAAATAATTTTAACAATTATTTAAGGATGTATTATATTGATAGTGTTAATTATATTAATATTATGTAACATATCTATATTTAAATATTACAGTTATGATTATGCTATTATATAATATATTAGTATAGTATTATCTTTATGAGTCATACTAATAAATAGTACTATTATTATGTTAATTGTTTTCAAAATACTTCTAGATAAATATTTTTTAAAGAAATATGTTCATAATCCTACAAAATCTTCCTAAATCCCACTATGTATAGAACTCTCTGTTGATATCTTTGCACATGCATATGTGTATGTTTAATAAAAGCTGGGATAGATATTATCCATTTTATAAGAAGGAAAATGTAGGTCACAGACCGTGTGAACTACTCCAGTTCAAAAAACTATAGTTTTTATAAAACCGTATTTTCAGTTAATAATGCAATACATATAACCACCAACAACTATTTACTAGGAGATTATAATATGAAATCAAGAAAGAATGATATAAGGGAAAAAAACACTAGATGAGATTCAGAAGACATAGATTCTAATTTGCTTAGAAGCCAGTCATAAAATTCTACCATATTTACTTAGACTTCCTCTCTGTTACCTCATTTATTGATTGATTCAAAAAATACTTTTTGAATATTACCTTTGACAGACGCCCACCTGGAAAGTGAGGCTTGGACGATGTGATTTCTAGGGTTCCCTGTAGCTTTAACATTCCGGTAGGGCATTTGATAGGACAAGTCAATAGTCAAATCAGGGAATGGGAATATTAGATTCTCACATTACTCTTCACCAACTCTCCAATTCTCTTATTAATACTACTTATAAGAAGCCATGAGCCATCCACTACAGTTGTTACTTTATCTATACTCTCGAAAAAACTTACTTGCCTTTTATCAAAAAGTCACCTCTGAAACCATCTTAATGTGCATTAATGGATGGCCACAATACCTCTCCATAGTCATATTTTTCTCCTCATCAGGTGTTCAAACTGCTTTAGATAGTCTTATGGTAGGTCAACTAAAAAATTCATAAAGTATGGCTTATTTTTTAAAAATGAAAGCAGAGAGTAATTTCCTAAAGCTGTAACAATATTTTTCATACATTTAGGGAGAAGTATGTCCTCAGGCTCACAATATGATATTGGTAGGAGGCATCAGAGTAAAAGTTTATGCAGAGTTCAGAGTGGTGCCCTGTTGATTACTGGCTATATCTGGCCTACAGGAACCAACGTAAGAACAATGATATTAAAAAGAATGCTAATAAATCAGCAAATGCAAATTTAGAGTTTGTATTTGCCTTACATCTTTTTATCTGATAACATGTTCTAATGATACGTCAAGAAATACAGTCTAAAAGTAAGTTCAACTGTAATTACAGTACAAACCATAAATAACAAATTATGATTGCTTTCCTTTGCATCATACAAAATGGATCAAACTAAAAATCAAAATGATGTGCAAGATGTCAAAGAAATGCCATGAATCGTGTCATCCAAGCACTTCTTTTGTGGAGAGTAATGCATTTCCCAAAGAACTCTTACACCTCTCTGGTATAAGGTTTACAGGCCAGAAAAGATTTAATGGCTATGAAGAAAACCCCCGGTGGTCAAAGTTCTAGAATCAGAAAGCAGGAAAGATCCTTGAGAAGACATTTACTTTTGAAGCATCATTTAGTGAACTTTCAAAAGGATGATATGTATTTTATTAAAAATATTTAGGGGCGCCTGGGTGGCTCAGTGGTTTAAAGCCTCTGCTTTCAGCTCAGGTCATGATCTCAGGGTCCTGGGATCGAGGCCCGCATCGGGCTCTCTGCTCTGCAGGGAGCCTGCTTCCTCCTCCTCTCTCTCTGCCTGCCTCTCTGCCTACTTGTGATCTCTCTCTCTGTGTATCAAATAAATAAATAAAATCTTTAAAAAAAAAAATATTTAGAAGCACATTCGTTACTATTTCCCTCTGTAAACAAGAACACTAAAAATGATAATCATGAATTCAATTTTTCACTATTTTTTCATCATTTTACTTCTTTATTTCTTCCTTTAAAAGTTGGATCTGTCTTTCCATCCCCTATTCTTGTGCACTATGACTTAGAACATATTTCTTGTTCTTCTTGCTTCAACTGTAACAACGCCCCTTCCCCCACCCACCCGTATATTATAACCATAGCTACAAAAGAAAGCCCTTGTTCCTTCCTCAAATCTTGGTCAACTGGATCCAGCACTTTCAGATCTGACACTTATCAGATGTAGTATTGTCTCTTTGCCTTAATGGGCTTCTTACGAAGCTGCTACTTTGTTTATCTTGGTCATCTTAATAAATCTTCAACAGCGGTATATAGTGTCGGGTTCTGTTTGTTTGCAATTTATTTTCTTCCTCTTTTCTGTTCTCACGCACTTTTTGCATGCACCTCTTTGAAACTACACATCACATTCTACCTTCTATTGAAATTATTTTTATAAATATCTCCTCTGTTCTAAGTTAGTACAAATAAGCTCTGTTTAGACATGCTGTTTTTCCTTTCTTTGTATACTTTAGCAATTATAATTTTTCATAATCTGTGTACCTCGGCAGTTAATACCTGAGCATTATACATCCTGATGTTTGCTAAACAGAATTAACTAACATCTTGCTTTGTTCTAAATCTTCCATTCTTAGGTCTTGTAAATGCCCTATTTATTGCATTTCTATATTCTCTAAGTTTCTGTAGATTTAATAATCATTTATCTCAATTGTAATTCCAGTAACAAATACCTATTATCAGAAAAAAAATTCTTCTAACAAATATAAATAACCTGAATTACATATAAACTATTTCAGTTTTGTCTTCCTAGATGCAAAAACTTGCAGATTAATATCCAAATTCATACATTTTGAGGCCTACTCTCAATTTATCTTCTTCTCTAATTGAAATTACAAATTAAAATTACTTCTTCCTATTTATTTACATTTCATATATGTGCCTTTTAAAATGTTTTCAGTTAGCTGCTTCCTGCCTGTATTTGTTAAATTCAGTATTTAAAAATATATCTGATAAATATCCAGAGTATAATGATATTAATTCACCATTATACATTCATCTATTTAGTAAACCAATTTCTGTGTAACAAAGAATTTGACTGGCTTTTGTCCCTGGTTTCTGGGAAACAGTCTCTAAATCCTTGGTATTTCCCAGGTGATAGCACTGTCTTTGTTATTTATGGTGGAACCTGATAATATATGCTAATGAGGTGAATCATGGAGGACCCCTAGACAGTTTATGTATAACAGGTGATTCAGTTTGCAGGTTGGCCATGCCAGAAGAATCAATTTGTGATTGGAGTATTGGGATTTTAAACCATGAGATACCAGCCTGACCTCCAGGAAGCAAAAGGGAGCCAGAGGTTGAGTTCAGTCACACAGCCAATGATTCAATCAGTCATGTCTGTGTAATGAAACCCCAATGAAAACTTTGGACATCAAGGTCAGGAGGCTTTCTTGGTTGGTGATACTCTGCATATTGTCACATACTGACATACCAGAATGAAGGGAAAGGACATGGAAGTTTAATGTCTAGAAACCCTCAGATCTCACCCTTGTGGCTCTTCTTTTGGCTGCTTCTGATTTACATTATTTGGCTACAATAAAAATTTAATCATAAATCTAATGTTTTCCTGGGTTTTGTGAGTCATTCCAGTGAATTATCAAACCCTGAGGTGGTAGGGAGGACCCCCAAATTTGTAGCCAGCTGGTTAGAGGTACAGGTGCCCTGGGGACTCTGGAACTTGTGACTAGCGTCTAAAGTAAGAACAATGTCCTTAACCTTTGAAGTTAGGTCTAACTGCATAACTGGTGACAGAAGTCATTGCACCAATTAAATGTATATCTACATATGCTCACAATTTTTAACAGTATGAACAGTATTGCATACCCATTTTTTATGTCAGAGTTTTTCAACTTCAGCATTATTGACATTCTGAACTGGGTAATTCCTTCTTGTAGAGGGCTGTGCTGTGCATTGTAGGGATACTGGTAGATGTTGAATGTTTTGAAAACCAATGGTTTATATATACGTGCCTTTAAGGAACATGGAAATTCACATCACTGGAAATGATTTTGGATGTGACACAGGCACGAGTCAATAAATGAATAAATATATGTAATGACTATACTGTTACCTCATATAAGCATTGTATTTCCAGACAAATTTTCAATTATTTTGCTGCTGTTGTAGCTTTCCTTTTAATGGGACAACACCTCTGCTACACCTAGAACACAGATTCTGTGGGATCTTGGGCAAAGACTATTTATGCAATAAATATTTTGTATTGTTTCTGTTTTCCCTAAAGCTATGCACCAAAATATTTCTTCAGGTGTTCCAAAAACCATCTTATGTTCCCCATTTCCACAGAGGAGAAAAAAAGGCATTACTAATAACATCATATTTCATAATTTCATATAGTTTCTGATCCAGTAATAGAGGTTATAATTCTTCTCAGTGCCAAATATACCACCTAATTTTTTTTCTATTGTTAGCAAACAGAAGCATTTGTACCCAAAGTATATATAATCAAAGAAATAAAAACATTTTAAGTGTATTTCCAGATGCATGTAAATTACAATATTGCTTTAATATCAAAATTATCCATTTAAATCTTGAGTAACTGATGGTTCAAAATCAGTCAATGATCTGGTATTTTATTTTCTTAATGACTTCTTCTTGACTACTACTAACGAAATGAATAATTCCTTGTAACCTGGACCTCTTAAAAGAAGACAGTTGAATAGCTTGATATACATCTTACCAAATTAAAACTTATTAATTGGAGAAATTATATGTAAGTGGAGAGGAAGGGTATTTTGAGGACTTTTAAGATGAAGCCAAAGAAAAAGACAGAGCAAAGAGAGAAGAGAGCAAACAATCAACTAGGTAAAAATGTGAACGATTAAAAATAACAAGAAATCCAAATATCTTTTTCCAGTGGTAGAAAAAATTTACAGAAAATGGGTTAATAATTCTGTTACTGCTACAGATGTACACTGGAACTGAACAACTGAGTAAACTGATGGTCAATGGTGGGAGCCAGGTTTCTCACTGCTGGAGCTGGAGCTGACGGATAAGGAGGAGAAGGGAACTGGAATAATCCATGAGCTATTAAAGTCAGAAACATCATGTTCAACTTAATATAGATACATAAGGTTATACAGAGAAATATTTATAAATAGGTAGGTATACACACATATATGTTTTTGTGGTCAGCCAGGAGGGCCTAGATGCAACCGCGCCTCAGCTGTAACGAGGACACACAGCACCCAGATCTTGGTTTCTAATATCATTCTCCAATAAGGGAACCACAACTTTGTGGAGAAATGGTAGTTTCTAGGTCTGGCACAGGAAATATACAAGAGTCTGGAGCATCTTGTACTGCCAAAAAGTAAAGAAATGCTAAGGAAGAAGAAAAGAAAGAAAGAAAAGAAAGAAAGAAAGGAAAGGAAAGGAAAGGAAAGGAAAGGAAAGGGAGAGAAAGGAAAAGAAAAGAAAAAGAAAAAGGAAGGAAGGAGAAAGAGGGAGGGAGAGAAGAAGGAAGGAAGGAGAAAGGAAAGGAAGGAGGAAGGAGGAGAGGAAAGGAAAGGGAAGGGAAGGAAACCATATGATAATGGGCAAATGCTAACTGAAAGAGTTCCCGAATACCAAAACTGGAATAACTGCTCCAAGACAATAAATAAATTATACTGGATTTTAACCTATAATGAAATAAATATCTGTGAGTTCATGCTAATATAAATTATTGAATGAGTAAACAAATTAGGGGGAAAAACAAATCTCTCATGCACAAGAATTACAAAGAGGGGGCACAAAAATTCTTACTCTTTAAAGTATCACCACCTTCATCCCCCGCTTTCCCCAAATATGTTAGTTTGCTCCAGGTACCAACATAGATCACATATCCTCACTCACCATTCCTAAAACTTGATATGGAAACAATGGTATAGAGATAACAGCATTATGGCCCTTTTGGTCTGATAAAGCATTTTCATTAGCATAATCACATTTAAACTTTCCAATAGTTCTGTATACTAGGAAATATATTTACCATATTGCAGAAAATGATTGCAGTTTTTAAAGGTCTCAGAGTATCTGACCAATCCATGACTCAGAACCAGTTACTCTGACACCATATCCAGTACTATTTCTACCTTACCCCTCAATACCACATCTTAATAAAATCTATCACCAATTTGCTTAGGCCACAACATCTGTAAGCACCAACATAAAAAGAAAGTTCCAAAAAGCACCCAAGACTAAATAAATATATGAATAAACACTTATACATAAGTAAACTTAAACTGAGTTAGAATAACTTATAGATATTCAACATGATTTTTCTTAAATATACATGGAGATTTACAGACAAGCATAAATTATATGCAGATATACATTGTTTTATATATCTCTGTGTATATATACGTGTACACACAACAATACACATGTATGTGGAAAATCTTGATGTTCACATAGGTTATCCTTTTGAATGAAATATACATATATATTTCTCCAGTCTTTTAATGCCTTAAAAATGCTGCATTGTTATGCTTTATGTTAAAATATCATCATACGTTATTTAATTTATATCTTCGGAATGTTATTCCCTCCATTCTATAGATGACAGAACAGCTTCTCTAGAGAAGCTATTAGCCTATAAATCTATTTGGATTGCGGTCATACATTCGTTCCATTTTTTAGCCCACTGTCCTCTACATATATAGGGAAAGCAAAGAATAACTAATTGTACAACGGTATGTATGGAATATGTTACTAGTCAGAAAGGCAAACATAAGAATTAGTAGTTCTAAAAAGTCTAGTAGCCTATAAATATTTAGCTTACCACAACCAATTTTCCGCTAGAAAGATTATGGATCTCAAAACTACAATATCATTGGTAAAAATTTTAGCTTGAACTAAGCTTACTAAGCTTATCAACTTCATCATATCCTCAGTTAGTAAAGCAACCAAAACTGATTTGTTTTTCTTTAGTGCCTAATAAAAATAAATAAATTGAAGGGCAACTCAGTGTCAAATATATCAATTTATAAACAGGTACTTTATAAACTGCTTTGATACAGATTTGTAAGCAAAATAATGGACACCAAAAAGGTCACATTTCTATTCGACATTAACTATGAATGCATTATTAACAATATAAAATTTATTTTGCTAAAAATAGTCCAAATAGGGTTTCAGTTGTGTATTTATTCAGGAAGGTCAAATCACAGTACTTTTATTTTTCCTTTTTCCTATCACATTGAACCCACTCAGCCAGAGAGGCGGCACCCATGCCTTGATGGCATTACTGGCTGCAGTATCCTGACTTGTCTTTAAGAATTTTCTCTTATCTATATTGTACCCTTTTTTTTGGAAAAGAAAATCAACAAGGTAAAAAAAAAAAAGAAAGAAAATCAGAAGTCTGACAGCCTCTGTTTGTTCAAAAGAGACTGCTGAGAACATAAAAGGCCAGTATCTTTCTCATTGATTGTTTGAACAAAAGCTGGACAGTTTCTCAGGGTCCAATTTTCTCCTTCCCTCAAGTCCTTCAATCCCGTGTCAATGCTTTGAAAAGCTTCAAGCTCAGAGCACTCTGTCTCCAAGTCACCCTCTTCCAAGTTGAGGTGGGTGAGGAGTTGGGAGGTCCTTGCAAAAAGAAAGTATGGGCCCTAATTCATTTTGCTCTTGCCCCATCTTCAAAACAAAATGATAACGAGATTATAGTAAGCTTACTGACAAGAAATTTTTAAAAAGCAGATGAGAACACAAAATCAAGGAAAAATGAGAGATTCAAATATACATACCTTTTTTCTTTACTCCACATCTCCTACATTCTGTCCCACCCCAAATAATGTTGGTATATCAGTACAATACATCAGTTGGGTCCTTGGCATGCTCAAAAGAAATGCTTACAGATAAAAATAAAAAATAGTTTGAAGCACAGTACAGCAAAGTGAAATAACCCAATTCCATTCACCCTGGGTTCAAGCAAAGAAAATTAGCTTGAACATGTACCCACCATGAACGAACAGTAAAATGTCAAATTTAAACTCATATATTTAAGTGTTTTAATATATTTAATGCTTGACTTTAAAATCAGCCTCCACTCTTACTTGGAAACCTGACAACACAAATTGCAGAATCCTATCCTTCCCTTTGTCAGTCGTGCCTTATCATTTTACTGGTGGGAAATTAAGAGCTATCTGAAAGACACATTCTTAATTATCATGTTCAATTTATTTTAAGTGTTCATGTTATGGCATGATAGCTATAAAAGGATAATATGAAAATGAGATATTTGATCTATTCTGAAGGGAGAAGATAAATGTCTCTCCCAGGGTTAAGAGCAAGAGCAAAGGAAGACCCTACAAGTCAGTTACAGAATTAGATTTGTGGATGCGAAAGCAACAGTCTCCCAGGCTCCGGTCCTAAAGAAAGCATCCACTCATGTTGAATGTTATCATGGAAGAAAGATTTAAACTCATGGAGGGCTTTTTGGCTGGAACTGCCATTTTCCAGTAATTCACCAAAATGACCAACACAAACGGAAAGAGGAGAAGCACCTGCCATGTGTTCTCTAGCCTTTTTAGAAAACGTGGAGTTGTTCCTTTGGCCACATACACGCAAATCTACAAGAAAGCTGATATTGAAGAATTCAAGAGAATGGGCGCTGTTCAAAAAGGAACACCCCACAAATCTTACCATGACAAAACTGGTCTACAACGTTACCCAGCATACTGATGGCCTTGTTGTAAACAACCAAGAATGAAATTCTTGCCAAGAGAATTAATGAACTTATTAAGCACTCAAAGGGCTGAGATAGCTTCCTGAAGTGTGTGAAGAAAAATGATCAGAAAAAGAAGGAATCCAAAGAGAAATGTATTGGGTTCAACTCCAGGCCAGCCTGCTCTACCCAGAGAAACATACTTTGTAAGAACCAACAGAAAGGAGCCTGAGCTACTGGAATCCATTCCTTATGAATGGCATGATAAGTGTAAAAAATAATAATAATAAAGACCTCAAGACTATAAAATAACTAAATAAATAAATACAATAACACTCATGGGGAAAGTTCCCAGAGGCACCTTCTTCTAGATCTCTACATACCCTCAAATGGAAAGAGTTGGGGAATAGTAGAGGTAAGGCTCAGACCCAGTGCCAGGGTGCATGGCCCCTCTAAAAGAATATCAGAATTAATAACTCTTTCCTCAAAGGAGATACATAGGGGCATCTGGGTGGCTCAGTGGATTAAAGCCTCGCCTTCTGCTCAGGTCATGATCTCAGGATCCAGGGATCGAGCCCCGCATCGGGCTCTTTGCTCAGCAGGGAGCCTGCTTCCTCCTCTCTCTCTGCCTGCCTCTCTGCCTACTTGTAATCTCTCTCTATCTCTGTCAAATAAATAAATAAAATCTTAAAAAAAAAGGAGATATATAGCCTCATTGTGGAATGCTTAGTTGTTGGCTGAGTACAACAGGAAGGTCCCCAATTCCCTCACTCTCTACCAAAATATCTTTTAGAAACTCAGAACAAGTACCAAGGAGCATACTGAATCATTTTCTGGGTGAAATTTGGACTACTTATGTTTCAAATCAAGACAATGACTTTACTATCTACCCTATGGGTACAGTATGATGCAAATATCAGGTGAACGGCATATGTCACCTGTCAGTAGCACCAACAGTACCGAAGAGAATGAAAAAGAGCCAGCACAAAAGAGTTAAAATAACATGGCTCTTGGGGATGATTCAGTGCACTGAACTCGCTCTGTCCTCGAGCTCTCTCACACACAGCTCTCTCACACATTTCTGCACCTTCTGTGTCTGTGCACGACCTAAACACAGACTGCAATTTTCTTCTGTTAAGTAATTCCTAAATCAGCTCCTGCTAGGATGCCTGTGTCTGAAATCCATGTGGTGATAGGTAGCAGGAGTGGCTGCACTGAAGGAGTGGCCCTAGCAATACTCACGCTGGTGGTGAATATTTATTGATTCTTCTGTTTTGTTTTTTCATATGTACTTGGCCGTTTATATTCATTGTAGTTCTCACAATTACACATATACTATACATACATATTAACTATACATACACACAAACATACATACACACATGTAAGTCTGCAACTTAATTCTATAGTTATTTGATCAAAGGCATTTCTCTAAGATAGAACACATAGACTGACCTTATGTAAAGAAGAAAAAAGTATCCACTATTTATATTACCTTTTTAAGCTATTCCTTCACAGATATATAGCTCGAGATTTCAAGCAATGCTACAATGAACATGTGCATATGAAATCACTGTATTTTTCCAGGAATAAATTCCTGTTGATAAACTGCAGAAATGTTCCAACAATCCAGAGTCTCATCAACAATACATAAGAGATCTAATTTTTCCATACTCTTGGCAATATTGTCCCTCCAATTTTTAAAATTTTGCCAAATTAGGTTAAGTTTCACCATTTGATTTTAATTTGCATCTTTCATTATTAGCGATGTTGAATATTTCTCGTGTATCTTGAGGATTTGTAATTTTGTACTTTTCTATACTCCCTAGAAATGTCCTGTATCTACCTTTCCATTTTTGTTGTTTGGCTCATTATGTATTATTTCACTCTATATTTTTATTTAGTATACTTTGTTATTTTCTATTTGTCCATTCTTTAAGATTTCTTTGTTGCTTATTTTTATTTGTTTCAAATAAATATTTCTTTCAAATCACCAGTGTCCTCCAGCATATTATGAAAGAGAGCAAATGACAGGGAAAAGACCTTTAAAAAACTAGCAACCCCATTACATTGACTAATGTTGCAACTGTTTAGAAAAAAGAGATTAATAACCTCTTTACATGACTGGTTCATTTTTTAAAGCATACTTAAAACAATACAGATGAAGCATGAAGCTTTCTATTTTTTTTTTTAGCAGCCAGCAAAATTGTTAATTTGCTTTCAAATTGCATTTTCAACTTTCTTTGGATTTATTAAAAGAAGTGCATGTCAACAGACCAGAATTAAAAAGGTGACAAACTGTGAAGAATTAAAAGTTTTAATTTAACAGATGAGCAATTGCAAATAACAAAATCTCAGAAAAACACAGTTTTAATGAAAAGTGACATGCTGGAGATTCTTTTTTTGTTTTATTCCTTTCCATCAGGTAACAACAAATTAGTTTAGGAAGCCATACTGGAATGCTGTGATTGTGATAACCAGCTCACAGACCTTGCTGTTAGCTCTGTTTTTTGTTTGTTTTCTGAAACCACATATGACACTTCTTTTGTACTAAGTAGATATTTTCTTCAGTCAGATGTATCAAAAGTTGTTCAAGTCTAGACTAGTTCTTATGTGTTAGTGTTATCAAATGCTATTCTTCTTGTGGTTTCTACTTTTGAAAATCTTATTTTCCTTCATGTTCAGAACTAGAGAGGGTTGTATAGGCATACAGTGAGGAAAAACAAAGTTATTTTATGGTATAAGAGTAACATTTTTTTTTTACTCATCAAAAGGAAACTGTCTTGCCCTGCAAACTCAGAGAAAACATTAATTTAAATTGGGAGGTGGATTAAATGTGATTAAAGAATGGAGAGGGGCGCCTGGGTGGCTCAGTGAGTTAAGCCTCTGCCTTCAGCTCAGGTCATGATCTCAGGGTCCTGGGATCGAGCTCTCTGCTCAGCAGGGAGCCTGCTTCCCCCTCTCCCTCTGTCTGCCTCTCTGCCTACTTGTGATCTCTCTCTCTCTCTCTCTGTCATATAAATAAATAAAATCTTTAAAAAAAAAGAATGGAGAAAATTTGAATGTGATTAAGGAAAACTATGGATATTAAAGCGTACAGACATATTCCTTTTTTTTATTTATTAGGGCTTCTAACAAATGTTTGCTGATTAATTAGAGAAATATGTATCTACATGTTCCTTGCACATTTATAAAGCAAAAATAGCAAAATGTTCATGATTTTAATAAAACCTGTGTGCATAGCTCACACTTCCATGTTTGTGAATGTGTATTCATGAGGGTTCAATTTTCCATCCCAGCTCACTGATTCTGTACCTTTTTTTTTTGGATTCTGTACCTTTGATTATGCTTTCCCAGTTTCCTTTTTTTCCTATTAAAAGTTTTCATGCTGTTTTAAAGGGATAACAGTAATTAATACAATGAGAAAATAAACCTCTGAGGAATATTTTTCTTTTTCCTTATTCATTTATATGAAATTACAGCTTAAGAATTTCTTTATTTCCTTTCATCATACATTTAATTCCTCTACATTTAAACATGTCTTTCTGGTTGATCTTGTATAATATTCTAATCATCATTTTGCAAACAATCATATTCTAAGTATTTGTCACCATTTTATTTAATGTTTATTAAATACAGTACAAATATACATGTATTTATTATCTATCACAACAGTTTTCAACTGAGGGCAATTTTGTTCCCCCAGGAGATTTTTTGCAGTTTCTGGAGATGCTTTTGGTTCTTGTAACTGGGGAGTTCTACCGGCCAATAGAACCTCTAACGGGTAGAGATTAAGGATGCCACAAGGATCCTACATATGTACAGGGCAGCGCCCCACACGAACAATCATACAGGCCCGAATGTCCATATTAAGGCTGAGAAATGCTGCTCTAGACCACCTATTTTCATCTTACTGATCATGAAAATCCAGCCCAGATAACGTCCTTAAGTGAAACAAATAATTAAATGTAACCTAAATTTGGATCTGTGCTCATTTTCTGGTAGGGGTGACACTGTATACCCAGGCCCTAGAGATAGGGGACTAAAGAGGGCTATGGAACAACAGAGATGAGTTTAGCTTCCTTTAGATCAACATCACTAACATTGTGGAGATGATGAATTAAAAAGTCACTAGGCTTTGAAGTAACAAAGCAAATATATTTTCAAAAAACAAAAGCCACCAGTTAACCCTTCTAAGTATTTCAAATATGTAAGTCATTTCAGAAATAATAAATATCATCAACATTGACTAAAAAATACAGTCTACTAGAACTAAAAAAAAGTTTGCCAGTCAGGGAAATAAATGATTGAGGTAGTTTTATCTGTCTAATACCAAGTGTTTGAGGGGAGTCTGAAATCTGTAAAATAGAAAATACAACTAAAAGAGATTGTCTTGATATATTTCTGATTAATGAGAGCTAAAATCCTGACAACATCCTGTATTCCTGTATTAAAACAGCAGTGGAGGAACTGGAAGGACTTCTTTTCCTCCTACCCCAGTTATTTTTTAAAGACTTTATTTTTTGAGAGCAGTTTCAAGTTTAAACTTAGCATAAACGAGGGGAAGGTTACCCATTTACCCCTCTCCCCAGCTGTGAGTATCCTACTTCATTTTCAGCATCCCCCCTCCAGAGTAGGACGTTTGTTACAAGTGATCAACTTATATTGACACATCATAACGACCCAACACTCCCTGAATTTGTGGACTGTATTCCATAGCATAAACGTTTACAAACTAGGCAACTGTTTTCGGAACTCATCTCTTTTTTTTCCCCCCACACTGCTTGCCAAACAGCAACTTACACACATCACTAACACTTTGTTTTTCACTCCTTTCCCTACAGCAATAAATTCCTTAGGTACATAATCTGCCTTTCATTTTACAACAGATGATAATTTTAAAATATTTTACCATGATCCAGCATCTACTCAGTCTCAGTCTCTGGTAAGTTTCTTTTCCATCTTCCACTTGACCCCTAAACCAATGATATATGTTTCAAAGTTTGCTGTTGTTGGTTTAGTTTCATGTATGTGTGTGTGTGTGTGTGTGTGTGTGTGTGTGTGTGAGTGATTGTAATAGTACCTTCCTTCTAGCTCCAACTTTTGTATCAGGCAGAACAGACTAGATGAGCAATAGTAACAAACCCCACATCTCAGTGGCGTTAAACAGAAAGGTTTATTTCTTCTTCACGCTATACATAATTTTGGCACAACAAAGTGATTTGCTCCATGTCATCCTCCCTCAAGGACCCAGACTTACTTGAAAACTCCATTACCTGGATCACCATTGTTTACTACAGCAGAGAACATCAACATGAACAATTGAGCACTTTCCCATAAATGCTTCATCCCAGAAGTGACATGTGTCACTTCTATTCAGATTTACTTGGTCAAATCAATTCATAAGACCATATCTAACAAACAGGGACAGAGAAATGGAATCCTATTATATTCCCAGAAGGAGAAGATGTGGAAATATCAACAAATACGACTAACGACTACCATAGTCTCACTGAACCACACTAAATGTGAGCAAGAGAATAAAGGAAAATCCTTGAGGACAAGTCTGGAATAGCTCAAAAATTATACCACCTTGGTTTCAACTTTTCCATACTACAGACAGAATATTTTTGTAGTCAGAGAGCTCTACTGTACAAACTTCTCTCACCAACCCAACAATCCACCAAATGTTTACTGGATCCTATTTTTATAGAACCAGAATAAGAAAATAAATTATAGTAAAATGAAAGTAGTAACATTTATGACATAGTGTCTCATTGTTTCACCAATGGCCACATATAATTATGTTCTATAAATACAGCATTTGTATTATATGACAAAATAAATTTTTATTTTATGGGATGCATTTTCCAGTACAATTCTAACCAATTCATTCATATCTTCATGAGGAAACTAATTTTACTGGGAGCTTCATTTAATGAGACATGTTATGATGTGTTCTTCTACACCAAGTTAATATTTTCTTTAAAGATTGTATTTATTTATTTGAGAGAGAGAGGGGAAGGGAAAGAGAATAAGCAGGGGGAGCATCAGAGGGAGAGGGAGAAGCAGGCTCCCCGTGGAGCAGGGATCCTGATGTAGGGTTCCATCCCAGGACCCTGGGATCATAACCTGAACCGAAAGCAGATGTTTAAGCAACTGAGCCACCCACGTGCCCACCAACTAAATATTTTTAATCAAGCAAAATCATACTGTCCTTAGAGTCAAAGTACCATTATATTACCTACCACTGTAAATATTTTCTGCTATTAGTTAAAATTTAAACTGTTCATAGATAATAACAAACTAGAAATTTGTCAAATGTTATTGCTTTATCAATCCTACCCAACCGATTCCAGAAAACATCCAAGTACTTGCACTTACTTACTGGTCTTTCATTCATTTTTAGAAATGGCATAAATTCCTATATAAAAATAATTTTAAACATTAAAAAGAAAAGAAAATAGCTTTTGAATGGTTCTAAGTCTAAGGATGGTAACTGAAATCATCGTTTCATTCAACTACTATTATCCCAAAGAAAATGAAAGCTTCTACATGATTCCCTCTCCCAAATTTCCTGACATCCTCCCCACCCAGGAATCATTCATTCATCCAACAACTCTTTCCTGGGCACCTTTTATGTGCAAAAATCCTATTACATCTTAACAATACAGGAACCAATTTTCAATTAGGACAGACATTTTTTTAAATCATACCATATATTTATATCAGAAATTAGCAGAAGTACTCTGAGAAGAAAAGTAACTTGATAGAAGTAAGAATATAAGATGTGGGACAGGAAGCAAAAGCTTCTCTGAAAAAATAACACTTAAAATGAAATTTTTACTTAGGCAAAATGTGGGGGAAAGAATATCCCAGGCCAAAAAAAAGACTAATAATTAGGGACTAAGTCATCTACACCTTCATAGACAGAGGTGAGTATTTTTACATTTTACTCTAGGTCAGAATTCCCTGAAAGGTATTACACAGGGCATTTAATAATCAGATTTTTTTTGTAAATGATTGATTAGGATATTAATGGGAATAATGGGCTAAGAGGAAGAAGAGAAATATACACAGAAATGGTATTTAGGAGGTACTCAAAGATATCTTTGAGAAAGAAGATAGTGTTGGGAACTAAGATAATAGCAACAGAAACATCTATAGAGATTTGAAAGCTACTTAACAGGTACACCTGAAAGTTCTTGGTACTTCTATAGGAAGATAAAGAGAGGAGGTTGCCATTTAGAAACTCAGTTCTAAAACCTCTGGAAAGCTTGAACTTTATTACACTTTGCTTTTTCCTCACAATTCCCATTACCCCATGAATGCTTTCATTACTAGGTCTCTTTTTCCTATGCATAATTTCTGGAATATCTGATGTCTCTCCCCACATGGCACAAAGGAAAGTTATTAAGGGATTTCAAAATGTACATTTCTAAGAATGTACCAATACGTAGGTCTGAATAGTTGTAAATACATCCCCTGATTATCTTTCTATCTGTTCCCTATTATTTCATATCTTATAGGAATTATTACACAAAATTATAAATAACTGAATATAAAAATATAAGGTGGAGAAATAGTGTAAAAATGAGCTAAGCTTCCCATCATGATGAGCCTTCAGAATCAGTGAGATCTAATTTGCATGAGTTTCTAACTCCTGGGACCACCCACAGTGTGTCTGAATACACTGGGAGCCATTATGGAACCATGTTAGAGGATAGCTATCAAAGACAAAGATGGCTCCCATGAGAGAGGCAAGCAGCAAGGAGTCTTATGAACATTTCTGGCATTATAAGTGACTTTTTGCAATAGGTATATGGACTTCAAAAACAACAAAGATTTACGTACACTCTGGCTTATTTTCAAGAGAGTCGAATGTCTATTCCTACACTATAGTATCAGGTCTCTCCTTCTGATCTGGAACTGGACAGCTCTGCCATGTTTCCTTTTAGCTGCTTTATGATCAGTCTTTCTTAGGAAGTGACAGTTTGGTTCCTGAAAATCCAGGCTTGGTGTAATTCTGCTTGTTTCTCCTGTCCATATACTCTGCTGCCAATTAATTGGGGCACAATCTGACGTGGATATCTGTTTTAATATGGTAACATGCTATGTGTTTTTGATAACAGGTGAAGGAGAAATAATTCAGCTCTGTTGCTTTTTACAGGCAAGTCATTAAACAAACTACTGAATATGTATCTGATAGAACCATGAAAGGATGAAATAGAACATCTACCTGATTTTCTCTTAGTTATTAATGATGTAAAGCCATCTATAATGTTCCTTCCTGTCAAGTAAGAGGAAGAAAAAGATATAATAAGAACATTCATTTCCATATTTATTACAATGTAATAATTCAGAGGTAGTTACATTCTCTTATGAGACCACTAGGGAGCTATTGAACTTTAAAAATTAGCAGTCTACTATAATAAATATTCAATTTCAATGTAAATGATTCCTTCATAGGCTGCCGTTTTAGAAATTTAGGAAGTCCAAAAGTCATGACACAAGAAAGTGTTAAAAGGTGATATAAAGGAATCAGCAGCCACTGAAATGGTAGGACATCTATGGGAACTGAGTTCTAATATCATTAATAAAACTGATAGGTCAGATGTGACTGCTTATTGCAAAACTGAGTCATTATAAAAACAGCATTATTAATATTAATTAAATATTGTGAATTTTAATTTTTGAATTTAAGACTTAATATTTTAGACTACTAAAATAATTATTTAAGTCATGGATTAATAACTCATATTAGGATTTACATGAAGAACCTAATATGTCAAAAACTGTGATCCTAAATATCTACAAGAGGGGCAATTGTTTTGTATCTCCATTTTCAACAATATATCTACATTTTGATAATTTAGATCCATCTCACACTATGAATTCTTAGAAAACTAAAGTGCATATAATACATAAAATTAAATAAGTACAATCTTCAGTCACATTGCTTTAAATGAGTAGAGGTTTTATATGAATAATGGAATTATTTTTTAAAGAAAAGAATGTTTATATTATATGTTTATATATTAGAAAGATATAATCTCAGGAAAAGTGTCATATGTGTGTGCACATGTACATACACACACACACACACACACACACACAATGTGTTGAGAAAACTTCCAGGAAATATGGCTGACCAAGCTGATATAGAAAAATATCCTCAAAAGGAGGAATATGATATCCCTGGTTAATGAATAGACAATTCAAAGCCAGAATGAACAGCAACTCATGACTAGTGGCTTATGAGGGTTTTAGAACAAGGCATTAGGGATGGCAGTAAGCATAGAAGAGGTTAGTGCCCATGATAGGACAGGAAAAAATTATTCCATAAGGTTGTGTGAGAAAAGCAAACAAGGAAAATTGCATTAATATGGTACTGTGAGTGGAAAAGTCACTCTTAAAAATCAAAACTATACTTTTTCTTTTTTTTTTTTTAATTTTATTTTTATTCTTTGCCCAAGGGGTACAGGTCTGTGAATCATCAGGCTTACATCTTTCACAGCACTCACCAAAGCACAAACCCTCCCCAATGTCCATAACCCATCCACCCTATCCCTACCCTCCCACCCCCCAGTAACCCTCAGTTTGTTTTGTGAGATCAGGAGTCTCTTATGGTTTGTGTCCTTCCCCATCCCATCTTGTTTCATTATTTTTCCCTCCCTCAAAACTATACTTTTTCTTCATGCACAAGTGGGGTCCTCATTTACAGAACCCATGCTTTATACATAACACAAGTTGGTAAATGAAAAATTGTGTGTATGTGACAGAGAGAGAGAGAGAGAGAGAGAGACAAAGAATGTAGTGTGTGTAAATTCATATATACTATATTATAATATATGCATATGTATGTGTATACACACACACACACACACACACACACACACACAAAACGACCTTTAACAAATCAATGGATAGGCATTACACATCAACAGCTATTATCGTCATGAAGAGAAAGCCATCCAGATTTTTGCAACTCCTAAGAATATACTACTACCCATGAAGTGGATAAAATATATATATACATATATATATATATATTTATGTATATATATATTCCTAAATCTTTCAATCCACTAGAACCAACTACAAACAGAGTAAGTATAGAGACTTGAACATATTCATCACATTCATACTAATCATATCTTTACTCAATTAAGGACACAATCAGCAAAGTCTGTGGTATACCACAGAAAACACAGCAGGTCATATGACCTGAACAACTGAAAATGTATGACATTTATGAGACAACTGGAAATTTTAACAGTGATTAGATATTTGATATTAATAAATTATTGTTAAAGTCCTATAATTGTATTATGATTATTTTAAAAGAATTCCTCATTTTTAAGAAGTATTAAAATGTCTTCATAAATTAAGATGAGGTATGGAAATTGCTTTAAAATACTACAGAAAAGGTAAAAGAGTGGAAGTACATATGAGAAAACAATAGACACGAAAGCATAATTATTAAAGCTGCGTAATAGACATATGGAAGTACATTATAGTCTTCAGCTTATTTTTATATATGTTTAAAATAGTTCATGGTAAAAAGATCAAGAAAGAAATAAAATTATATATTTGGAGCGGTAAAATTGATTTGCATTAGGACTACACTACAGTAAAAATAAATGGTGACTCCGAAGATATAACATAATACATTCAAAAAATAAAGGAATAATAATATGTTGAGCATTTTTAAAGATGAAATTGGTAATTTAATCTCTTCATAGGAAGAAATTATATCCTACAAACTTTACATGTAACAGTCCTCCAATAAATAGTTCATCCTAATAATGTGATTTTGTTTTGCCATATCAGAATATGAAAGAGACTTAAAAGATACATGAGAGAGATATAATCTGAGACAAATCTAAAATGTATTATCCACTTAATGATTTAGAAACATAGGCAAACTGATAAAGATGGGTATTCATATAGTCGAAAAATGTAATATTTATGTAATAATAAATTTTAAATATTTTCTACTCAGTCTTTAAGAAAAATCAGTTAATATAATTTTCAGAATTGTTACGTGATCTATTACTTTGAAAAGAAATTAATTAAGGGAACTACAACAAGCTAGAAGAAGCTCATTGCTAACCTTCTCTAAGAATTCTTAGGCTGCCTATAAGCCAACTTTCAATCTCTTGTGGCATCATTCATAAACCACTAACCAAAATAACTACAAATGAGTGAAATATAATGAAAACATGAGCAATGAGCTCAGTGCATTTGTAAAAAAGTAAATCATGTCAAGCAAACTTAATTACTTTCTCAATTGAAATACATAATTCATGGATGAAGTGAATGTAGTAAATGTGATAGATTTATATTTCACAGAGTTGATGTAGTGACTCAGAATTATGATTTGAAAAATAGATTTAATTGTCTTACATGAGCTGGCATTTCTTATTGAAAATGGAAACACCAATTAAATCTGTTGATAGAATGGATAAGGTCTACAAATTAGTAATCAAACCTACTCATAAATCCCTCTTTTGTGAACTTCTAGTAGAAGATAACGCACTGAGTTCTGCCATACCTCCCAATTTCTCCAGAGACAGAAAATTAGACCAGGTAATCAAGGAATGGGGTACCTTCCAGATGAAAGAGTAAAGTTAAGCTAGGTAGTTCACCTGTACTCTTCCTTCTTCTTTCATTGACTCTTTTTCATCATGTAATTTGGAAATAATTGCTTACCTCTGCCTTTCTTGTAACATGGAAAGGAAGAACTAACAAAATCAATGCCATTAAATGTTGGTGGTTAAATATGTTAATGTCTCACAGAAGTTTTGGTGATATTCATATTTTTTTTAAATTAGTAAAGAAATAAAAAGCATCTAAATTAGAAAGAAAAAGGTAAAATTATCTCTATACACTGTCATGTGTATAGAAAATCCTAAGGAATACACACATATACACACATGTACGCACACACATATTAGAACTATTAAATGATTTCAACAAGACTGTAGGATACAACATCAACATATAAAAATCAACTGTTTTATCAATACACTAGCAATAAACAATCCCAAAATGAAATTAATTCAAAAATTCCATTTACAATAATATAAAAACAAAGTAGCTAGGAACAAACTTAACAAAAAGAGTACAAGATTTCACTGAAATCTGTAAGACATTATTGAAATTAGAGAAAACAAAAACAATGGAGAGACACCCCACGTTCATGAATTGGAAGGATTAATATTAAGATGGTAATACCACAGATTCAACACAATCCCCATGACAATCAGAGTTGGCATTTTTGCAGAAATTAACATGCAGATCCTAACATGCATATGGAAATGCAAGGGACACAGAAGAGCCAAAATAATCTTGAAGAACAAATTTTGATGACTTCCTTAATTTCAAAACTTACTATAAAACTTAATAATCAAGACTGTAGTACTGGCAAAAAGATAACCACAGACCAGTGGAATAAAACAAACACAGTAGAATAGAACTGAGAGTCTAGACTAAATCTATACATTTATTTTTGACAAGGGTCTCAAGACAATTCAATGAAGGAAGTATAGTTTTTTCAGCAAATGATGTCTGGAAAACCGAATATCCATATGTAAAACCAAGAGAGGGCTTGCTAGCAGTGCATTTGCAGACATTCATGAGGGAAGATTATTTTTGGACCAAAACCTTACTAGAAGTCCTTGATATCTTATTCACTAGTAAGTTAAGAGCAGAAGTGCAGAGATTTATGTACTCCTCTATACATCAAAAAGACATTTTGATGGGCTCACAAACAAACAGCCCTTCTTCCTTAATGTGGCACTCTCCAATCTGTGGACTTCTGGTGACACCCATGAATAAGCATGGCTTCCAGATGAGTAGCCCATTTCTAGAGCTATTTGCCTTATTGTCCCTACTGTGAGTTAACCTCTGTTTTATGTTTGTTCACTCTGCCTGGGAAATAGAAAAAGCAAGTAGGTCACAAATTTAGGTATTCATTTAGTCATTCACTCATTCATCCATTCACTCATTCACCTGGTTATTAAACACTACTGCATACCTTTTTAATACTCTGTCACATCATTTAAGAGTAATAAATGCCCTAAGACTATAAGAGTATAAATTCTATGAAATCAGGGATTTTTATCTTTTGCTTTTTATAGTGTCCCCATGACTAAAAGAGCACCTTAGTAGGCATTCGTTGAATATTTGCTAAACGAGTAAAATAGCCAACATACTCTGAGGACTAATATGCAAGGCTCCGTTCTAAGTACTTTTATCTTTTTAAATCTCATGGCAACCATTTGATAAGGTTATAATCCCTGCCTCACACCCTGAGGAAACCGCAATACAGAGAACTGAAATGATGATATCACACAGCTGGGAAGTCTACATTCTAACCAAGACAATCTGGCTCACAAGCATTCAGAGATGATGTAGGCAACTTAAGTGTTCATAAGGTAGTTGGTTATGTAAAACATAACCATACGCTATGCAGCCAGAGGACATAAAATCAGATCAATATGAAATCAGTTACTACTTACTTTCCAATTTCAAAAATGCAGTCTGAAAACACAGAATCTATTGTAGAACAGAAAAAGAGTGATTGGCCACAAAAAGTATAATAATAAATTAATTAGCCCTATGACACCTATGAATTCTGTTCACTTGCTTTATTAAAAAACTGGACATTTAGTTAGGTAATATTTTCTTTTTTTCTCTACTTAGAAAAAGAGTCCCTTTCTTCTCTAACCATGGAATTAAGATTCCTCTTATACTTATCTTTTAAAAAGTATGCTGTTTTTTCCCAGTAATCCAGCTCATACAAGATAACAGATCTAGCACAAAAAAAAAGTACTTCAAATCTGTCAGTGCTTCATTAGCTAAAAAAATATAACTTGTTGTCATTAGAGTTTAAAATGTTTAAAGAGGGCGCCTGGGTGGCTCAGTGGGTTAAAGCCTCTGCTTTCGGCTCAGGTCATGATCTCAGGGTCCTGGGATCCAGGCCCGCATTGGGCTCCCTTCTCAGCGGGGAGCCTGCTTCCTCCTCTCTCTCTGCCTGCCTCTCTGCCTCCTTGTGATTTCTCTCCCTCTGTTAAAATAAATAAATAAAATATTTAAAAAAATAAATAAAAAATAAAATGTTTAAAGAAATTAGAACATTTAAAGAAATATTAAATATTTAAAGAAATTAAAATATTTATTTTAAATACCTTGTTTTAAAAATGGAATTGAAACCTGCTGAGAAATGTTAGTGACTCCGTTGATTTCAGTTATATATCTATAAACTTATAATGCTTTCTTAAGTTCTGATTTGGGTGACTCCACTTTGATTACTATAGATTCATAAAATCACAAGACTGGAAGGGACCTTGAGAGGTCATTTACATCTCCACTCGCAGGCAGCACCCTACTTAACTGTCCCTGACAAATGTGCATCTATCCTATTTTTAAAGCCATGATGCAAAGGAGGTTCGTATAAATTAATCACACACATAGCCCTAGAGAATAGAGAGCACAGAATGGCACTCCTGATTTAACCAATCAAATTATTATTGATTGCCTCAGCACTTCCATGGTTCCAACTGCTTTTTGCTTGTAAATCAGTAGCATCTTAAGGACTCAAAATTCTCATGTACTTCTGAGGATGTAAGAAATCACTCCTCACGAGCATTTTTACTAACCAGACTAAATAAGAAGCCAAAGCAACTGCACCATTAGGGAAGGGAAACTGGCAGTAAGTAGACTAGAATCCCTAATTCCAAGTGATATCTTCAAGTAGAAATCAGTAAAAGTCAAGATAAATATGGATATATATAAAATGCATTCTACTAAATGGATGCAAATACTGATAAAGATTTTCCCTACTTTAACTTTATATGATCTTTCCCTGTGGCCTTGCTTCTATTGCACACATCATTCATTAGATTATGAAAACCATTAATGTCAAGAAGCAGAACAAAATGAATTCACTGAGGGGCCGCTATTAGCATATCAAGCAGCTATTTCTCACTAAATATTCCTGACAGCTCTCATTACATATGATAGATGAGCTTTATAAGTAGTAGTAGTTTCTGAGGAAAATAAAATCTTTAAGCGTACTACCACATGCGGCTGAATAACTAGCAATCATCTTTTAACAGTTTATATTTTTCCCTTTTTAATGGGAAAGTGTTATAAAATTCACAGGTAGGTTAAACGCCCGAGTCAAAATTCATTTAGGAACTGCAAGTCTAATTTATGACTGAATATTATAAATACGTTTAGTTAAGATACATTGGAGCCAGTCATCCAAACACTCTACAAACATAGGAAATGATAATAAACTGAGAAAAGCAGTTGGAAATCAGAATTTTGGAAGCCGCGGGTACTGGAAGGACTTAAAACAAGCAGGGAGACTTAGAATATTGGCTAAGGATACTTCTCCTTATGTTTCCAGCAGAGCTTTAAGAAAACACTGCAAACCTTTATCGTAATATGAGTGTGAAGAAATAATAATAATTACAACAATATTGCTTGCCTTCCTGCTCAGGTAAGAAGGGAGCACTGTTGAGTCCCAAGGGCATAGCAATGGAGGCCCAAAGCATTACATTCTCTAAATCACATTGCACAAGTTGCAGCACAGACTGAATCTGGCCGGTAGAAGTATTGTTTGGCCTACACAGTATATTTTTAAAAATCAAATTTTCAGCATTTAAAAAATCAAGGGATTTCAGATAAATGTCAACACTTCTGGTTACTTTTTAAAATCTGGCAGCAATTAATGGGAACATCAGCATGAATTTCCCCTTTTGCCACAAACTCTTCTGCTTTATAGTAGTGATGGTAGACAAGCAGGGGGTCTGTTGTCTTCATTATTAGAATAATATTAGGGCGCCTGGGTGGCTCAGTGGGTTAAAGCCTCTGCCTTTAGCTCAGGTCATGATCCCAGGGTCCTGGGATCAAGCCCCGCATCAAGCTCTCTGCTCAGCAGGGAGCCTGCTTCCTCCTCTCTCTCTGCCTGCCTCTCTGCCTACTTGTGATCTCCCTCTCTGTCAAATAAATAAAATCTTTAAAAAAATAAAAACAATAGTATTATTGTCTTACTGATGGCAGAGAAAGAGAGTTCCCTATGAAATATGGTAAACAAGAAGCTGAGAGGGAAACCTGTCATTGACCTAGGTTGCCTTGTCAGGTCCTATTTTAAATGTATGAAAGGACTTAATATAATTTTTAATATGTTAATTTCTTATTAACAATAAGAAACAAATGAATGTTCTAAAGCAACATGAAATTGCTTTTACCTTAATATTATCTCTATACTGTATTATATATTATACATATTCACTGCAGTTGTATCATAGGGATTGCAGAGAAATAGTAGCATGTACAACTTGTAAGCTACACAGAAAGAAAACAGAATATTTCAGTTAATCATATTTACATTCCCAAACATTTGGTGGTTAGTCATCGTGTAAAACAAAGAAAGCAACCCACCTATATCTCTGAAGGCCTTTTTAAGACCAAAGAATTGTCCTTAACTTTTATCTGTGTAATTTTAAAAGCACCTACCTATTATTCATAAAAAAGCTTACTTTTTCAACCAAAGAAAGTTCAGGACTGGTTAATTATCATTTTTTATAATTTCAATATTGTATTGCTCAGAAAGGAATTTTTAAAGATGCATCTTTTTAAAATTTTTGTCGTTAGAATAATCTTTAAGTACTTTCAGATAAATCACATTTTTAAAAGCTAATAGATATTAATTTATCAGCACATATAACTATTTTTATTCTTAGCAAAAATAAACTTACATCAAAAAAATAAAACTGGTTAATGCAATCTTATTTTTTATCTGCTTGTCCTACTTTATTATCCTTTTGGGAGGGAGGATGTATTTCTAGTGTCACAACAGAAACAGAAGCTCCAAAGGACATCGACTTAAGCATCTCAGAGTCAGTATCAGTGTCTTATATATAATGTAACGCCATTACTTACACATAAAAATCTCAAATCTTTTGTCTTGTTGACAAAAACAGCTGGATGACAAAAATCCAGGTTCAATCTTATAGAGGAAAAAGTACACTTTGATAATATATAATACCAAATTGTACATCAACAACCCTCACCATGAACAAGGAGATTTTAGTTTTAGATTTATCAAGAGAATGCAGAACAATGGGGTTTACAAAGAAAATGGAATTATTCCAGCCAACAATGTGTTCTCTCACCCCAGTCCAGATATTACTACCACTGGCAGCAGACAACTAGAAGCTTCCAACTAAATTTTTAGCGCTTCACTGCAATAGGATATATATATATAGCCACTTCATTTTAATAAATGTGCAGGGAGTATGAATCTTCATTGTATGAACTCAGTTATGCAGGCAATACTCATTATATATAAATCTGAGTTCTGGTCTAGCCAGGCTAGTGAAAAATTTAATAAGGGAGACAGAGGTTGAGTATAAAAATAGGAAAAGGACCTCTGATCTTCAGTTATCAGGCTTACCATCCTCATCTTCCATCTCTATCTGAAATCCAATAGCACTTGATTTGATGTCACTTTAAAAGTCTGGATTTCTTTACAGATGCTGAAAAACTAAATGCCCAGAGTCTAGCCTCCCCTCCTGCTTATGAATGTTACTTCCAAGATACATGAATGTTACTCACTATCCCTGGGTTCAGAAAGACTGTGATCCTACAGGAAATGGAACAGTGATCCCAGAATGCCTCAATTATGAACAACAGACATATATGTTCAGATAGGAAGAAAAATATTCACAAAAGGGCTCCCAGGTCCCATTTGGGAATATTTTTTCCTGAGAATCTCCAGAAAATATTATTTTTCTTTAAAAAATGAATTAAAGAGTCCATTTCCTTGATGGTTCCTCTCTAAATCCATTACACCAAATTATTTGGCTTACACAGAATGGAGGGAAGAAGTTATCTGTAAGCAAATCACAACAACTCTCTGCATCCACCAGCTTATGATCTAGAGATAAAAAGAAATACGGTATGGGTATAACATTAAGAAATGTACACTTTATTTCACAGATTCAGCTCTAAATAATCTGAATAAAGAAAAAAAAACTTATACTAAAAAAGTTGCAATCATGCTCTCAGAAAACAGAAGGAGTAAATAACAGCATCTTGGGGAAATATGAGACAATATAGAATTACAAAGAACTAGGAAACTTGTGCTCCTCTTTACTCTCTTGTCATTCTCCAGGGTTCATCATGGCATGGGGTAGCTTTGCATCAGGCCCTTTAAAAGTGGGAGGGAGGGCGCCTGGGTGGCTCAGTGGGTTAAAGCCGCTGCCTTCGGCTCAGGTCATGATCTCAGGGTCCTGGGATCGAAGCCCGCATCGGGCTCTCTGCTCAGCAGGGAGCCTGCTTCCTCCTCTCTCCTCTCTCTCTGCCTGCCTCTCTGCCTACTTGTAATCTCTCTCTGTGTCAAAATGAATAAATAAAATCTTTTTAAAAAAATAAATAAATAAAAAATAAAGGTGGGAGGGAATTAAATGTAGACTAAAGAGAAATCTCTGATAAAAATAGTTATTTCATATGAAGACTTATAACTGTTTATAAATAAACAACTCATTATTTGAACATTCCTTTTATTATACATTCCTTATCATAGATCTTCAATTTAACGATAACAATGATAGACAGATGGGCACATATTTAAAGGGAGATTCTGGAACTTTATTCAAATTTGCATGTTTGGAGAAAGAGGTGTTAGAAATTTCTTTTTTGATACTAGAAGGAGATTTTTGAAATATTAGCAATTGTTATCTCTGGGTCATGGGTTCTCTTTTGTTTTGTTTTGTTTACTTTTTATTTTAAAATAATTTAAATTCACAAGGAATTGCAAATATAGTACAGAGTCTCTGTGTCCCTTCACCCCACTTTCAATGAAACATCTTACATAACCATAGTACATTTTTAAAACCAGGAAATTAACACTGACAAAATTACTAATTAAACTGCAGATGTTATTTGGATTTTACCAGTTTTACACGCTTATGATTTGTAGGTAATTTTAACTTTTTTAAGTTTTCTGGCTCTTACAGCTTCTTCTAAAGTGGTTGTATAGATCACTCATACATAAAATTTAAGAAACAAAACAAATGAACAAAGAGAAAAAGAGACAAACAAACAAAAAAATCGCACTTTTAAAACTGGTAGTCACTAGAGGGGCAGTGGGTGGGAGATGGATGGAATAGGTAAAGGGGATTAAGAGTGATGTGATGGGCCCTGAGTAACGTATAGAAATGTTCAATCACTTATTGTACACCTGAAACTAACATAATACAGTGTGTTAATTATACTGAAATTTATAATAATGATAATAATAATAGTCAGAAGGATATGTAAGCAGCTAAATAGAAGGGTGCCTGGGTGGCTCAGTGGGTTAAAGCCTCTGCCTTTGGCTCAGGTCATGATCTCAGGGTCCTGGGATCAAGGCCTGCATCAGGCTCCCTGCTGAGCAGGGAGCCTGCTTCCTCCTCTCTCTCTGCCTGCCTCTCTGCCTACTTGGGATCTGATCTCTCTCTGTGTCAAATAAATAAATAAAATCTTTAAAAAAAAAGAAGCTAAATAGAAAAATGTAAATAATTATTTACTTATTATATTTAATTAATACATACATTAATATGTTTATTTAATTAAATGATTATTATTTGTCTATTTGCAGAAATGTCTTGACTAGGGTTTCCAAAGTTATGGCATACACCCAGAATAATCAGGTTTTAGGAATAATTATCTCCATTTTGATCACTTTTATATTTCCTTCCACATCACTAAGAAAATTTAACAAGAATTTCAGGGTTTCTAGAATGTTAACCATTCCACTGAAACACTGTAATGCACTATAAAGCAATTTCCATGAGCTAATATCTAAGGAGGTAGAATTAATGTTATCATTTGTACATCCAAAACTGAAATATCCACGTTGTTTGTTTTGATGTTTTGATCAAGTCTGATTATATTCTTTCAAGTAAACTGTGTCTTACATAAATAATAAACTGAGCCAACATTATTTTACTATTTGACATTCTGATGAATTGCCTTTGACTTTAGCTGTGATCTTCTTCCTCCACTTTCTTTTTTTCAGAAACTTTCTCATGAAATGAAATGCTTCATTATTCATTCAACAAGTGTTGAATGAATGACATGTGAGTGACAGTGGAGGAGTTAAAAACATGATTGAGGTGTTATTCCTGCTGTCGAGAAGATAAAATGTGCACATACATTACTGTAATGGAAGACAGAAAGTGTTAAGGGGCATACGAGAAATTTAGATAGAGTGCAGAGGAGGAGGGACTTGCTTCCAGTTAGGGAAGAGTAAACCCAGTGGGAGGTTGTATTACATTAACTGGTAAAGCGCAAGCTCTTACACCAGATAGACGTGTTCTGCTTTTTATTTGCTTTACTGAAACTTAGCTTTCTCTCTGGGCCTCGTTTTTTCTAATCTGTTAAAAGGGAATAATATTAGTATTTTCTACTTAAGGTTGCTGTGTGCATCAAAGAAAATACTGCCCATAAACCACAGAATGTGCCAGGCACACACATTTTATCTAACTCAACAGTGTTATGCATAGTACTGACTAAGAAAAAAAGGGACACTGAGACTATCTATCTGTCATGAGAGAACTTGGTGGAAGTTCTGGGCACACTGTGCCTCTATTATCCCAACCAAAGCTCATGTAAAATTTTTCACTCCCTTTTTTCCTAGTACAACATGTAAACAAGAAATTAAATTAAGATTTACTTTGTATAATTAAATCTGCAATACTCTTTTTTCTTGCTTTTTAAAAAATTTGCCATAAAATATTTCAAACTGTTTTTATGATTTTCCTCATAATGTTCATTATCTCCTAAGAGTTTTTCATTGCAATTATATTTATAAGCAACCTTTGTTGCTTTGTCCCAAGGGGATAGGAGTCTGAGGAGATAAAGAAGGCCTTTTTAATTTATCTTGATTCTGATGATTCTAAAAAAAATTGCTATTTATCATCTTTCCACTCTTCTTCACATTGTTATAGACATGCCTATGCCCACACCCTGGGTGGGATTACAGGTCACCATGTTGCAAACACGGCCACACCATCTGCTGTGAGTCTGTCCGCAGGGCACTCTCTTGGATATTAGGAACTGGGCTGTCCTGGACTGAGTGAAAAATGATAACTCTCACTAATACAACTACATTTTCTGCTCTTTTCTTCCCCTTGAGAACATGAATGGTACTTACTGAATGGAAGAAAAAAGAATTAGTCATGAGAATAAATTTTCTCCTAGGGGAGAAACTTTTCTTCTAGGGGAACAATTTCAATTCAAGTGTATTTCATCCTCATTCAGCTTCTTGAAGCTCAGACCCTAGAACCTGTCCTGTGAAGTTGCTTCAATAAAGTTATTTTCAGAAAGTTTTCAGAAAGAAATTTAAAAATGATATTATTGAGGCTGTGTGTTCAGGGAGAGACAGAAGTGTCTACAAATGTTGCCTGAAACTTAAAAACAAAACAAAACAAAACAACCTGACCACTTGCTATAGGATACCCGTTTTTCCTTGCCTTAATTAAGTTAAAAGGCAACTTAATGGACTCTCTCCACCTGAGCAATTTCAAATTTCCTCAAAACTCTTTAATAATTTTAGAAGCACATGTTTCAGAATCCATTGCAAGTTTATTGAGCAATTTCATAATAAAAAGGAAACAAGGAAAATAAATCAATGGGAAGATTTTAGCCTGAAAACATTATCTCAAGAGCATTATATCTGCAATATAACCACTCATATGTGGTGGCTTGTTAGCAGCTGCAGTCATAAATCCTAGCATTCAGAATATTCAGAGGAGATGATGTACTGCTGGTAGCTATCTATACACAAATACATGATCTTTTAATCTATGAACTGTAATCACTCCTTGGAACTGATGACTTAAAAGCATCCTCTGTAGACAATTCACTTATGCATAACTTTCACCAGGCCTTAAGTAATAATTTCACTCTTTATCTGAGAGATTCTTACAGCACTGATTGTGTTCGCTCAGTATCCAGATGCCAGCCCCTATTTTCCTACCTGTATATAGTCAGCCCTCTTCCAAGTTCTCAAAGCTAACTCTGAGACCTGACAAGAGAAATAAACCAAATAAAGCTCCAGATCCCAACGGCCACCCCCATTAGGTCTCCTATACTGGTTTGTCAACTTGGAAAAGCTGGCTGAGACCTGCTAATTGCGTTCTTGCCTTGCCCCCAGGTGTCAAGGTCCTTTCTCTTCCTTCTGGAATTTTCCAATTTATATCTGTGGACTTTAGTTTTATTTCTTATCCCTAGTGCAATTTCCATAATATGTGTTGTCATCTATGGAAATAGTGTGGAAAAGGGCAAACATAACCTTTGGCATCAGACATGCCCAGATCAGAATCCAGCTGACACTGGCCATTTGAATTTTAGCAAATTTCTACATCTCTCCAAGTCTTATTTTCTCATAAAGCTGCTGTTATAATGAAATTCATCAATATAATATATTTTTATGTACTTAACATAAAAAGTACAATGTGATGCCAAAAAGATTATCAGTTCCCTCTCTATCTCCTTCTGATGATAGCAAAGTCTCTTAGACGGCTGGATGGCTAGGGCACAACTACACATGGATAAGGTCCCCAGTACTGAAGGCACAACTTCCTCTTCCCCCTGTCAAAGATAAACATAGTAAGACGCTACTTAAAGTAAAATGGACAGATTTTAATTAGTAATATACTACCGCAATAAGGAAAAGTTTCCAGTGTAAACTGTACTCAACTTTGATTTGTACAGAGGTGACTAAAGCCATTTAAAGGGAGAATGAGGAAATAGCGAGGGGGTGAGTGAGAGTTCGATAGAGTCAGAGAGGTGAAAAATTACAAAAAGTAGAGAGAAGGGGATGATGGTCCATCTGAAACCCAACTGGGTTTGTTAACTAGCACTTACAGAAGTTAGGTTCTTATAATCCATGGAGACTGAGAGATAGGGACCCCATCTTCAGGTATCAGCTGGAACAAATAATAAATTCTTTTGGCAGTCTTGAGTTTTCTCAAGCAGGCTCCTAAAGCAGGGCTGGGGTCATCCTATGAATGCAGTCCTGTGCTATTAGAAACTATGTGAGTATCTTTTCCAAGCCTTTAAAGATCAAGGTTGAGGTCTAGTCAAGAAAAGGCTCGGAGGAGCACAGCTAGAGTTTGGACGAGGAGAGAATTTTTGTCACCCACAAACCTTTTCTCTTTTGCCTCCCATTTGCTGAAATACAATTCTTCAGCCTGGTTCTCACCCCTATCTAGCCATTTCTAAATTGGAAAAAGACCCAGGGAATGTGGACATCTCTGAACAGAGTGTTTCCTTACCACCCTATGGCTCACCTCTTCACTCTGGCAGTTGACTTAGTTTTCTTAAAACCTCTCTCACTCTTTCAGGTATTTCTATTCTGAGGCCCAAGTTCCTGCTTCCCTGTGTCACTAAAAATGCCTAGTCAAACCCTTAAATCTCATTGTCTATTTGCTCAGGTCTTCTGTGACAGCCAAGTGTGTCTACCAGTGACTCTAGCAATTAATACAAGTGTAAATTATGTTCTAATACATCAGATATTTTTAAATTCGCAATTAATTTCATGTTTCTATAGTATTTGCTTACCAGAAATATGTCTTAATGTTTAAAATCTAATATTCTTAAAAGAAAACAGACTTAAAAACAGATACAGATACCTACAGGTATAGATATAGTAGCAACTCTATGAATTAGAAATGGTCTCCTTTATTTTTAAAAAGTGTGCACAAAACCACATTGTGTATTCAGTAATAATTTTCCCCATCTCGAAACTTCAGCTTGAACTGGAGTTTCAAACAATATACATATTTAGCATACACATGAGTCAATGAATATACATTTTGTAATGTCTCTGAGGTCAAAGAATGTGTTACACAACCAAAGGTGGCTCACAACTTCTCCTCAGTTTTAGGTAAATCTGGTCATATCTGATTTCACCTGTATCTTATTTAAAGACTTCTTTTCAGCTCATCCCTGTAGGGCAGACTCCTATCCAGCTCCTCAGGTAACAGTGTATAAGCCCCAACCTCATCTAGGGTGCCATTATAATCCTTTTTAGCTCCATAGCAACTCTCTCCTGTGAGCCTAAGATACCAGATAACTATCATTTACTAAGCTATTAAAATAAAGGCTTTTCAGCTTCCTCAGGTGCAGAGTTGGAAAGAAGCCTAGAAGCCTGGAAGGCTTACCTGTCTGGCTAAGTCCTGAGATCTATCAATTAAATGCAGAGTGGTTTATGTCACCAGTGCTCAATGGCATCTAATTTCTCATTCTAGCTTCTTAGCGCTATAGTCTCTATCTTCTGGTTTCTTGCTATTAAGTCTGTTTGTTGCCGGTTTCCTGTTTCTGCCTCTTGAGTAGTACTATAATTAATGGATGCTATTGTTTCTCAGACTCTCTTGGTTTCCACTTACTCATTTTTACTGTGTATACTAAAGATAAGAAAGTTTTTAAAATGTCATTAAATCGCTGCAACTGTACACTATTGCAGACAGCTATAAGCAGGTTACAAAATATAATCGTACCAGGTACAGAGAATTATTACGGTAACTAAAGGTAAAAAGCAAATGTCTTTTGAATTAATTAACTTTGTAGCCTTCATAGATGGAAGAATATTCATGAATTTTAAAGATTCAAATAAAATCTACATCATTTGCACAAATATTATTTAGACAACGTGTTGCCAAGTAGACGGATGTAAGGAAAAAGCATGCATTGGTTCTGTAAATAATAAAATAGCACCTTGAGGGAGTCTGCTAATAGTCTTTCTTCTTCTCTGTCCTTAGCATCTTTAAAAAATAGACATGACATAATAAGACCAGTTTAACTAAGGATGTTTTTAGGGCGATACTTTTCTTTTTTTTTTTTTTTTCAAAGATTTTACTTATTTATTTGACACAGAGCGAGCGAGAGAGATTACAAGTAGGCAGAGAGGCAGGCAGAGAGAGAAGAGGAAGCAGGCTCCCCGCTGAGCAGGGAGCCCCATGCGGGCCTCGATCCCAGGACGCTGAGATCATGACCTGAGCCGAAAGCAGAGGCTTTAACCCACTGAGCCACCCAGGCACCCTAGGGCGATACTTTTCCTAAGTCTCATAAATCCATATAGCTTTCATGAGCGTGTTAAGTCTGACCATAACCACTGTCTATTGTCTGGGGAGCAAAACATACATGGCCAGGTCAAAATGGGATGGTCTATGTAGCAAGAATAAAATCTCCTTAGAGACAAGTGGATCTGAAATGAGCCTCCTTTTACAAATGTATTTTCATGAAAATCCTTCATAGATACCACTTGTTCCAAATAAATAAACACCGAAAATGGTTAGAAACTTCAAAATAATAAGAGAAAGCATTTTGTCTGTCACTGACATGATTAAATGTTATCCATCAAACAAAAAAGGAAGCTAGTAAAATATTTCTCTCAGTTCATTCTTTTGTTTAAATCTATTACCATCATGATTAAAAAGAATAACTAAAGCATTTGAGAAAATTTTCAGTCTCTTCTGCTAAGGAATGCGTTCTTTCTGAATAGAACTTCCGAATAAATCCTGTCAGACTATCTGAACTAAGGGATGATAAAAGGTTTTAGATGGAGAAGAATACAAGTGTAAAGATGCTAATGGCAGAGAATTTAATTCTCCTATTCGGCATCCCTTTATCCTAATAGCTTAGCAGTACTAACTACATATTATAAGTCTGAAAAATGTAGCTGGTTAAATAGGAAACTCTGAGACCTCAACTAAAGATCTTTGTACCAATTTCATAGAGAGCATTTTTTTTTTAGATTAAACACTAGAGAATAGAATGCTTTTACAGTATCTCACTATGGTTTTTTTTTTACAGGAAAAGATATCAAAGTATGTGCAAACAATATTTCACAATCCAGAGCTGGGAGTAATCTTAGGGAACAGTATGGTTCTAGAGACAAGAAACCTACATTTGGAATTCATTTTCACACCTGACTTACCCCACAATTATTGTCACCATACATCTATCACCTGTTTCCGTTATAAAACACAAAAAGTAAAAACATCTTCCCTCACAGAGATGTCAAAAAGGATTCATGCAAAAGAAAATACACAAATAAATAATTCAAACTACCTTCTGTACAAATACAAAAATAAACTATTGTTATTAGTGGTAACAGAGTATCTGGAGTTAGTAAAACTACAAAGTTTGAGGACACAGTCATCCCAACATTTACTTCACTTCTTACAAATCGCAAAACTGAAGGGTTCCCAAAACACCCTCAGTTTGATGGCTGCAGTTTATTACAGGAAAAGGATAGAGATTTAATATTAGTCAAGGGAAGAAGTGCATGGGGTGAGGTCCAGGAAGTTTCCAAACAGGATTCCCAGGGTGCCCTCCCCATGGAATCAGAACACATTACTCTCTCAACATCAGTGTATGAAAATACACATGGAGTGCTGACAACAGGAAAATATACCTGAGTTATGGTGTCAAGGGTTTTATTGGGGCTTCGTTATGCAAGCATGATTGATTGACTGATGGCCCACATGGTTGAACTATTTCCAGATGGACTGACACTGCATGACCTGAAGCTCCTACCCTAAGTCACAATGTTGATCTTTTTGGTATAGTCAACCCCCTACCTGAAGATTGTTGGGTGTGACCACTGCCCCTTTCCCCAAGATCTCGAATGGCCAGCCACTTCTATCAGATACCACATAGTTTACCCCCTAGAAGCCAAGGGAAAAGACCAGACCTCTCTTTAGGCAAGGTAAAATTCTTTACTACACAGATAGACTATCTCTTGGCCTTTGTCCAAGACTCTCTTACACAATCTCCATTCTCACCTGGGGCATCTGTATTTAGTACAATATTGAAATATGAAACAGAACAATAATATCTTCTAAAATATACCTGATATTTGGTGGAGCCAGTGTAGGGGAAGGATAGTTTAAAGAAATAACTGATCCATTCTATAAAGCCACTCCCTGATTTATCATTATTTGTACTTTATGATAAACTTTCACAGAATTACCTAGCATAGGGCACCTGGGTGGCTCAGTGGGTTAAAGCCTCTGCCTTCGGCTCAGGTCATGATCTCAGCGTCCTGGGATCGAGGCCCGCATCGGGCTCTCTGCTCTGCAGGGAGCCTGCTTCCTCCTCTCTCTGCCCGCCTCTCTGCCTACTTGTAATCTCTCTCTCTGTCAAATAAATAAATAAAATCTTTAAAAAAAAAAAAAAAAAGAATTACCTAGCATAGAAACTAGCTGACAGATAAAACCCGTTCTTTCTCAGTCCAGTCATTTTCCATCAATATTACATCTGATGGAGGATTTAACTCAAATTTACTAATTTGACTATCAACATCAGTATTATAATCTTTTTTTTCAGTATTGTAATTTTAACAACAATGTCAGTATTAACAACCTATCACAGTATGGCAGTAGGTATAACATAAAAATAAGAATCAAACATACTAACTCATTATTAGAGCCTTACTCAGTCATTAACAACGAGTCGAGGCCATCATTATAGCATATAAGGAAAATATGTCCCAGAGCAATAGGACTCAGGTTTCCTTTTATCTTGTCAGGTTCCAAAAGCAGCAGTAGTATAAGCAACATACATATGGTTCACCATTTCAGGAATCTGGAATACTTGAGCTAAGAGATGGTATCACCTCTTGCTCTGAGCCTTTCTCACTAATGTAATATTGGACTTCCGTCGTTGCATAATCCCTCTGTTTATTCTTTTATTTTCAACTACTATTCCACCATCCCATTTGTCATTTAGGGTTACCCAAACTTTCCTACCTTCATGGGATGAGGGAAGAATAGGGAAAGAAAGTGAGACAAAGCCTTTCTCTTCCTAGAAGGAGGGACTATTAAAGGAGAGGTCATCTAAAGAGAAAGTACAGTGAAAAGAGGCAATATGTAAATGTGTTCACACCCTACTTCCCACTATCAACCACTAGAGTAGGTACTTGAGATGGAGGCAGAATTTGGCAGAAGCTCCCACAGATACTTGGGATATCTGAAAACATGACTTCACCAAATATTTGAAAGATCCCAGGCTTCTTGGAGTAGACCAAGGCCACATCCAAGATGATGTTCATGAGAAGGAGGAAGGGTCATGACAACTGAAGGAGGTGCCAGAAGGCAGCCTTAGAAACCCCCCCCCAAGAGTGCATGATGTATGAAATGGATTCCCATATTATTTTGCTTTTCTCCTATTACTAATGAAATTGGCCATCCTTTCAGTATGTTCATTGACTAACTGGTGTTGTCTTCTGTGAATTTCCTATTTGTAACTTTTGTCTACTTTTAATGATGCTGTTCATCATTTTATTATTTGTAATACTTCCTTATATATTCTACATGTCAATTTTGTATATATTACAACTATATTCCCCAATTTGTTTTATATCTGTAAACCATATTTATGGTATATTTTGTTATAAAAAGTTTTAATTTTGATGTGACTAATTTTATAATTTATTTCCTATGATTTATTCTTTGTGTTTTTGCTTCAGAAATTCATCTCTATACAATATTCATTAAAGTATTTATTCATGTTTTCTAATTTTTTGCTATTTTTCATAGTAAGATCCTTAATATGAAAGGGTTTTTTGTAGTTTTTTCTGTATTATTTTTTAGAGTAGATCTAATTTTACCATGTGGAAAGCTAACTGCCCTAATACAATTTATCAAATAATTCATCCTTTCCCCACTGATTTATGATGCCTCATCCACCAATGAATACTCTCCTTTTGTTATTAAAATCATCATGATTCATCTTGTTTTTATATGTTAGTATTGAATAACATTAATATAACTTCACTGATATTGAACAATGTTTGCTTTCTTGATATAAATATTACTTCGATATGATCTACAAATTTGAGCCTTTTATGTGTGAAACGGCTGCATTCAAGTGGATACTGTTCAGTTAGAATTTTGTATCTAGATTCCTGAGTAAGAATGGTCTATAAGACTCCCCCCCCTTTTTTTTAACCGTTCTTATTCTTCCTTGTTTTCATATAAAAAAGTTATTCTGGCATCCAAAAGTATTAACCAAAGATCTTTTCAAATGAGACAAAAACTTTGGATTTTTTCATGTATTTCAGAATTGAATGCTTCAGAAGAATGTCTCTTTATCCTGTACCCATTTCATTAAGTACATGTCAGCCCCCACCCTCATAATCTAAGTTATGGTTAATGACAGCAAAATAAGAGGTTTATAGTGTCACTAATGTGACAGAATATAAACTGCTATATTTACTTCACATTATTTATGATTAAATGACACCATCTTAAAAATTTTAATTCTAAGTTTTTGCAGTCATACCAACCAATTTATAGTATTATATTTTCCCTCTTCATATATAAATACAAATGTTTCAAACAAATTTATACCTAACGTGATTAATGCCTCCAAATGATTTATCTACATTATAAAACTGTATTTTAAAATTTTTTTATTTAAATTCAAATTATAAAGATACACTGTATTATTAGTTTCAGGAGTAGTATTTTGTGATTCATCTGTTGCACCCAGTTATTAAACACCCAGTGCTCATTACATCAACTGCCCTCCTTAATGCCCATCAACCAATTACCCATCACCCCAATTCCCTCCCCTTCAGTAACTCTCAGTATGTTTCCTATGGTTAGGAGTCTCTTATGGTTTGCCTCCTCTCTGTTTTCATCTTTTTTATTTTTCCTTCACTTCCCCTATGTTCATCTGTTTTGGAAAAAAAAAATAGCATGCATATTTCCCATATGATCAAAATAAATTACCAAGAGCAGGAACTTGACCTAATTATTCCTAAGGAGTACAAGAGAGTCTAAACCAGTGTACATATTTTTCTCATCTAGAAACACAAAGGGAAGAATTCCTCTTAGTACTAGAGAAAATTCTTGATGTGAACAAATGTTGATAATAGAAATGTTTCAAAAGAAGAAATATTTTGCTCTTCTAAAATATATATAACCAAATATCTTTTTTCAGTAGCAAATATGCTTCTTAACAAAGCTATGTATGACCAGAGGTGTGAGATATGCAAAGGGGTATAGCTTATAAAGTATGAGGTATGGGTGTGGAGGTATGGAGTTCAGATGAATTGATTTATTATTAGGTCCCAGCTCTGACTCATTGTGTCTATATGGTTTTAGCATATCATTTAACCTGAATACTATCCTGCGAGGTCTCTTGGGAATCAGATAGCAAGATTTCTTCTGGATAGTTCCTTCTGTCTTTTTGTTACAACACTATTAAAACTTTATTATGTCATTGAATTAGAGAAAGTAGAATATGGAGAAGACCTTTAAATTTCATCAGTCCAAAAATGTGATACACAAGAAGGATGTTTCTAAATGATAACAAAAAGCAACGCATATAGATTATGTTCAAAGACTTAGTCTCCTAAAGAGCTCCATTTGCCTGAAACATAAAAGACCAGTAGAAAAAAAAAGAACACCACCGGGCCAGTGTTATCTAAAGTGTGGCATTTCATCACAGGAAGGAGTGATTCAATTAGCTGACCACCCTATATATTTTCTACAACATTTGGCAATCTTAGAAAATGTCATAGGTCTGAAAGAAGTCTGAATCTTTATTATCTTCAAACACTGCACTAGAAAGGCAGCTGTGATCGTTATGCATCTAACACAGTACTTGGAAAAGCAGCACTTTGGCCAGTTCTTCTGCACTGATTATTGGATATCCCTGTTAACACTAATACAATTTAATGAGTTTAATGAGTTAAAGTGGGGAAGAAGACAAGATATGAGTAAACCACAAGAAAATTAGTGCATGAAGTCTTTTATTCACTGTTATTCACTGATCATTTTGAAGCTTTTGTACAAATCCAGAGGGAATACTAAGTCCTTTGAAATGTATTTAATGACAGGATGATCAACAATATATGATGTAATAAAATCTAAGTGATACATTTCATTTGATAAAGGACAAGTCAATTCCAAAGTGAGACAAAATCCATCCACTTTACTGAACTAGCTTTTAAGGTAGAAGGAATGTAAAAGTGGTCATTTGACCAAAGATACTATGCCCAGTCATTACACATCATTTTCATATCATAGCAAAGTCTGTGAATAACCATTTACCACTAGGAAATACAGAGCATTTCCTAGTATACTTCCTAGAAGTATAATTCTTATTTGTACAGAATAGAAGCTTACAATCTAATTATAGATACAAAGACCATCCAGGGTGCCTGAGTTGCTCAGTGGGTTACAGCTTCTGCCTTCAGCTCAGGTCATGAATTCAGGGTCCTGGGATCGAGGCCCGCATCGGGCGCCCTGCTCAGTGGGGAGCCTGCTTCCCCCCTCTCTGTCTGCCTGCCTCTCAGCCTACTTGTGGTCTCTCTCCCTCTGTCAAATAAATAAATAAAATCTATAAAAAAAAAGACCATCCACTTAAATAGAAAACTCACAATAAGATGCATTTTATAATTGCCCATGAACATTACATATAAGGACTGTTGCAGAAGCTCAGGGATGTGCCATATCACAATGAGCTTATATTATAAAGAAAGATTTTTCTGATGATAGATGAAAAAAAAGTGAGTAGGCTTCAGATGAATGTAATATAGTCTAAGAAACATGGGAGAAGAGGACCAAAGAAAAGGTAAAGTGAAATGGATAGCCGAAGTTTCTCAGAAAAAGACTGAGTTGAGGATATCAACAAGGATTGAAAAGAACCAAGGATAAGCAAGAGAGTAAGACAAAGGCAATATTCCTCTCTTGAGAAACTCCACTGTGTTTAACTAATGGTCATTAGCTGGTGGGTCACTGGGTCTCCACAACAGGTGTGTGTCAGGAGTGTTTGCCCCATAGGAAAAGCCCTTGAAGAGGTAGGAAACAGAACTACTAGACCAAAACTTGGACCACAACTCTGCCTGTGTCTCTGATTCTTCTACTGCTTTAGTCTGATTGTAGGAAGTCAGCATAGGGAAAACCACTTAGAAACTCCCATTTCTATGTTTGAAATGCATAATGACAGTTTCTTTTCTTTTCTTTTTTTTTTTTAAGATTTTATTTATTTATTTATTTGACAGAGAGAGAGCACAAGCAGGGGGAGCAGCAGAGAGGAGGGAGAAGCAGGCTTCCCGCAGCACGGGGAGCCCAATGCAGGGCTCAATCTCAGGACCCTGGGATCATGACCTAAGCAGAAGGCAGACGCTTAATGACTGAGCCATCCAGGAGCCCCATAATGACAGTTTCTTGACAGATTATTCAACACCTTTGCAGACTCCATCTATGGACCCAAAAACTCTATCCAGGTGCATTACAGAAACAGTCATTGAATCTGAAGTTTCATCCTGTCTGTGCCAGCGAATAGTATTGGTCAATAAAAAAAAAAGATACTGATGTAAGGAATAAATTTTTAAAAAGTTAAGCAACCTATCTAGATCACTGGTGTATTCATTAAGGTCAGGCATAGAAAGAGACTCCAGATACAACCAAGAAAATAGAAACCAAGTTTTGAAACAAAGATTATGAGACCCAGAATTTCTGTGTCCAAGTGATGAGTTGTCATGGCATGTTTGTACAGTACCAATGGCCTCAGAAAAGGAATAGAATTAAGTCTGGACAATAGAAAGCAGAGTGATCATTTTGGGAATTATCAGAAAGTTAAACTGAGAAGATAGGTGGTAGCTAGATTTCAGAAGACTGCTAGGAAATTCTGCATCAGAATGCTGTATGCACCAAATAGGCCACCTGACAACTTTCATGTGCTTGTATCTACCCATTACCCTTAGCAGACCACATTGCTGTTCTTCATACTCCCTGGGGATTCTGAGCTTACTATTCCCTCTGACTGGAATACACGTCCTCCAGATGTTCATGTGACCCACTCCTGAACCTCCTACAGGGATTTTTAAAAATATCGACTTCTCAGTGAGGGCTTCCCTGACAACCTGTTAACAATTTTAACTCACCCTCAATTCCCTTCCGTGCCCTGTAGCACTGATCACTCTTATATATTAAATAGTTTTTGCAGATGTCTTTGTTTATTTTCCATGCCCCTTACTCATTTATGAGCTTCACAAATGCAGAAATTGTTGGGTTTTTGTTCTACCATTGAATCGGCAGGATCTAAAAGAACGTTTGTTGATATGCAAACCATGTACCAGTATGATTGTATGTGTGTGAATAAGTATTAAGTTCCAAACAGAATCAGTGGCCTGAGCAAAGGCAAGGAGATGTTTGAAGGCATCAAAGAAAGACAATAATCCAGCTGATAAGACCATAAGGTATACAGAGAAATAGTCAGATAGCAGATGATAAGCTATTTAAGTCCATTAAAAGGCCATGAATTTTATGAATGATATGTCAAACCTATGATATAATATTAAAAAGTTGGAATTACGCATTAATTAGAATAAAGGGGAAGTCATATAGCCAGAGATTTAAAACCTGAAAAACAGGGTGCCTGGGTGTCTCGGTTGGTTAAGCATCCAAGTCTTGATTTTGCCTCAAGTCATGATCTCAGGGTCATGATCTCAGGGTTATGAGATCCAGCCCCACATGGGGCTCCTTGCTCAACAGGGAGTCTGCAGGGAGAGAGACAGGGAGTCCCTCCCTCCCTCTCTGTCTGCCTCATTCCCGGCTTGCACATGCACGTGCTCACTCACTCTCAAATAAATAAATAAAATCTTGATTTTTTTAAAAGACTTTATTTATTTGAGAGTCAGAGATAGCAACAGAGAGCAAGAGTGGGGAGGTGAGAGAGAAGCAGGCTCCCCGATAAGCAGGGAGCTGAACACAGGGCTCGATCCCAGGACCCTGGGATCATGACCTGAGCCAAAGGCAGATGCTTAACTGACTGAGCCACCCAGGTGCCCTGACAAATGAATAAATAAATCTTTAAAAAATAAAATAAAACCTGAAAAATATTACAGTTGGCCCAAACAAATTAAACAAGGACAGTTATGACAAAAAAATATAGAAAATGGAAGATGATACTAGCTTTATATATTAAAATTCAAGAGGAAACATCCTTTTGTTTTTTATATTATAAACATACAGATATAGATAATATACATAAACATACAGAGATAAATAAATAGATACATGTGGATGTAGTTAAAAGCAAAGGAACACAAAGAGAAAATATTGTGTCCTAAAAAATGTAAATAAAACCTAAGAGCTCAAGCATAACTCCAGAGTTAGTCTATCAAGTTTCTTACACTGTTATGAGTCACCAGGAAATATGACTGCCACTTTGAGACACATTACTTATAACATAAACTAACTTGATTTCATAAATCTCCTTGAAATTTCTGATCTTTCTAATGTTTTCTAAAAGAAAAATTTTAGTATAACCTGAAAATATAACAAGGTAGCAGAGAGTCTAATGGGAATGTCACATATGTGAGATGAACAACTGTATATGTGAAAAATAAATTTGGATTTAGTAAAACTATAAAAGGAGTCTGTGTGAGAGTTTGTCTTAGAATTAAGCACCAGTTAATGAGGATGCCATTAGAAGTCCAAAATGTTAATTTAATGAAAACCTCTAATTATATCTGTTTCATTTTCCCATTAACAATATCAACATTTAGCAGTTGGTCTCATTAGACATTAAAAGAATATCAAAGAAATTAGAATAAAGGGCAAATAGAATTAGGGTATATAAAGACTAGCTGAAATAAGAGTGAAAATTTGCAAGAGTTGCAGTAAACTTCTCAGAAGACCAGAAAATTCTGAAAGAAAAATGTAAAAGAAAGTATCCAAAATTTACATCATAATTTCAACCCATGATATATATGTGGTAATTAATCTAACCAATGAGTCAGACCTGCATTCTTCACTGTGGGTATTTTATCCCAAAATCTATTGAGGGTGTCCACATTATTATTTACATTGGACACAGGGAGAAACCATATATAAAACCCCCAAACTATCACCAAAAGACCTTGGTCTTTGGTCCTTCCCTATTTCTGTTATAAATGTGACCACTGCTATGACCAATCCCAACCCTAATATAAGTCCTGTATTTAAAAAAAATAATAATAACTATCTAAAGATTTTTTTTACTGATATTTTCTATTTCTGTACTTGTTTTACTTTTCCTGGTTATTACATGCATTTTATAAATAGTCTTAATTAGTGAATACTTAAATGGTGCTGCAATGAATATCCTTGTCTGTTCATCATTTTGCCTATGTGTGGTGCATTTTAAATGCTTCATGAAATGTGTATTAGACTTACTGGTATTCCTTACTATCCACAGCCCAAAATTTCTGCTAAAGCATAAGACTTATACAGACAAATTTTTACATGATATGCATTCCCTTTCCCAGCCCAGGGAAATTGGAGTATATGAGCTTCTGACTTCAGTTATCAATCTACCGATCTATTGGCTTCCCAACACTTGTGACATACACAAGAACATGAGCTCAGACAATTAGATTTGCTTTTTTTAGAAAAAAGTTTTAGGGGCGCCTGGGTTAAGCCACTGCCTTCAGCTCAGATCATGATACCAGGGTCTTGGGATCGAGGCCTGCATCGGGCTCTCTGCTCAGCAGAGAGCCTGCTTTCCCCTCTCTCTGCCTGCCTCTCTGCCTACTTGTGATCTCTCTCTTTCTCTCTGTCAAATAAATAAAAATAAAATCTAAAAAGAAAAAGTTTTAAAGGTTTTAATTCTCTCATTAATTCTCCATCTATTCTCATCATCATTTCAAATATTTTCCTTATTTTCTTAAATATATTAATTATTGCTATTTTAAAGCCCTCATGTGCTTATTTCAGTATCTGGGTCATCTGCATTTGTTTACATTGACTGTTTTTTTCCTCCTTGGATTCTAAATAGCATGCTGAATAATGAATATGAAAAGTGTTGAGGCTCTGATGATGGATCTTCCTCCCATGGGGGTTCACCTTTTCCTTCAATAACCAGATACAGTGGAGGTTATCATCTGCTTCCAACCAGGGACTGAGCTGACCTGAGGCTGGGTTGCAGTTCTGGTATGGTCTGTCACCACTTTTCTATCACACATCACAGGGTGTATCCCTTCATAGGGTTATAACAGAGGAGAGTGGGATCCGTGTCCACAGGGCCCCTCTTCTGAATAGTAATCACTACCATGAGACTGTGAGATCTCTCCTCTGCCTTTTATTCTATTAGAAGGCTGTTGAACTGAGCCTTTACCTCACTCTTATTACAGGGAATTCTGGCCCCTTAAATCTCAAAATTTTGTCTCTCAAGCCCTATGAGACTATCAAATGTTCTACCAGTTTTTGTGTCTCTGGGTAATATCAACTATTACTCCATTCTGAGAATCAAAAATGCTCTGATGCAGATAAGAAAAGGTTGCAGAATATCTTCTCACCTCTTTGTGTAGAATCTCAAGACCTAGTTGCTCCAAAGATTATCCACTGCATTCAAACATTTATTTCTCATCTGGCTTCCCAAGTTTTCCTCAGTGTAAACATTCACTGGTCTACCACAAACTACTTCATCTTAGCTGGAAGCTGAAATCCCTCTCTCAGGAATGTGTACTAAGAAAAAGCAAAATAAAAGCAAGCAAGCAACAAAAGAATTAAATCAGTTAGCAATGTGTACAAAGGTTGTAAGGACACATAGGAAGAAATTTGAGACAAAGATTTAATAAGCCAAAGTTATAAGAAAAAGAAATAATACATTAAAATAATATAAATCCTCCAGCAGCATCCACTGAATTTAGTTCTCCTTGGAAAGTTAATAGACATTCAACCATAAAGACTTTTGTAATACAAAAACCACTGTGAGAAATTAAGTGAAAGAAAATCAAACAAGATTTTAAATGGAGAAATCATCAGGGCCTTCAATATATTCATGTGCTTTATAACCTCCCTAGATCTCTTATACATTATCCCAAAAGAGCTGACCAAGGGAATCCTTTCAATTCAGAATTCTGAAAACTTGGGACACCTAAGTGGTGTTGGACAAAATCCAATAGCATTGGAAAAACTAAATCTTAATATATAAAATGAACTAAAACAACATAGAGTAAATTTTTAAAGGTGAGCAACCATTAGCAAGAAGTGAGAAATTATGCTGTTCAAGTCCTACAAACACCTTACATGCAGACATGTAGGACTATACTATTTTTTCTATTCTTGCATCTCCCTAGCAGCCACACCTACCTACTGTCCCATAAAAATATTTATAGTAACCACCTCCACCAAAAACATAAATATAATTAATAGAAAGATAGAAAGACTAAAATAAAGTATCTCAACCAGAATCTTTTACTTGATAACAAGTTTCTGTACATCAAAAATTACCCACAGCATTTAATTATTCAATTATTCTGAGAAAGGCTTTGTTTCAGTGGACAAACCTCATGAGCATTCTTCTACACCAAAAAAATCAGTTCTACCACTGAGTGGTGATCTTGATTATCATAGATTCTACTGATGCAATTAACATAAACACTGGGCCAGTAACTATCACTGCCTATAAAAGAAAAAAAAATTAAGTATCTCCATAAAGATTCTCTTTTGACCTGAGGATGCTTCCATTATTTTGCCTTCATTTAATATATTAATATTATTGTGAGCTTTTACATTAGGGATATGTTAGCTACTCTATAAAGATCAAATTTAAAATACCTTTTGTGAACTAACAGTATAGAATTCAAGAATGAAATACCTTACAAAGCAAAGAAAAATGAGGAAATGAAAATCTATATTACTCAATTTCATTTGTGTTACACTGAAGAAAAACCAAGGTAATTAACTGAATTCTCTTTGGAGCAACTTTTGAGATGACCCATTGACCCAATATTCATTTACCTATTGCAAGCCAATGAAGGGCTATTAGCAGGGTTTCTGCAAATGCATCAACTATTTTTATCCTTCATGTATTAAATAGAGCTTGAAGGAAAGTGGTGAATTTTAAGAATGTAAATGGAAGAGCAAAGGAAAACATCATACACAAAGTATTTTAGACTAAATAGCGTAGGCATCAAGCAGGTGGCCAAAGAATGTCCATCGTGCCAGGTATGAGACAAAAGATGGTAACTGTGACAAATGAGAAAAAACATGCTACATCTGTACGCATTCAAATTGATTGCCTATATGGTATGTGAGGAAAGCAAAACTCAGCAAGGTCTACATCCAACATCTGGGTGGTCATTTTCTGACTGCTGGTGTAGATACCACAGACCCCCATACAGTAGCAAGAAGAAGCAGTTAGAGACAATAAGATACGATAAGAAGTAGCATCCATTCACTGCCTTCTGTGGGCCAGGATTGTTCTAAATGCTTAACAGATAGTATGCTAACATATCTTAACAGATAATATCTTAACAACATAAGAAGAAGATACTATTAATATCTCCACTTTAACAGATGAGGGCTCTAGGAAAATTTGTGATTCATCTTTTTCATGTACTGAGTCCAGTCTCTTAAAAATAACTTATTTGTTGAAGCCTTCCTCTACATTCCAAGTACTCTACTAAGCATTACTTCGTTTACTCCTTGTAACAACCCTTTGGAGTAGGCTGTATTCAAAGAAACTGACGATCCAAATGTGTAATTATTAGCCCAAGCAGTAAAGTGAGCAGGTTAGGGAGGTGATTATTATATTACCATTAGAAAGCCAGATTTCTTGGCTACCCTGGGCTTTTTGATAAGTACTCACAGAAAACAATACTGACTCAGAATGGACACAAGCACACAATCATGCTGCTTGAGACTTCTGGGTTTTGTCTGCAGCCTTGGAGAGCAGTTAGGAAGCAACCCCACCCTGCATAGACTTGAGCGAAGTGACAAGGATGTTCCCATGTTATAGGTGCTACTCTTAATCTGATTTTTCTTAAGAGTAGATTAGTTAAATTTTCATCATTTGCTTTTTCTAGAACTAGCCATTTCTTTTTTTTTTTTATGTTCAGTTAGCCAACATATAGTGCATCATTAGTTTTTGATGTAGTGTTCAACGATTCATTAGTTGCATATAACACCCAGTGCTCATCGCCACACGTGCCCTACTTAATACCCATCACCCAGCTACCCCATCCCTCCAGCCTTCTCCTGGGATATGAGAAGCTTAGAACTGGCCATTTCTTTGAAATGTACACTATTTTAATAAGATATTCTTTGCCATGTAGAAAATTTACTTCTGGAAACACACTTCTTTCAAAAGAAAATTGCAGACACCCCCAGAAGTGATTAAGTGTGAGAAACACATTTTGTGTGTCTTTATGTAATTACACTTTTTTAGTCCAGTGCAACCTCTATAAATAAATTTCTTTTTTTTATAGATTTTATTTTATTTATTTCACAGAGGGAGAGAGATCACAAGGAGGCAGAGAGGCAGGCAGAGAGAGAGAGGGGGAAGCAGGCTCCCCGCTGAGCAGGGAGCCCGATGCGGGCCTTGATCCCAGGACCCTGAGATCATGACCTGAGCCGAAAGCAGAGTCATTAACCCACTGAGCCACCCAGGCGCCCTATAAATAAATTTCTATTGTCACGACAATGTGAAAATAATAACTGTTTCATTAGACATTTCAAAACTAAGCTTCTGTTTAATTTAAACCTAAAATGTGTTTCTTTCCAAAAATAGTTCACTAGCCTTCTGTCTAAAAATCCCAGAAGATTCTCTCACTGCATGCCCCCCTGAAGTTAACCTTAACTCTTGTATCGGACTTAATTTTCACTGTTTTTACTCTCTTTATATCCTGTCTGTGCTAGTATCTGGCTGTTTTTCTCCCCTGCTCCTGCTTTTCTCCTGCCCTCCTCTTAGCGCTTAAACTGACAAAGCTTTATTCAGTATCTAGGACCTGGGGGGTTTAACAGTGTCATTGCATACCCCTCACAGCCAACTGAAGCAAAAGGGTTTACCCGCGAATAGAAATTTCTAACAATTACCCTTAGCAGGAGGAGGAGAAGTCTAAGTACCTTAGATTGCTAAATTGACATGCAAAAAAAGCCTCCAACTACAACAAAGGAAAATCTTTTCTCTCGAGAGAGAAAGTGTGATATCTTTAACTCATCTCAAGAACCTTTGAGTCTCTGTATCATAGGACTCTAAGATTCTTGATCAAGAATTAGGATCAAGTTTCCTGGAAAAGAGATTTCTTGCAAATATTCCAGAAATCCAACATTACTAGTTCCATGTACCTCTCAACTCCATGTTTTAGAGTGACTAGTCAAAATACTAGACCCTGAAACCCACCATCTTCTCACAGTCTAATATGTTTTTAGGGCTTTCTTCTCCATCGTTTAAACAGTTAACACACATCCCAGAATAAAACTCATTGTAAAAAAAAAAAAAAAAGGCATCTAAGTTGTTCCATTTCCTTGCTTTAATTAAAATTCAACCCTTTTGGGGCACCTAGGTGGCTCAGTTGGTTAAGTGACTGCCTTCAGCTCAGATCATGATCCCAGGGTCCTGGGATCGAGTCCCACATCAAGCTCCTTGCTCAGTGGGGAGCCTGCTTCTCCCTCTCCCTCTGCCTACTACTCCACCTGCTTGTGCTCTCTCTGTCAAATAAATCAGTAAAATTTATTTTTAAAAAAATTCAACCCTTTTTAGGAAGCCTGTGTGGCTCAGTCAGTTAACCATCCCACTCTTGATTTCAGCTCAGGTCATGATCTCAAGTTTGTGAGATCCAGCCCCTCATCGGGCTCCCACTGGGGGTGGAGCCTGTTTAAGATTCTCTCTCTCGGGTGCCTGGGTGGCTCAGTGGGTTAAAGCCTCTGCTTTCGGCTCAGGTCATGATCTCAGCGTCCTGGGATCGAGGCCCACATCGGGCTCTCTGCTCACCAGGGAGCCTGCTTCCTCCTCTCCCTGCCTCTCTGCCTACTTGTAATCTTTCTCTCTGTGTCGAATAAATAAATAAAATCTTCAAAAAAAAAAAAGATTCTCTCTCTCCCTCTGCCCAGCTATAAATGAATGAATGAATGAATGAATGAATGAATGAATGAATGAATAAAATAAAATTCAACACTTTTTCAGGAAGACCATCTCTTCCCTCATGTTCTGTTCTCTGGGTAGAAGTTACTCATTCTCCAATATCCTGGGCTATACTGACATTCCCTAAGCTCCCTACTAAATGTTGCAAACTGTAAGTTCCTGATATTTGTTCAAACACTGAAAAATTATGTTAATTATGATGATAATAAGAAATGCAAGGTGATGACATTTCTTTACTCTTTCTCTACTCTTTAATTTTGGTGTCTTCTTCTGACTTCATGGTTATGCTTCCTTATTCACTCAGTACTTGGGTCCCTGGCTCATTGGCTTTTTTGTTTATGATCCACCAAGTAACTTAGCCTCAAATATCTGCGACCTCTTAAATGCCAACAAAATTTACTCATACTCCTTGTGAACATACCTTTTCTGTAACCTCTCCCTGGCCTTATGATTGGATGGACAATTGGAGGTACCACATACAAACTACAAGTGAGTATTTCTGGTGATTATAGCTATAAATTTTCCAGATAGTTCAGGCTGCTAAGGCAAAACATAAATAATTCAATCCAAAACTCCAGCCAAATTAGACATAAATATTTCAAGACCTAATTCTCTTGAATGGATCAACTCAAACTTTCAAAATTCAATCTATGAATCCCCAATCACCATCTTTCCACATCTCTCATGCACTAACTCCCCCATTTGTCTTCTTTAACTTCATCATGGCTACTTAGGATTCTGACCATTTCCTTCTATTCTGTAATATCAGTCTTGAATTATCTTCATCTTATTCAATACCAGGCATGCAATCCATGGTAGATGACTTCAACCATCTCTTTCATTAGAATCATCTATTAGCCAACTAACATTCACTTTTTTTTTTTTTTTTTGGTGAATAACAATTTGGCTCCAGATATAACTCCTCTAGAAAGACTTTCCTGAACCTCCCCCTTTAAACAGGTAGAACTTCCCATTTTACTGTCCATTGCACTATTATGCACTTCTATCAAAACAATTACCATACTTTACTGGCCTTGTTTGCATACTATTTCTGTCTGAGACTATAAACTCTTTGACAATATGGATCAAGCTTTATTTCTGGAACTCAACACCTACCACAGAAAATGAGTGCCAAGTACACACTTCGTAATTGTCTCCTAGGTTAATCAATATTCTTTTGAGAAATTATATTGATTTTACTTGCCCCTGTGAGAAATGTTTAATTGGTCACATTCACTTTAGTAATACTTTTTTTTTTAACATTTTAAGGTTTATAGAAAAATAGAAAAAGTTTCCATATATCTCTTACCCTCTCATGAACTCCCCCTATTACTAACTTTTGCATCAGCATAGTACATTTGTTATAATTCATGAGCCAATATTGGTAAAGGATTATTAACTGAAATCCACAGTTGAGGGAATCACTCTTTGTGTTGTAGAGTTCTACAGGCTTTGACAATGTATAATGACAAGTATGCACTATTATATTATATAGAATTGTTTCAAAGCCCTAAAAATGCCTTCTGCTCTTCTTATTTATCCTTTCCTCCTTCCTCCCACAAACTGCAGGCAACCACTGGTCTTTTCACTGTTTCCAGAGTTTTGCCTTTCTAGAATATAATCAAGTTGAAATTATATGGTATAATCTGGCTTTTCTGACTGGCTTCTTTCACTTTAAATTATGCATTTAAGCTTTCTCCATGTTTTTCCATGACTTGATAGCTCATTTCTTGTAATCGCTGAATAATACTCCTTTGTATGGATATACCACAGTTTGTTTATCCATTCACCTATTAAAGGACATCTTGGTTGCTTCCAAGTTTTCACAATTATAAATAAAGCTGTTATAAATATTCATATACAGTTTTTTTGTGTGGATATAATTTTTAACACATTTGGCAAATACCAAAGAGCTTCACTGTTGGATCATTTGGTAAGAGTATGAAAGAACTTTGGTTTTGTAGGAAATTATCAAACTGTCTTTCAAGGTGGCCATTTTGGTTTCCTACCAACAATGAGCAAGAGTCCTTATTTCATTCACTGTTCAGGATAAAATGACCCACCCTTAAATATATGCTCATATATTACTCTTTTTGCAGACTGGTCTTCCAGTCACCTTTCATTGCTGTTTCCCCTCTGATCTTTTCACTTTTGGTAAAAAAAAAAAAAAAACCTTACATTACTTCCCACATAGCACTTCCCACATGGCAGGTAACAGTGTCCCTTCTACCCCAATGATGCAGGTCTCAGTTTCCTCTTTGCTGAAACAATGCATCTAAAACAATGCCTACAAGTTTTTGATAAATGTTTAATTAATTCATAAGTATATAAATTAATGTATAACTAGATATTTCTGTCTTCATGCACAAGGACACAGAAGGTTCTGAGTGTAGAGCTGGGTTATATGTTTTCTATGTTATTTCTACATGGTCGAACTACAGGTCTATTAGGACAGTAATAAAATTGGAATTAAAAGCTGGGTCAGAATTGAATAGTGCTACTGCTCTAAAGAAAAATAGTACTAGAGAAAGTGTACTGCTTGGAAAAGAATGGAGAGAACTTACAAACGACTTCATGTATTGTGCCCCCTTGTATAGATTAAGTGTATCTAGCTCTAAGCATAACTAAGGGAACATTAAGCTGTGTGTTGGGAGAACTGGTTCTATCTCTGACTCCGCTGGTAACCATCTGTGTGACCCTGAGCAAAGTCTCTACTTGTAAAATGAGGGGTTTATTCATCCAATTTTTAATAACTGTATTGATTTCCTATTATGTGTGTCCTAGACATCTGGGCTATGGCAGGACCCAGATGGTCAGATGGTCAAAGTCCCTACTTCAATGTGCTTACATTCAGGGGTGAGGGAGGCAATGGGAAGAAACAATAAACAAATAAACTACAACATATCAAATACCAATAAATGATGTGAAGCAATGAAGTGGAGGGATGGAATGTGAGAGCCTCCCCAGGGAATAGCATTAAACTGAGTGGTCCATCAATCTCTCTGAGGACATAGTGTCTAAGCTGAGTTCTGGGTGGTTGGAAAGAGCCAGCTAGCCTCATAAATACCTACGGGGGAAAAATTCTACCTATGAGGAGCAATTAGGACAAAGTACCAGTTAGTACAAAGCAATTGGTACAAAGAGACCACTGTTGCTTCTAAGGTCATGCCCATCTCTCAGTTTCTGAGAGAAACTTTTATTATTGTGTGATCATGGCCACTGAAGGTGTGACATTTCACAAGGGAGGTTATACAAGAAAATTAATATTGCTTCTTAGAATATCTGTGAATGGCAAACATGGTTTTGTAAGGCACTCTCTCTGCCCACATTTAACAATCTGTAAATGTTATTTATCCCATTATTTATCCTTACCTCTTCCTCACACAACAGCACATTTTAAAAGTCCATTGTTACACAGGTTAGCACTTTGAATTGTTTTCTATTCCAAGGATCATTTAGCATTTGTTTTTGAACTCACTTAAAGATGATTTAAGCAAAGTACTCTTTTAAAGTCACTGGTATTAGACAAATCCAACTATGACTCAAATGCCAGGAAAATAAATTCTTACCTAATTTTCCTAGTTAAGGAGCCTTAATGAACATTAATCAGTTTTGATGTTAAATTAGCAGAACTAACATTCTTGGTGAGTTTTATATATTCATTAATTTTCCATATTTATTATATCCAACTTGATTCTTAGGTGATTATTATACTCTTTATTAGATTCAAAATAATAATCTCTTCAATTTTTGTAGGCCATTGCATTCTTCAGATCATTCACAACAATACAATTACATATAAACTCCATTTTAGACATGAGGAAATCAATGCTAGGGAGATTAAAGAATTTATGTAATATCCACAATCAAGTATTAGGAAATCAAAACCTGAAAGCCAGGTCTGCCTTTCTTTCTTCCTCCCTTCCCACTATCCATGTATCAGAGACTCTGTAAACCACTGGCAGTTTGGTCATGAGTAAATCCCATCTCTGCCTTCAAAGGCAGAGAAATTCAAGGGAGGAGACAGAAAAAGACAAATTTCCCCTCAATGTGAACAAGGCTGCAGTAGAGGTATATAATGGAATCCCCACGGGAGCCTTTTCTCACAAGAGCCCACTTAATTAGCTAATTGCATGGACGATATATTATTCCTCCACTAAAACAGTAAAGCTGCTTTCAATTATCAGTTTAGAGAATATGACTTTGGCTAATTTATTTCAATCTCCTTCACATTTAACATGCACAGAAATAACACTTTCCACCTTTGGAGAGGAATGAAACATAGTAAGTTGTGGATAAATAAACCAAGGTCCTAAATTTATTAACAAAGTAGCAGAATCAATAGCATAAAGATTTTTGGTTCTCTTACTAACTACATGGCAATTTTCACTGACAAAATTAATTAAACTTGCTAAGCTTTCCCATCTGTTAAATGGGGATAAAGTTTATTTATTGGGCTGCTGTTAGGACTTTTATGTATTAATATTTGTATAATTTTTAGCATAGCTCATGGTACATCTTAAATGATCAGTTAAGTGACAGGAAAAATATCATTCCTGTCCAGCAGAATTAGATACTAATTCAATTCTTTTAGTAGTATAAATAAATCTCCTGCCCAAAATGTTTCAAAGTAATAAAGCTTATAATAAGAAATACATTTGCAGCATCTCTGATTATGATCATTAAAGACAAGATGATCTAAAGGTCTATTCCCTACTCTCCTTTGTTAAGGATATTTTCTTTAGAGTTAAGATTACTCTTTTTTCCTGTCTTTGAATATCACATTACCCTCAGGATGCTTAAATGACTAAGTCCAATCTAATCAGCTTCTATAGGCCAATTATTTTATTACTCCTCAGCCTATCCAAGTTTCTTAACTATCCTTGTATCCTAGAACACCTTGAAACAAATCAAGATCAAGTGGAAACATTCTGATTCTTTGCATTCACCGTATTAGCTTCTTTCATGAATTCTACAGATATCTCCTCACTGTGTTTAGCCTGAGGGAAATGAATGCTGTATGTAGAGAACAAGTAGTTGATATTAGTGTTCATAAACTGAGTTGTTCCTGGCCATTCATCATATTATTATAGCTACCTATAATTATAATTAAAATGACACCAGATAGGTTCTTTTGGGAATGTCTTATTCAGAGAAGTGAAGGTCTCGACTAAACACATGAAAGCATCTAATTCCCTTATTTTTAAGTTGGTAAAGTAGCCAGACCATCCATCAGAATAATCCATCACCTGTCTGTCCCACTTCCATAGTACTGGGGATTGCAGCATATGAAAAGGGTGAGGGAAAGGGGACAAACAAGTCAGAACAACATTTTGCAGTGACCATCTGGCTATTTTAAGCCCCTGCCTGTGGTACATTTACATGAAAGTCAGCTGAAGTTAAGCAAAAGCCAACAGAAAATCATCTGCACTAACAAAAATGAAAGACTCTCCCTGGGATTTTTTAAAGCTTCCAAGAACATCCTGAGCCAAAACGAATACAGTCAGTATTTCAGCTTAGTAAAGATGGTACCGGTTTGTTAATAACCACTGCCTTTCCTCTTGACAGCTGTTTCAAAGTACCAAGTTTGGAGTTTGCAACCGCTAAGATTGGAAAATGTTGGATTCTTTGTATTATTTGGAGTCATAAGCACTTCCTTCCAGAGATTACAAGAAAATGGGAAACATAATGAGAAATCAACATTATTTCCCAATCCCCTGGTATGTTAAATATTTGCTCCCATATAGCATTTTCAAATGCCTGCTTTGCATTTGGGCTTCCCACCTGCCAGAGTCTTGCCAGGAGAAGTCCCAAAGCACTTGCTGTTCATCTGCTCTATGTGCCCTACAGACTTCTTTAATTGAGGTACAGTTTGCACACTTTGGAAGAACTCTACTAGGACCAAACCTGGGCAGGAGGAATTGAGGACCAGCCTCCCCAGAAAGCCACAGGCTTCATTTCATTGGCAGCCCCTGCAAAAGGTGCTGCCGAAGAGCAAGGGCATACTACCTATAAATCTTCTATCTTCATGTGGGTCAGCTTTCAATCAACTGTAAGCAATATATATCTGTTTAAGCAGGTTGGGATAGCATCTTATCCATTTATAGATCTATGTGTATCTATTCTTATCCATTTCTATGAGCAACATATACAACAAGATCATACACAAAAAAGGACCAGAAAAAAGAAATGGTAGTTTTTTTTTAATTATGGAAATCTTTAATGTCCTAAGATATTCTTAAAGGCAAATACTGCAGAATATCATCACCTAGAGAAAATTCTCTCTTGATGCTTTGCCTCATAATTGTGTTTGTGTTTTTTTGTAACCACATTACTAAAAACTTTGAGAAAGCTAAAATACCTACATCTGAAGTGCTTTTCCATTTGTTTAGCTATTAAACTTTCTCCCATGCAATATATGTTTATTTAAAGTATCTCTAACTACACATTTACAATGTGTTTGTTAAATCAGTTAAGAGATTGTAATTGGGCATTGGGGATTACTTGCTCTATTCCCAAATCTCTTTACTAAAAATACATGAGAACAGCGAGCAGTTTATTTATAACTTTGTTACTTTGAGCCATTAGTGATGCCTTTGTTTTCCCTCTTCATATTTTAAGTATGTCAAACTCAAAATTCAATTCATAGCCCATTTTGCTCATGTTTTATAAAGTAGCCTACAATGATTTTAAGTTAAATACAGTGCATCCACCTGCTAAATTTGGAACAGAAAAAGATGGGAGAGTTCCCAGAAAAGCTGCATTAAAATTGCAAATAGAATTTGTAATTTTTCTATTCATTGCCCATGGAAAGAATTTACAATGGTATTCTTCTTCCATGTAAAATACACAATATTATACTATCTTGCTTAATTATGGGGAATTAAAATTAAAAACCAAGAATATTTCCAACGGGAATAACATTCTCCATCACTATTCCTATAACAATGAATCTGTGTCACTTCTATGTGTATTAAGACAGATGTGAAAAATAATATCTTGTCACTAACAACATTAGCTGAAATAATTTTTGTGATGGCTGTGTGTCCGGGAATCTGCTTGGCATCTGATAATCATTAACACACAATAAAGAAGTCTGACAAATTGAATCCCCCTTCTCTTACCCCTGAAGGTGTGAGTTCATCCCAGCGAACAGCTGGCTTCACGCCAAGCTATCACACCAGCAAGAAACTTGCTAAATCATCTCACTTCCAAAGGAATATTCCCCTGTAGCCTACACATTCAGATTAGCCCTAAAAAAGCACTGGTACCCTTGTCTTTTCTCTGAATCTGGATTTTCATGAAGCAATTCTCCCAATAACCTGTGCTGATTTAGGAATGCCTGCATCAGCCTTGTCTGGGAGATAAAGACGGAGGCATGACCCACAGGGCGTTTGCTCATAGCGTTAGCTTCACTGCCCAACTTCTACCAGTTGAAGGAGGAAAAGTCCTACATTAAACAGAGACTTATTAATTACTGATCAACATGACTTTGATATTCCTCTCAGCTTGACTAAACTTCAGGTAGTTTTCTTTCTGACTACAGGCTCCTGACTGCCCTTTTCTTTTTTTTTTTTTTTTTAAAGATTTTATTTATTTATTTCACAGAGGGAGAGAGATCACAAGGAGGCAGAGAGGCAGGCAGAGAGAGGGGGGAAGCAGGCTCCCTGCTGAGCAGAGAGCCCGATGCGGGCCTCGATCCCAGGACCCTGAGATCATGACCTGAGCCGAAAGCAGAGGCTTTAACCCACTGAGCCACCCAGGCGCCCCTGACTGCCCTTTTCTTAAGAGTATTTAGCTTAGAAAACTTGCAACTGTAAATTACCTGCCCCAAAATGTCTTTCTCAAGAGAAAGACATTTCCCACCTCTTTGAAATGTAATCACTGAAGAAGACAGCACCTTTATCTCCCAGTTTCTGTGGCAGGGTAGGATCCTAACTTCAATAAGCAGCAGTTAATCACATTGATTAGCCTACCCCTAATGTCCTGCAGTTATTTTTCCATTTGCTCAGCCCAGAATGTAAAAAGTCCTCCCGCCATTCGTTTTAGCAGAGTTGAATTCAACCTCTCTCCCCTATTGCAATAATCTTGCTGCCCTACTGAAATATTCTCCAGATCTCCCTTGACTGTTTAACTGGTCTGATGCAATTCTTCTTTCACAGTATTCAGTTGGTTTTTTTTTCCTCAACAAGAGTGAGACAGATGCTCAAGCCTAATTACTAGCTACTAGTCATTTGCATGTGCATGAATGGCTTTAAAAAATACTTTTATTTTATAAAATGAAAATGTCTGGCTACTGCTGAAACTCTTTGTAGGAGATGGATTTATAAAGATTGCAAGCTACCTCTGTTTTTATGGCTGTAAGATGAATAAGTCAGCTCAGTACTGTTCCAACCTCTTTAACTTGAATACACCTACATAGACAATAATCCCAACACTTCTTTTTGACATATTGAATCTGAGTCTTACTTCCTTCCAAGACTTTTTTTTTTACCCCACCTCCCCCCCGCTTCAGCCTCAGGACACTATTCTATCCCTCAATTCTTAATGAATAATTCTGATTGATGCTTACTAAGGATGAGGGTACCAGTGAGAAAGAAATCTGAATGAAGATATGAGAAAATAATTTGTCCATTATCTCTTTAATGATTCCCTAGTGGTGTCAATTCCCTCCAGTCCTATAAAACCAGGCAGCAAAGATAAAAGTATATTCCTGCTGATGAAGTCTACTGTGCTATGAAGAATGAATCTCATTGTGGCTGACGGCAAAAGGTTAACAAGAAAATGATTAAGTTACATACAAAAGCTTCTTCCTCTTCCTGTGCCTTCAAAGTCTTCAACATAGAAGTAAAAGACTGTGCCAGGAAGGAAGAAGCCATTTATGAGTTTCTTGCAGAAATGCTAATATTTTCCTTTAATTTACTAATGTCATGTTCTCTTTTATTTTTATGAACTTGTAAAGTCAACTAAATTAGGAGCAGAGATGTGTAACTAAGGTAACTGCTTTCATAAATCAAGGAAATGAAAAGTAGCAGCAATAAATTAAACAAAGTAAGCAAAAATGTGCTAGAACTATATTCACATATGTACAAAATTTTGAGTTAGTACTAGTCTCATTCCCTAAGAGTTCAAGATATCACTTATAAGACTTGCATTTGAATGATGAATGATGTATGATGTGTATATCACATGCATCCCTCAACTATTCATATCAGTTGTTTATGTGTGCACATATGCATGGTCTAAACAAAGCCATACAGCTGAGTTAGTCAACGTCATGAAATATTCTCTAGTACCAAAAGAGAGAGCCAGTATTTATTAAAATTTACTTTTATAGCACAGGAGAAATTCCACATAAGTCAGATTGTTCAGTATTAATGCACACATACTTAAATAGCACCCAGAAAAATAATCATTTATGTACCTTTGAGGAAAAAGTATATACTGTATTTAATTAATTTTTAGGAGTAATTAATCCATTGGAAAAAATCAGATATGTTAGCATCTAAAGAGTCTAAAATCTTAAATGCCACCAGATGTAGGTATGACTATAACATACATCACAAATGAGGGTGAAGCTGTATAATTTAAGAAGAATGATCCAGTAAGGAGTATTATTCCAGTTGTAACCTGGAAGAACATACCCCTCCCAGGATATTCAAATTCATCTATAGAACCATCTCCTGGCCTTCACAAGTCTGCTGCCTAGATATGTGACCTTAGCTCCAAGTATACAACTCCTGAAGTATTGGGTGACCCTCCTTTCTGCATATGAAATATAATAGTTGTATAACTGAAACCAACTTAGGATATAAAAGTCTGTTCTAGCTGTAATGTCACAAGTCAGGTCAATGAGTTGTATCTGAAGTGGTAATTAGTATAAACAGATAAAACATGAGGCGCCTAGGTGGTTCTGTTCATTAAGTGTCTGACTCTTGACTTTGGCTCCGGTCATGATCTCAGGGTCATGAGATCAAGCCCCACATCAGGCTCCCTGTGGAGCCTACTTAAGAGTCTCTATCTCCCTTTCCCCACATCCCTCTCTTTCATTCTCTAATAAAAGACAAAACAAAACTAAAACTACAATAAAAAAACCCAGAACATTATTTTGATAATTCTGTCTTTGCCCCTTTGGTCACTCCCATTCCTGTTACACATACCCATGCCTACATACGATGTACCCACCTTCCCCTATTACTTCTGAATTCTTTCATTTAGATGTATTTTGGGGCATATAATTACCACATAATCTCTTAACAAATTCATGACGGATATTTTCTAAATAGATTTTACTCCAGGTCCTGTCGTTTGAAATGTTTGATATTAGGTGATTGGTTTGATCTTTAGTATGTTGCAGAAACTTTCACCCAAGTTCAAATCATTATTTGCAAAAGTGCTCTAAGCACTGGGACTTCGAAATGGAAAGGAAGCAAGCCTAATGAGTCCTTTTGGGGTTTATAGAAGCAATCAAAAACTTGGAAGGAACAAGAGGCAGTAAACTGATTGATAGTCCCTGTGTACTGCAGCATACAGCAGACCCTTGAGGAGCTCATGAGTGTGTATTCTTTCGAATCTGTAGGAGGCTTTCAACAACTATTTAAATTATATCTCTTGTGCCCTAGCAGGCAGTGTGGGAAGAGTAATTAATAAATAGCCATGATAATATGTAAATTGCATTTCTATAAAAGTAGATATCTTGCAGTACTTCTGAAAATATAGACTGATTTAGTTACTACTTAAATCTAATTATAGAACAGATTTTGTTCTCACTAAAACTAGCTTTTATTCTTCTAGATAACACTTTATATATTGTGCCACATACCAACCTCTATCTCCCAAAGCAGTTATGTCGGACCCTCCCCCAAAGCTCTCCTAAACAAGAATTAAATTAAAAGTCTCTAAGTCTCTGGGTAGTGTGTATCAGGAAACGGCCGCGACATTCCCAGTGAATAGACGGCTCAATGAAAAGCAGCTACTATTTTCACAATGTGTCTTGATCAATTTAGGACTTTGGGTCCTGGGAGCCCAGATTCATGCCCATCTGGCAGTGCTGAGAGACACACACTTAAATATCAGATGTGCAGCAGAGCTAACATTACCACACAGGAACTAGGCAGTCACTCACTCCTGATTTCCACCACTCACCAAGTGCAACAGATTTCCCAATTTTGCTGCCCAAAACACAGGAAAAGCAGCAAGGAAGAAGGAGACAAGATGGCAATGTAAGAAAGAGCTAATAAAAGAACCAAATGACTCACGAGCAATCTGGCAAGCAGTGATCAGGCCCATTGCGCCTCTAGTTCACAACTCTGAAGACAAAAAGGCTTTATCTTTCCCTAATCAAAAAATGTTCCAATTAGGTTTCTGTACCTGAAAGCTAGCAGACATTACCACAAAATGCCCCTTACCTTTTCTTAGAATGTAAAGGGATGAGTTAGTTAGTTCTTGCATAACTTCAACAGGCCTTATTCTTGCAAAATGTTCTTTATTTTTATATATGTATATAAAAATAGGTATTGTTCTTCTTTTAGTACAGTTAATGTACCATGCCAATGGTCCCAAGTATAAAATTTGACAAATACTACCCTATTTACTAATCGTGTAATAACTTTATCATTTAAAATATGAAATATTTCTTTCATATTTTATGCTAACACACACTTAAGAAAAAACAGGTATCCCTTTCATTTACTTATTGTTTGTGGATATGACATTTGGTAGCAGATCTTCAGCATTTCCTTTACACATAAGAAGTGTAGATTGTTGGGGCACTGGGTGGCTCAGTCATTGGGCGTCTGCCTTCGGCTTGGGTCATGGTCCCAGGGTCCTGGGATCGAGCCCCCCCCATTGGGCGCCCTGCTCAGAGGGAAGCCTGCTTCTCCCTCTCCCACTCCCCCTGCTTGTGTTCCCTCTCTCACTGTGTCTCAGTCAAATAAATAAAATCTTTAAAAAAAGAAGAAGAAGAACTGTGGATTGTTGCTAGGGTGAGGTGACTAAAAAGAAAGGCCCCTTTCCTTGAAATTATTCAATAAAGCATTTGATACAGTTTTAAAGTTTCTTTATCTTTAGGAGTCCCCTACAGAAGTATAAAAAACACACACAGTGCAAAAATCCTACAACTACCCAGTAAAGATACACAGTCTGGAGTAAACTTAGACTAGTTGCCATATAATTACAAACTCAGAATGAAAATAAAAGCATGGATTTATATGTTTTATCAACGGAATTACAGACTTTTCTGAGATAAGTCAAGCACTTTCCATTTCTCACTTAATCATGGCAAAACATTTCCTAGCCATCAAAAGTGATTTCTAGCTTTTGATACACATAATACACTAACGAAATTAGAGGAAAATCTTAAATCACAGATATTCCTATACATCTGAACCTCACATATACACCTTATTAAAAGACAAAAATATTTCCTTCCTTCCTTCCCTTTTTTCTTTCAAAAACATTTACTAACCTTCTAAGGTGCCAGACATTGTTCTAGGTACTTGAAAGATGTCAGTAAACAAAACAGTGATTCTTGCCCCTGTGGAGCTTACAATCTAGTCAGTAAACAGATACCTCATGAATACCTGCTGTGTGACCTTAAGCAAGTCACTTACCCTCTCTGTGCTTCAGTTCCCTCACCCACAAAAAGGGGATGCTAATAGTATCTCATGGGTGCCTGGGTGGCTCAGTTAATTAAGCATCTGCCTTTGGCTTAGGTCATGATCTTGGGGTCCTGGAATCAACCCCTCATTGGGCTCCCTGTTCAGCAGGGAGTCTGCTTCTCCCTCTGCCCCTCACCCTGTTCATGCTCTGTCTCTCACTCAAATAAATAAAATCTTTAAAAACAAAAAAAAAGTTAAAAAAAATAGTATGTACCTCATAATATTAAATGAGTTCATATGTAAAAAGTGCCTTACACAGAGTAAGTTCTATATAAATACTAGCTTTTATTAGCATTTTGTCTACCTTATGTCAATGTAAATGTACAAAAAGACAAAAATACCAAACTCATCCATATGAAATTGATATTTTTGTAGGTAGTAGCATACAGTTCAACTTATAATTTAAGAGAATGGTTATATCTGGCTACATATTAGAGATACCTAAGGGAAATTTTAAAACTACCAATGCCAGGGTTTACCCTCTCCCCAACCCCAGATCTATCAAGTTACAACTTTGTGGACGAGAAGCTGGGTATCATTTTTTTTTTTAATTATTGGGTGATTCCAATGGGCAGCCAGTGATGAGAATCACAACCTGTTTTTTAAACACTTTGTTTCATAGCATGTAGTGAGAAAATCAGGATAACATGATGTCACGGAAAACAGAAGGAAGGAGGAATGAGTGGTCAATGATGCTAAATACTGCAGAAAAGTTCTATAAAAGGGAAAGTACCTTATAATACTTAGGGAGACATATTCACTTAGGTGTTCCTTACAATAATGACAGTCCCCATTGGAAAATACAACTACTCAGCTTTTGCTTCTGTCCCTTGGCGATATTCCTAAGCAGTACAAAGTACAGGATTTAGTCAACTGTGAGAAAATGTTCATGAGAAATAAAATGGAAACATTTTTGACTCAACTGCTCCTGTCACTGCAACGGAGCCCAAATTCACAGACTCAAACTTTAAAGAAAAAGTTTGTAATAGAAAATAAAATATAGGGTGCCTGGGTGGTTCAGTTGGTTAAGCAACTGCCTTTGGCTCGGGTCATGATCCTGAAGTCCCAGGATAAGCCCCATATTGGACTCCCTGCTCAGCAGGGAGTCTGCTTCTCCCTCTGACCCTCCCCCTTCTCATGCTCTCTCTCTCTCATTCTCTCTCTTTCAAATAAATAAATAAATAAAAACCTTTTAAAAAAGAAAATATATGTATTTAAGTTTTCATTAAAAAGTCTCTGTGTATCACATCTGCACATCTGAAAGTATAAAATAAGTAGACAGCATATTTTCAAAATTCTACTGTTCAGAAACAAAATTGTCATGCTGTACTGAAGGACTTTTCATAGGACAAGAACATCAGTATCTACCAACCCATGAAAAATGTGTTATTAGCTATTTTAGAGTGTTCTGAGTTACTTAATAGAAATACGGTTTTTACAGTATAATGGGTTATTCTAAGAAAATCTTTATAACGTAAACTGTTCATCATCAGCAATATGGAATCTTCATCTAACCATATACTGGGAACCTGGAAAAAGGTCCTCAAGCTATGTCCTAAACCTCAGTCATATACTCAGTCTTATACTCTCCAACATTTTTAACGTGAAGATACAATTTTCAAAAGTAAGTTTATAAAATCTATGAATGATAAGTTTGGAAGCAACATAATTTGTACAATAAAGATCCAAATAAATCTTGACAGATATGAATAACAGGCCTTATCTAAGAGGATAAAATAAAATAATAAAATAACTACTCCTCTGATCCCTCGGCTAAAAGCCTATTCTCTGTGTTACAGCACCTTGTGTAGATCTCAGATACCATGTTAACATAATATATGACATGATGATATTCCACAGTAGTTTGGAATTATAGGTTTATTTGTTATTTCTCCAGAACAATACATTCCAATTCATCCTTAACACCTTAGGTCACCTAACAGAGTGCCTAATACGTTGATGAACTCTTGCAGAACTGAGCAAATAAATAACTGAATAGGCTACGACTACAACAAACACCATTTTAAATAGCATGAAAAGGTGGCATGAGCGAACCAGAGAAAGTGTAAAATGGACAGGCTGAAAGGGGTATGACAGGCACCTTCAAATATTTGACAGATTCGTATTTAGAAGAAGGCACAGTACCATTCTTTATTATTTTAAGGTAGTAGAATTAGTCAATACGTAGTATTTACCAGGACACAAATAAGAACCTTATATCAAGAGAAGTGAAAAAAAAATCCTAAAAATTAAAGTTATGGCCATGTATTACTTGAGTTTCCTAGCAATGATGTTTGCAAATACATATCGGTGACCACTTATTGTAGAAGGGAATGATGAGTGATCATCATTCATTTTTTTCAATAATGTGTTCTGTGTTGTGGGTATAGTGCTGGGCTCTAAGGACACAGAGCCAATGGCATAATTCTATGCTCAAGAAGTACACCATTTAATAGGAGATAAAAACAAGTACATAGGCAGTAAGAATCATTTGTGACAAATGCTACAGTGTGCGACAATGAGAAAACAGGAAAGATAATCTCCTCTTGGGAGAAGAGGGAAAAATTCCTTTCCCTGACTCTACAATTGTAAAAAACGGAGGTAAATAATCTTTAATTTCCTTGAAACCCTGGTTTGTCTACTTCCATACACCCCACCACTTTGAATATTACCAGCAGGAAAAGTTAGACTACGTACTTACTTACCTAGGTGGAGGTTTGAAGATGTTTTTTGCCTGACTGATAGCCCTTCGAAATACACTTGTCAGTCCTTCCAATGCTGTGCCGGTATATTATTTTAGTGTACACACATATGCATGACAAATTTGGCTACTCCTATTGCTTATGCTTATGCTGACTGGCATATGACAGACAATATTCTGAGGATACTGTAACTCTGTTTTCCTTTTCTAACACAGTGTTATCCCTGAAAACAATAGAAATTGTAACTTCACAATTATGTTAAAGGTGGAACCGTCCCTCGGGTGTTTTGGGACTGGATATCTGTTGCTCTCTGTGGGCTGGGAGGAGCTGTGATGTCCAGTGGGGTAGTCTCTAATGGACACTGCTTCCCATCATTGGGAAACTCCTCCCATGCGTTGGTCGGTGGAGTTTTGACCCTATAAGGTTTGTACCGAACAGTCACGGTGGCCTTTCTCCATGGATTGGGGGGTGGGGTGGGCAACTGTATCCACAATGCAGATGCATTATAGGGAGTCCAGGGGTTACCGTGGGGCAGAGGTGGAAGAGGAGAGCATATGCTCTGCATTTGTGGCTCTTGATCCATCAGACTCAAGGTCTTGGAAGCCACAGGTCAGGATATTGTGTCATTGGGCTTTGAATGTATAGCTTATTTATCACTGATCCTGCCTCCAGCTCTTTTTTTTTTTTTTGGAAGATTTTATTTATTTAATTAGAGAGAGAGTGAGAGAGGGAGCACAAGCCAGTGGAGAAGGAGAGGGAGAAGCAGGCTTCCCGCTGAGTGGGGAGCCCGATGCAGGGCTCCTCTCTTTATTATTCCTCTTCAAGGACTTGGGACTCTTGTTCTCCTCTAGCTTGCACCTAACAAAACAATGTGTCTTGGAATTTTTTTAAAACATGGAAAGCGCTAAGAAATGTTTTCTGTGTCCTTTGCATAATTCTAAGCTATAACAACATGTTTTACCAAAAATACGATCTGAGAATTAAAATTTAAAAAGCTAGGGCCTTTCTGTGTATACATTTCACAGATAAGTAAATGGATACATGAACTTTTGGGAGACAGCTGGGGTCAAGTTGACATTTTCTAAATTTAAGAAGAAACCCTTTATAAAAGGTTACACAATCCACCAAATTAGCATATGCCAAAAACAGATTTCTATTTGAATCTGATTAGATAAAATATTTACAATAAAACTATTATCCCTTCTATATAACCTAAAGTTCATTTCTATATGAACTCAGATGGCAGTAGTCATATTGCTCCTTCAGTCTCCTTAGATTGTTATAGCATATAAACTAGCTCCTTAGGGCACCTGGGTGGCTCAGTCAGGTTAAGCATCTGCCTTCAGCTCAGGTCATGATCCCAGGGTCACAGATCAGATCAGGGCACTGGTACTCTGATATAGTAGTTAACTGAACTTTCAGCTACACCTCCTCCACAACACTGCAACATGAGAGATCTGGCAATTCTTTAAGGCATCCAGGACAGTCTTGGGGACAGGATGGGAATACTCAGTACAGATGTGTTAAATAATCCATTCATTTAAACCTCTTATTAATTGGGGCTTAACTTGCATGGAAAAACATGGAAATGGTTATCATAAGCTCTGCTCCTCATGGTACATAGATAATTTTAACTCTTGTCATTTTATTTTTTTCGGATCTGTATTCCGACTCAGCATCAACCTGCTTTTTGTAAGTAATTACTATGTATCTGGGGGCAATGTAGCTGCTCCTGCAGAAAAGGGGGAAGAAAAAAACCTGACAGAACATCATCAAAAACCCAGAAAAATGTTAGAAGACTTATGCATAAAAAAGATCAAACATATTCCCACTATGCTGCAAGAAAATTCAAAAAAGAAAAGGACAGAAAAAAAGTAAATCTGCGGCTCTTAGAATGAAAGAGTGAGAGTAAAAGCAGAGATACAATAAGAAATGAAAGAATTGACCAAAAAGAGGCTCTGAATATATTAAACTGAAGATGAATAATTAAAAGTACTAGAAGGACAAATCACACTTCATAATAACTAATCAGAATTTAAAAATTAATAATTATCTGTGAGCTTTATAATTAAACTAGATGTATTATAGAATTCCAGATCTGTATTCCTGTGCCTTTTGTTAATGTCCAATTATAATGTAAAATAAGTAAACAACAGGGAATTAAATATACAATATGATGTATATGTACATAATAAATGAAGATATATATGTCAACTATTTTGATTTACCACCTAATGAATATTCTAGAGTATGCAAGTGATTAAGAAAAAGCCAAATTTGCTTTCATAGATTAGCAGTGCCTCTAGGATGTTATGTGACGAAAAAAGTAAAAACCAGCTATTCAGTGTCACTCATAGTGATAAAGGAAAGAGGAATTTATAGCATTGCATAAATATTGAACAAAAAACTTGTTCAACTACAATAAAATTAACAACTACAACTTAACAACTACAATTGTTAAACTACAATATGGAAACATAGTGATAAAAATATTAGTAAAGCAATATCCATTTACAAAAGGCTTTAGAATATATACATTGGTCTACTCAACACAAATGAAAACTTTTAATCATCTCATTAAATTGGGACATAAAGTTTGCAAGCAAGAAATAAGGATTGAAAAATATATACCTTGCAAAAATTCTAAATTATCTGGATTTTCTTTCTATGTGGACTAATAAATATCAATAGCGCATCTGCCACATTTATTATCTTTGTTGTATAAAAACAACCCAAAGCCACGTATAAAGAATCTAATACAGGATTATTCGTCTTTTCATTTTATCTACCTTTTCTCTAACACTGAGTTATATTACAGATTGTAAACTAAGCATCATATTGTATTATATAATTTTTACTATTTTTATTGTGGTAAAACATAATCATGTCTTTCTTATAAAATTATCCATAGATATAAAAAGACTAATCTGGACAATCCAATCCTAAAATAACATCCTTTTTAGTTCAGTTTTTCAGAACTGTTGGTCTCAATCTTTAAAATTAGTTTGAAATTATCAGGATCAAAAAAACCTTAAAGTCAGTTTGACTACCTCTCTCCCAAAGTATTTGTTGTTGCTGTTGTCAGCATCTTCTCAAACATTTAAGGAATTTTAGGCCGTTAGAGTGAGTTTGGTCTATCAAGCATTAATGAACTAATAAAAGGGAAAGATTGTAAAGTTAGGATTTTTCAAAATTATTTCTTACTTTTAAACCAGGTTATTATTTAAAATAATTTTCTTTCTTTCTTTTTTTAAAGATTTTATTTATTTATTTGACAGAGAGAGCGACATTCCAAGTAGGCAGAGAGGCAGGCAGAGAAAGAAGAGAAAAGCAGGCTCCCTGCTGAGCAGAGAGCCCGATGTGGGGCTCAATCCCAGGACCCTGAGACCATGACCCAAGCCAAAGGCAGAGGCTTCAAACCCACTAAGCCACCCAGGTGCCCCTTAAAATAATTTCCTAAAAAATAAATAACTTTCTATATCTCTACAAAGATAGGTGGCATATCCATACCCACCCACACACATACAGGCAGATACACACACATATAAAAAGAGAGCTCTAAATATACTGAAAGATGGGTCTGTACTCATGATATGAATGTAATCATTAATATATAAGACAATGATTTTAGCATATATATATATATAGTAAGACATAGTATAAAAGAATATTTCCCTTAAATTTCATATTTTACTTTTGTATAATTATCATCAGGCCTAATTAGGAAGGGTTGGGCACTCAATGTACATTCAATAAAGTTAAAATCACTGGGTTAACTTACAAAACATGCATTTAATCTTTTCCTTTGGACACTCTTGATGAAGTTTTAGAATACAAGCGAGGTTTGGTGGGGTGAGGTCTGGTGAGGTCCTGAGCCTACCACCAAGAAAGAATTCTTGAGAAGTCTTTGGTGCAAAATGGTGACTTATTAAGCTCAGGAACAGGACCTAAGGGCAGAAAGAGCTACTGCATCCAGGTTGTGAAGGGTGGCTGATTATATACAATAGGGTTGGGGGAGGTAAGGAAAAGGGAAGTTTCAAAAGGATTTTCATATGCTAAAGAGGACCTACAAGATACCAGAGGCCTTGCCATTGTCAAGTTAAGGTTGTTTTTCCCTCTAGCAAGGTATTAACATTAAGATTGTTGGGAGCTTCAGGGAAGAATGTCACACCTGTCCCACCCAGGAGTCGGGGGTGGGGCGAGGTTGCAGGGTGTCAGCTTGTGAGGTCCTCAGCTTGCCTTCTGTTGTTCCCTCATCACTCTTATGTTCATTTGTTGTTCATCTCTTCAGCATACTTCTTACCTTTGGATTAATATTCAATTTAGAAGTGTTCTTTCACTCTGATTTATGCTCTGTCCCCTCCATGCAACACTGATGGTAGTTTATAACATCAATCCAAGTCTGGGCATGATCTTTTAGGGTCCCAGAATTTCCTGATGTATGCATAAGTCAATCGGCTTATTAATTCACAACTAACTTAACTTACTTTGTGAGATCCAATCGACCCAATAAAGCAAACTTACAATAGCCTTCCCATGTCCTCCTCTTCCAAAATACCATATTCATCTACTCATATGGAGCAGAACAAAAGAGGTGGGGGGAGAAGACTCTGTTGTTTGCCTTTGAGAAGGTTCTTTGACGTTCCTGTGATCAGGCCATGTGCCTCCTAGAGCATCATATATGGGGAGTTCTGAATTATATAAATGTCATATATCAAACAGGAAAACATACATTCTTTATCTTATCAAGTCCCGAAATCATGGTGGTTATAACCTGTCTCAAGACAGCAGGCAACTAGAACTTCTCTTTGATTGTCACATTTTTGTTAAATTTAATGCAGAAGAAATTTATTGTGCAATCCAGAATCAATCAAGGTTAGTTGACCTTTAATGATGACACACTGCCAGATGTCTGTCAGAAAATGAGAGAGAGCACAAATTTAACAAGCAGTCTATTTTACAAGTTGGGCGCCCACAGAGCTTACTTCAAGTCTAACTTAAGCCCCCAAAATTCTTCAGATATGTTTCGAATCCCACAGACTTCAAATGGAAATACTCTATTTGAACAAAGTTGGAGGAATATGTATATCTTACTGCTAAGTTCACAAGTGATTTTATATATATATATATATATATATATATATATATATATATATATGTATAAAAATCACAATCACAGTAACCTTGTGAGGTACTCAGAACAGGAATTTTCATTTTAAAAACTAAAAAGATGAAATTCAAAAAAGTTAATTAAGTAGACCAAGATAGATAAATAGATATAAATATATATATATTTAATCATCAATATTTGTTTTTTCTCTGTACTAGCTCTTGTTGAGCTTATGTTCTAGGGGAGGAATCAATCATTAAACTAATTATTTCATCAAATAGTTCATTGTGCTTCTGAAAATTGTGATGAAGGTGAAGTTCAGGCAGCAGTAAGTAGAGCTGGTGGGGGGCGGGGATTGTGGCAGGACTCCAGTCAGGACTTGGAGGAAGTCTTCTTATGTAAATGATTCTGAGCTGACTGATAAAAGACAGGGATTATCTGGATGAAGGGAACCTGGGCGAGGAAACCGTTTGTGCCGACATCCTGTGAGGGGAAGAAGAGGGATATGACAATGGGATAGAACAGAGAGCAATTGGATTAACAGCACCACACCGAGTGGTGAGAAGGCAGGACAGATAAAACAGGGCTTTGTAGACTATCTTGAGGACTGTGATCTTAATTCTAATGCTAGTAGGATGTCAAGAACAGTTTTAAGCAGTAACATTTGCTGTTAAATTTGAATGTTAAAAGCCTCACTGTGGTTACAATGTGGGGTGCAAAGAGATCTCTCAAGAATCTATCACAGTAATTTAGACAGAGTAGTTTATTGAGCTTGGTTGGTATGGAATGGGATGATTTGATGCAGAATAGGCAAAATTTAAACAGAAAGTAATCATGTGGATGGGAGAGAGATCAGAATGACCCTAAATTTACATGTTTGTGTAGTATGAATAGTGGCAGTACTCTTCATTGGAGATTTTAAATATTATTAAAGAACAAGGATTGGAATCAAGAGTTTATATTAGGACATGTTGAAACTGGTTGCTTCTGGGACCTCCAGGATTTGGAGTAAACAGAGCTGGAGTTATGGAAGGAGTTTGCACTGAAAATATAAATGTGAGAGTCATCAGCATGTAGACGGTATATGAACCTGCTTGTTCATCTGTGGGGAGAATATAAAGCACCAATATTTAAAAGCCAGTCACAAGATAAGACACCAAAGCAAGATCAGTAGGAGCAGCCAACAGAGGCTAGAAGAAATATAGAAGAGTATTTATAGCATTGCAAACCAAGGGAAGAAACTGGGAAGAGGGAAATGCTCAACATCTATTATGGAATGCCAAATAGACTATTGGGATCATCTCTTTATATTCAACCCACATTCTGCCAAAGGAGGAGAAAGGAAACACGCACACACGCAGTTCACATAAGAGGAATACAAATAGAATCAGAGTGTAAAAAAGAATGCTTAACCATATCAACTCTATCTATACAATGTTTTTAAAAACCATGAAACACTATTTTGCATCTATATTAGCAAAAGGCAAATGTTGGAAAGGTTGCAAGAAAACTAATAAATTCATTAACAGTTAAAAATAATTGGTACAATAATTTTAAAAGACAATTTAATAATACATATAAGCCTGAAAGTGTGTTGATGTTCATTGGCACAAGTGTCCTAGTGCTACGTGGAAATAATTTAGAAATCCCCAAATGGCAATTACAAGAAATAATTTTCCTGGAGACTAACTCACAGAATGTTAACAATGAAGTAATAATGTATGTAGTGCTAATATCTTCATTTTTGAGATGAGCAAACTGAGACACAGAAAGACTAAGCAACTTTCTTAAAGTTGCATGGTGGTAAGTGGCAGAGCAGAGATTAGAAAATGAGCAATCTGAACTGAAAGCCTGTCTGTACTCTGTATGATTCCTCCATGCCCTTTGGCATATCTTCTCTTCTGTGCCTTGCTTTTAGTTTTCTACCTTCTATTTCCCGCTTGTAGCCCTATAACAGACTAATTTTTTCCCTACAGTGTGTGGAATACAGTAAGTGTTGGATAGTTTTGTGGAATAAGCAAATGAATGGATTCATGAATCTTAAAATAAATGAATCAAGGACCCAATAGCTTATAATTTGAGGTTTCCGTGTCTGCCTCAAAAGCTTCTCCTCTACCACCACTGCTCCTGCACCATTACCACATCTTCCAAAATCTCACCAAGTCGTCTTCTTCACATCATTCAGTTCTCTAAAAACTCAGATTTACTTGACTCTGAACATTCACTGGGCATTATTTTATATATGAGACACTGTGCAAGATCCAACAGAAATAAAGATGAATTCCATTCAATCCTGTATTCAGAGAGCTTGCCTTCTTTAAGGGGAGGCAAACATGTAAACCTCCCATTTGTGTGCATGCATGCATTCGATGTAATGTAATCTCAAACTATGAGATAAAATCATGCACAGGGTACATGAGGACCAAAAAGGAGGATCACTTGGCCTAATTTGGGGGTCTGGGAGGGTGGACATGATGCCTGAACTGAGTCCTGAAGCATCAGTATATATTATCCAAGTGAATGTTAGAAGAGGCGAATATACCCCAGTTTGGAGAAATGGCCCAGTATATGGAAATGATGTGTGTGTGTGTGCGCGTGCATGTGTGCGTGCGTGTGTGTGTGTGTGTGTATTAAGGTTGGCAGAGGAGCAAAGGAGGGGGGAATGTTCTAAGAATTACTTGGAAGAGAGCCCTCAATTTTCCTATGATACTACATAATGTACAATCCTAGGTGCTGCACCTTACCTACTAGTAAATACATTAATCCAGTTACTGTTCAGAACTCAAAATGCATATTAATTTCAAGAGGATTAGCCTTATGTATAATTATAGGAAAAACCTGATTTGATGACCTCCATTTCATAACATGCATCCAATCTTACTCTAAAACTGCTTTCCTTCTTCCCAGAAGTCAAGTGTTTTCATGTCAGCCCCCTGCTTAAATATTTTTAACCCACATCCCCATCTAAGTTATTCATTGGCCTAATCAGCTAATCTCTTGAAATAATTTGAATAGTGGTATTATCTCTTTAAAATGGCGTATTTCATATCTAATGGACAAATTCTATGCTTCAGCTCAAAAATATAATCCTATACATGAGTTTATCCCTTTAGACTAAAATACTTTCATGTATAATCTCAGTTGATACTTAGAGCATTGTGAAAAAAGCAAGGTAGCTATTATTATGCCATTTTTTAAAAGGTGAAGACAATGAACTTCAACTTATAAAAGTCATAGAGTCCTTAGTATAATCAATACTAAAGCTCATTTTATGTATGTCTTAGTGGGAGCATTCCACCCTTTCCACCTTCTACCTAAAGACAGGATCAATGATGTTGCCACAAGGGCAAGCTAAGATATGTGTATTTGAGCGTCCATTGGTTACTTCTTTACCTGACATCAAATAGGCAGCCTCCTACTCTAGCTGCACTGTTGGAACCTGTGTTCACTACTGTTGGACCGATGGGTCCAGGCAACTGAGGAAGCCACAAGATGGCGGCCGACCCGCCATCTTACCGCCCCACCCCAGGAGCTTCTGGGGGGGGGGATCTCCAGCCCTCATCAGCTTCCGCATCTCAAAAGACCGCCAAAAACAGAGCTTAGGCGGGAAACCGAGGGCTAAACTCCACCCAATCTCCTACCAATTATGGTCATGTTCTCCCGTTCTGCCCAAACTCCATAAAAACCTGTGCGCATCCTCTCCGGGCGCGACTTCCCCTACTCCCTTCTCTTAGAGTCGTGGAACCTCGCCGGAGGGCGCCTCTATTAAATCTCCCCTCGTGCCTGTTCCATCTGGTATCCCGCTTAATACGCCGTTACTGAGAGGGCTACCGGGAAACCTTACAACTACCTCTGTCTAAAGGTGGTAGGCACATAAGTTGACACATAAATGTCTTGTTAACAACATCTCATTTAGAAAGAATTATACATTTGCTCTTTGACAATTTTTAATCTTAAAAATCAAACCCAGGGCGCCTGGGTGGCTCAGTGGGTTAAAGCCTCTGTCTTCAGCTCAGGTCATGATCTCAGGGTCCTGGGATTGAGGCCTGCATCGGGCTCCCTGCTTGGTGGGGAGCCTGCTTCCTCCTCTCTCTCTGCCTGCCTCTCAGCCTTGTGATCTCTCTCTCTGTGTCAAATAAATAAATAAACAGAATCTTAAAAAAAAAAAAAATCAAACCCATTTGCAAAGACATAGTATAACTTCTGACTGTACCAATGGCCTAAGTATTTTGACTTATGGACTAAAGTCATGGTAATATTTTTGCAAGATTTTTTTTCCCTTAAGTCATTTTGTCCTTGCCTTTCACTCATAGTGACCAAAAGAAAATTTTGACAGGTAGACAAAACCCTGTGAGGCAAAACCATGGAAAATGTCAAAGAGTACTCACTAGTCAGTCAACAAGGAAAGAGATAGAGGCATAGGACCCATTTACAATAAATGGGCACTGCAAGATGCCTAGAGAAAACATCTCGCTGTCCCTTTCACCCCTAGGCAACTCCAGCAACTGTGGTTTCATTTAAAATGGCTTGTTCTCATTATTTGTCTATAAACAAAACCAAATTTACTACCCCTTCCCCTCCATCATCCCAACCAATTCTTTTTTTTTTTTTTAAGGTTTTATTGATTTATTTGGCAGAGAGAGACACAGCGAGAGAGGGAACCCAAGCAGGGGGAGTGCGACAGGGAGAAGCAGGCTTCCTGCCAAGCAGGGCGCCTGATGTGGGGCTCAATCCCAAAACCCTGGGATCATGACCTGAGCAGAAGGCAGATGCTTAACAACTGAGCCACCCAGGCACACACACACACCCCCGCAACCAATTCTTTATTCTACATTTCAGTTAATCACATTCGCCTTGCCAACCCAAGCCAGAAAACAGAGTCACTGTGACACATTCTCCTACTTTCTTATGCTAAATCTTCCTCAAATGTGTTTCCTAACTTCTTTCCATACTTGTTTTCCGAGTTCAGGACCTTAACATTCCCACTAGGATTACTATAAAAACCTGAAATTAGATGTCTGGGTCACATGCCCCTTACCTCCCCACCTCAGCCCTGACGCCTCAATTAACTTTGACAACATAGATGTCTTCATGCACCTTCTCCTTTAAAAGCTTTTGATGGCTCCCCAGTATGGCTAAGTCTTAAACTCCTTTTTAGTTTTTATGATCTAACCCAATCACATCTCTAAAACCATACTTGCCAGTATCAAATGTACACACCTTCATGCTAGAGAAAGAATTTCTGACCACAGCATGAGTCCATGCAAGCTTTACTGAGAGAGAATTAGAAGGTTATCTATATGCTGAGATTTCAGGGATACAACTTATATTTTCTTCTTGACAAGAGTTAACCCATCTTAGCCTGTTGTTTAGAGATATATTTATTTAGGAACAGTAATAGATACAGTCAGATTGGTCTTCCCTTTAGCAAATGAGTTGGCTGAGGAGATGATTTAGAATGCACACTCCCCAAGCATTTTGGGATATGGAATAGTATGTTTCTAGGACATACTTGTTTAACATCTCCTGAACTCATGATAGACACTACTATACACTGTATTCACATTAGATTCAAATGACTTCTCAGGAAATAAGGTTTGATGAAGGGGAATAAATGAAAGTGAAAAAGCAGAAAACAGAGAAACCAACCTGAGATTCTGAGGTGCATGTGTGTCAGATGGGGGGAGGCGTACAGTAGGTTGAGGAGACGGGGTACTTGACTCCACGTCTATGAAAACAGAAAGAGGACTTAGGCACCTAAATTTGAATTTCATCCACTTTTTGTACATCCCCTTCCTTAGAAGATTAATCTAAAATACAGTAAATGCTGATAAAATATTATTTAGAATAGATGAATATTATATATATACGTAAAAGTCAAGTATTGACCTTTCCTCCTTAGACAGCAATCTTTTGACACTATCAAAAAATGATACATTAAGCATGGACACAAATACTATTGTTCTAAAATATTCTTACAATCTATAATCATAGGAGATTTTATAAGAATTAGCCATGAATAGTTAAATGTAAATACAAATTCATTGTATGAACCATCTATTAAATTTATCGGTCCTGCTCATTTTGAAAACTTTGCTTATTCATGCCAATATCACTTACATCAATGAATACGCCTTTTAAAGTGAGCATTTTCAAAATAAGCAGGTCAGAGGAATTAGATTAGACATTTGAGTACTACTAAAACCATCCTCACAGCATTCTTAAGTTTTAGCATTTCCTAGTTAACCCCAGACAGAAAAAAATGTAAATTGTGCAGTCATTTTCTTGAAAATAGACTGACAGTAAAAACTAAACTAAGTTTGGAACATGCAATTTAATTTAGGGGTCAGTGGGAACAGGCTTGGGTTTAATGTTCAAGCAGAATAAACTAAAGGACCAAACATTATTATTGCTGGGAATAGTTCAATGACAACAACGAAAAACTCCGAACACTCTACCTTCAAGGAACTTGAATAAATTTTAGCAATTTCAGGTTTTACATTTCAGAAACATCCCAGCGCTCATTATTTTCTACTTCGCTGCTTCTAAGCTGGAAGAATTTAGGTCAGAGTTGAGAATGAGTTAGTCATGGTAACTGTCAACAAATAAATCTCTGCCCCATATTTCATTCTTCATGAAAAATAAATGAGTGTGGGGCAGGAAAATTGACAATCTTATAGAGACAAGAATCTGTTAGCATCTGTATTTGCATCCTAAAATTACTTTTGAAGAAACGATAATGGACTTTCTACATTCTTCCTAAAACACTAAAGATGGCATTACATAGCGGCTCATATTTGCTTTCCCATGTTCCTAATAACTGTAACTATATGTATATTTCCCTTTTGACTCCAATATAGGTGAAATCAGCCCCCAGGGCAACAAACAAACTCTAATAGAAAACTATTCCAATTAAGCGCCACTCTGAAAATGACTTTTTAATTTTTGCATTATCTTCTGTTGTTGAAAAAGTATCTGTTTAAAACAGCCAGAAAGTACACAACAAGGATTTTATGTTGGCATCACTTTTGGCCTCACAGTCACAGTCAGTGTCTGAAATAATACTTCATTTTCTGCTCCTACTGATTTTACTTTGATTTGCATGGTTTGTGAAAATTTCCCTAATTTGGTTGAAGTCACATTTATTTGCAACAGAACAAAATCTTTGGAAGAGTTAAAAAAAAATGTTCTGCAAAATTTTCAGGGCACAAAGACAAAAGGAAGGAACTCTATCTCAGACAGCGCTGTGAACTTCAAGGCATAAAACACATCTACTTTGTCTTAAGTTCAGTACGAGGTTCCACTCCTGGTGAGGAAGAAAGAGACTCTGAGCTCTCAGTTTTGTGTGAAATTTGAAAATGGTTTTTTGTTGGTTTTTTTTTTTTTCAGTCTTGCTCATTGTGCCCTTTAAGCTTCAGTTGGGCTGCCTCTCCTTTCCCCTCAACCTGCTTAAGAAAGCTTGTTGGTCACATTCAGACTGTTGCTGTCCCTGGTACTTTAAAATTTGGGGAGGACCATACATACTCTCCGTAGTCTCTCTGAGTTTTCAAAGTGGATTCCTTAGGTTTCTGGGAGGTGAGGCTATGATGTGGTGAGATTTTCCACACTATTTTTCTACGATCTGGGATCAGATTCCACACCTCTCTTTTCTATCTTTAGAGTGAGTGGTCATGAAACAGAAAGCTGCTGCCTCAAGAAAGAGACTGCATTTAGTGGTGATTAGTGTACTGGTCACCACACTTTCTACTGAAAGTTTCAGAAACCTAACTCAAAATCAAAGAACAATTTATTTGCTAGTGCACCAAGAAGAAAAGGTGATGCTGGCAGCAGGCTTTAAAGACAAGAATAAAGGATCCATTATCACTAAGACCCTCCCTCTCTATCCACCCTCATAGCTCAGCTCACCTTGCCTGTTTCTCTTTATATGCTGTTCACATTCTCCCTTCTTCCACACAGGCCTTATTTAGGTATCGGTAAGCATGCCTCCCAGCTGGCCCTGTGTAGCTACCACACCAGGTCATGTGTGTTTTACCAAGACACAAATGCATTCACTGAGTTCCTACTTGTGCCAGTCACTGCTTTAGATCTTCATGAAAGAGTAAAAAAAAAAAAAAGTCTCTCTGTTCATGAAACTGAGAAGAAAATTAATTTAAAAATGAAGACATAGGGGCACCTGGGTGGCTCAGTTGTTAAGCAGCTGCCTTCAGCTCAGGTCATGATCCCAGGATTCTGGGATTCGAACCCCACATTGGGCTCCCTGCTCTGCGGGAATGCCTGCTTCTCCCTCTCCCACTCCCCCTACTGGTGTTCCCTCTCTTGCTGTATCTCTGTCAAATAAATAAATAAAATCTTTAAAATAAAATAAAATAAAATAAAATAAAATAAATAAAAATGAAGACACAGTATGTCAGATGGTAATGAGAACTATGGGGAAATCAAGAGGGAAAGGGATAGGTAATAAGTGGTGAGTGCTATTTCATTTTGGAAGATCAAGGAGTCTCATAGAAAGGAAAATTTGTGGGGCATCTGGGTGTCTGACTCCTGATTTCAGCTCAGGTCAAGATCTTAGGGTCATGAGATCAAGCCCCAGGCTAGACTCCAAGCTCAGCAGGGAGTCTACTTTAGATTTTCTCTCTTCTCCCTCTGCCCCTCTCCTGCATGCATGCATGCTGTTTTTCTTCCTCTCTCTTTAAAAAAAAAAAAAAGAAAGAAAGAAAGAAAGATTAAAGAAAGGAGAAATTTCAGCAGATTTGAGGGAGTTAAGAGAAGAAACAGCGTGACTGTAAAAAGAATCACCGAGAAATGAAAGTAGAAGGGGTTTCCAGAGAGAGAGCATGGCTGACAGTTTGCAGAGGACAAGAAGGTCATACACTCTTGTACACTACATGGGTTGTATATTTATTCTTTGGTCACAAGGTGATAATCTAATTTTAGAAGAGGAAGAACAGGAGACTTTTCTGAAAGATAGTAACAATTATAATAATAACTAAATACTTGTCTATATTAGGTGATGGAAGTTGTACTGGTTCAAACAGTGCCCCTTCCAAAATTCATGTCTAACCAGAACCTAAGAATGTGATCTTAATTGGAAATTGGAAATAAGTTCTTTGTAGACATTCTTAATTATCATGGGGACATACTGGATTAGGGTCAGCCTTAAAACCAATGACTGGTGTCCTTATAAGAAGGCCATGGAAAACACAGAGAAACACAGGGAAGAAGACCATGTGACCATATAGAGAGAGATTAGAGTAATGCCTCTATAAGCCAAGGATTGTCAAGGATTGCTGGCAATGACCAGAAACTAGGAAGAGGAAAGGAAGGATAGTTCCCTAGCCACTCCTAAAGGGAGCATGACCCTGCTGACATCACAATTGCAGACTTCTAGTCTGTTGGAATCTGACAAAATAAGTTTCTGTTGTATTAAGCCACCCAGTCTGTTATACTTTGTTACAGCAACCCTAGGAAACCAATACCGAGGACCTCCTGTTTTACATAAAATAAGCACATTTCAGGTTCTCTCTTCGTGCCGGTTAGCATATAACAGCAGTCTACCATCAGAAAGCCTTTCCTCAAAATGTCCTGCCACTTCATTTGAGAAGAGAGTGCTGAGAAGACAGCACTGGCCTCAGTCCAGTGTAGCCTCGGGCTGCACTGGCACGGTCTGACTGAACGACTTGGAGTGGGGTTTTCCTCTCATATATTCACCCACTGCTGCCACTGAATTCAAGTAATTACTGCAGTGCTGGCTGGACATGCCAGACTCCCAGCTCCTTTCCCCCAAAGCAGGCAAGCACAGCCACCTTGTCACCTTGAAACTTGCCCAGGCCACTCAATAGGCTATTCATTGGAGATCACATGTTTTCTCTCTGTTCCCAAGAAAAAAAGAAATTTCCTTAGCCCTGGTGTGTCAGTAGGCAAGTTTTCACTCTCCACAGGTTGGGATGGTCTTGCCCTCAGGTACACTGCATTTGCACAGTCTTTATACCAGCTCTTCCTCCACTCCAGTAACTCAGCTATGGCGTTCAATTCATCAGCTACAATGGGGACGGGAATTGGGAAATCTTTCATTTTAGCACGCTGCTTCTCTTTCCTCCAATTATGAGGGGCTGCTATACCACAAGGAGTTAGTCATATCACCTATGGAAAGATTTTTTCATAGGAGGAGAACCCAAAGTTTGTTTTTACCAAGTATCATTTTGTCAGAGGGAGACAAAGGTAATAATCGTAGCTTAGCTACCTGTGTGAAGAACTTCAGAAAGATTTTCAGTGAACCTCTCCAGAGAGTCTATGATCTCCATATGTGATCCCACAAAATGTGAGGAAAGTTCCCCATTCCCTGCTTCCCAGAGGCCCATAGGAAGTCAGGAGCACAGCTAGCATAAGCAGACTCTGAGGGGACAGAGCCAATAGATTGGGGTAGAAGGTCTCAGTAGCTCAAGACCCTGGTTTACTAATGGAATTTCACCACTAGGGACTCTAATCTTCCTCAGCTGAGGCCAAATGAACTTCTAAGGACTAAGAGTAATAACCAAGTGTCCTTCACACTTAGCTGTGGCTACAGTTAGACTACAGAACCTCTTTTTGCTCATGATGAACATCAGAAGGAAAGGGGAGTAAAGATGCAAACTCTGAAATGGTGTAGTCACATTGACGCCTATGCTGAATGACAGCTCCGTGCAGAAAAGCATGCAACAGCCTAAATGAAAAGCTAAAATAAGACTCTAATAGCCACATGGTGTGGGTCGCTCAGATATAACAAACCCGTTTTATTTGTGCTCTTGTTTTTTGTAGTTTCCAGATTTTCTAAGGAGAACTAACATATCATTTCCATTTTGTTAGCAAGAACTAGCAAAGGAAGGCGATCTCAAGTGAGTCACTAGCAGAGCAGATGTACCACATTATATATCCAGAGGCTAACTCAAGTTTAACAGGTAAAATCTTTTTGAAATATGTACGTCCCATCTGTCATTTTTAAAAAGAGAGGAGATTTCACCTCAAGAAGTATATGACATAAATGATTTTTCTAAGAGACAGCAAGAAGGAAGGCAAAGCCCAATCCTTCCTTCCTTGGTAACAGTGGAATGAAGACAAGAAAGTTGGAAAGAAACAGGTAAGAAGTTATGTAGATCCCGATTACCCGCCTCTGCAATGAGGTCATGGAGAGAGGACTGTGTGAGATAGGTTGACAAGAAAACCATCAGATAGAGGGGGGTTTTGCCCTGTTTTCCACTAGGAACTATAGGGAAATCCAGTTGCACAGAACATAACAAACAACCCAGGGTAGCTACAAGGTTAGGGAGATCAAAATCCTGACCAGTCCTGCCTTGGTCTTCCTAGAGTCCCATCTGGCACAAAAAAATATTGGCAGGCTCATTTGGGCAAAGATTGTGGCAACGAGAGATAACCATTTATCTACAAACTGCCGGGTATGCCCAAAATTAGAGAACAAAAAGAAGTTACAGCCCAATCTCAGAGGGGTCTGTGGAGCCAAGTCAGCAGGAAGAACTCCTGACCAACCTGAGAAATAACTACACAGGCAGGAGCTCCCAGCTACAGTCTGAGGAGGCTAGCAGGGCACTCAGCCACCAGCTAAGGCCATTACTGCAGAGATCAGAGGAACCAGAAAACCAAGCAAGGTCTTGCAGATAAATATTGAGATGTGTGCTCCCTACCTTGTTGCTAGATCACGTAGCTCCCTGTGAGACACATATCACCTTGAAGAGAAGCAGGGAAGAGGAGAAAGTCTGTAAGACCATGTATTCAAAAGAGACAAATACCTGAAGAAACTGAACTTAGGAGTCTGAATCTATCCGATCGAATTTATTTCCATGAGTTTGCTTGCTCTTCTTTCCTCTTGTTGCACTGCAAGATCACATCAGATGCAGAAAACAGAGAAGCCACATTGAGATTGTACATCAGAGGGTACCTCCAGTCAAGGGAAATCATAATACATGATATAACAGCAAAGTACCAACACTGCTTGCATTATTACAGGGCTTCCTGAATTCTTCAAAAAGCTTCTGTGTCAGTGACCATTTACAGATTGAATTCCATACTTTCAGGAAGCTAACAAACCAAAAATAAAGGTGAGACAAAGAAGCTGTTGAAGGCATAAATTCAACTTCAATTGACAGAAGGATAAGGAACTATCTCCAGACTTATTTCTAAATGTTACTCTTAATTGCTACATGATTAAAACCATGTTAAAAAGAATTTTGTGGAAAATTAGCTGCTCCCAATGAGGAATTGTCAGTTAGGACTCAAATGGGCAGGTCAATTTTCTCAAAGGTCTCTCCTTCCAGAGGGTAAATAGTTCCTAAATATAGCGTCAGATTTAAACAGCTGTTCTGACCTAAGGAATGAGATCCTCTTTGAAAGGAACGTGAGGCAACCTATTTGGAAGACTCCGCAATAAATTTTAAAGAATGATTTTTGCAAAGGGCAACTGGTGGTAGGTATAAAAACTGATCAGGAGAACATTAAGTGAAGTGGATGTGCTTTCTATATGTAAAATTATTTTGATTTTAATAAAATGATTTATGTACAAAGGATTACAACTAATGTACACCTTACAAGGCATTCATATTTAAAACACGTGATAATACACAGTATGCAATCAGCTATTTATTCTATGAATAGAACATAATGGAAAAGAAAGGAAGCTTATTTTATGTATCGGCAGGTAATTTCTGCTACACAGGTATTTTACTATTCTATATTTTTTCCCTAGGGCAATACAAGTTATCGTGCTAAAATTATAAATTTCAAGTTAAATGGCACAGAAATGGGAAATACAAGGGGAATAAGATTTATGGAAGGGAAATATGCTTCTTATTGGGTATGTCTAGGAATGTAATCCACTCAAGACTTCCAGACATCACTTTTTTCAAAGTAGAGTAGAAACACCTCACATACATGACTATAGAACTTTTCAGGTTCTGAAACATGCCTTGTTCTTGTTGAGAACCCAGAACCTAGATCACACTAGTTAAATGCAAAACAAATACATGTTGATATAATTCTATTTGTCTTAAAGGATAATACTTCCTTTTTACCAAGTGCATATGTGTATTAATTTCAAAATTAGGAAACTTTTCCCAAACCTAGTCAGCCCTTGGCTCGTTGCAGCCAAGATTAACATGACTTTCCTAAAATTACAGATTTTAAACTTTAAACCCTAAACTGTCATCTGGATTGCAAATAAATTAATAAACACAAAAGTTAAAATGCATTAAAACAGATTACAGAGATTTTATTTATAAAGCACTCTTACTCTTTAGAATTTTCACTTTTTAAAACAGAAGTTATTCTCAGGCATTGCTTTGTGTCTGTACTGAGCTAATTTCGGAAACAATCAGCTGTTTGCAGTCCCTTCGTGTGCCTCCAAATATCTGTAGGTGTGAAAATGTCATAAACAAAAGAAAAAGTTCCTATAGTAAGCCCACATCTTACTGTGAAATGAATTAGATCAGAAGATGAAAATCACAATTTCCATTAAGTATTTTCTGCAGTCAGGTTATTGAAGCATTTATTGTTTTTGAAGCAATGAATTTCAGATAAACAAAAGAGACCCAAACTCTGAAATTATCAGGGTTTTTTTATTGTCAGTTCTGTCTTTGTTTGAAGCCAACAAAAGTCCACCAAAAGTCCTCTTCTATTGAGAAGAGAAAGAAAGGAAAGAAAAAACTCACACTTTTAGAAAGACCTCCCTTCCTTGACTGCACTGAAAATTAAAATAACCGACATAGCATACTTAGTACATGTTTATTTTGTCTCCTCTGCTTTGCTCATACCACACTTGCTAATGATGAAAGGTATGGTGAGTCCAGTTAGTTGTCCTTAGTAAGGGATGTTTCAGAACCAAGGAAATCTATGATATTACCAGTTTCCTAATTTACCTTTATATGAAAGGTACTAGAAAAAAAGTCATTCTCATCTTTTTGGTCACAGCAGATGAAACTGAAGATTTAGTACCTGTAATAAGTGAACTGAGCATTACTATTAAAAATGAATAGAGAGAAAAACAAGGGAAGAGATTATTTATAATTAAATAAATAAAAAGCTCATTTTAAGAAATGAGTCTTCTACCAGGTAATTTGGTCCACTCATTGTCAAGTTATCCACAAGAAAAAGAAGACAAAACTTCCTGAAACTTCTAGATGTACAAAATTTAAATGCTTTTCACATGTCAGGTCTCATGAAGTTGCTGAATGGCAACGTACAAGAAGGAGCTGTGATGCCAGAGACAGACAGCCACATATTTTGTATTCCCTGGCCTCTGTAGTAAACACCTGGGGATCACATTTTTGAGAAAACTCAAACCCTAGAGAGTATTAGGGGAAATGTATATGCATTTTATAGAAATGATGTAGCTCTATCACATTCTCTCTTCTTGCTCCAAATGTTAAATAAAAAAATTTATTGGAAAAATATAAACTCTGGGGTTTATATTAACTCTCATATATAAGCTCTATTCTTTAGGGGAAAAGGAGGTAAACATGGGCTTTATATAAACTCCGTCCTTTAAGGGGAAAGGAGGTAAAAATGATATTTGTTATGGAAGTATATCCTCTGAAGGAGACAGATGACAACTTCCTACTCAAAACTCTTGCTACAAGCTTGGCCACTGATGTCAGAGGCCCTCGATTCAAATACAGCTTCCTACACTCAGAGCTGTACGACTTGGAGGAAAGTTACCAAAGTTTTCTGAATTGGAGTTTCTGCTTCTTCCTGATTCTTGTTTCTTAAATAGCACTCTCCTTTTAGAGTTGTTTTATAGACTGATGCTTTTATCTCCCCAGCATTCACATGTTGAAAACCTAATCCCCAGTGTGATGGCACAGAGACAGGGTCTTTGGGAGAGGATTAGGTCATCTCATCAGAGAGGGGCCCTCTTCAGTGAGATTAAATGCCTTTACAAGAAATCCCAGAGAGTTCTCTCGCCCTTTCTGCCAGGTGGGGACACAATGAGAAGACTAATCTATGAACCAGATAGTGGGCTCTCAGCAGACACCAAATCTGCTGGCTCCTTGATCTTGGACTTCCCAGCCTCCAGAACTGTGAGAGATAAAGTCTATTGTCTATAATCTCCCCGGTCTATGGTATTCTGTGATAGCAATCACCCAGGCTAAGGCACGTTGTTATGAACGTGACACTAGATTGCTTATGTAAAATGTGTTGCAGAGTATTTAGTGTATGTGTGCACTTATTTCCATTACTGTGATAAGCAAATAATTTGAAAAAGGATAACTGAGACAATAATCATTGCATAATCAATCATTGTTGATACAATGGCTTATATCAAAGGTCACTATAAATTTTATTTTATAAATATATCTGCTATATGTTTCTAACTCACTCAGGACACAGTAATGAGAGCAGCAATGATCAGTATACAAGGATAACAATTAGTGCTTATTGGTATAAGCTCAATGGCAAGCATTATTCCAGGTATTTAAAGAGTTTAAAATAGAAACTGTTAACAACTACCTTCTGAGGTAAATCCTGTCATGTTCTCCATTCAACTAAAGAAACTGGGCCACAGAGACATGCACTAATTTAGTTAACGTCACACAGCTGATGTGTTGGAAACTGGAGACAACCCAGGTAGGCTGTTTCTAGAATTCAGGCTTTTTTCTGCTTTCAAATTTAATCATAAGTAGTTTATATTGACAGTTTGATATAGGAATGTGTTTGTTGCAAGAACAAGTATAAATATATGCAATCTTATGTCCAATATTCCAATAGATGAAGCATTTATTACAGACTTATCACTGAAGATTTAACCATACAACTCCCACTGACACTGGTGACAATTATGCAGCTGAATCACTAGGTACTTTTCAAGCAGTTTGTCTCCTTGTGTTATATTAACTTGTTTTAATGTAGGCATAATCCAAGAAAGAGGCAGTAATGTGCAGTGATATGCAGTAATCCAGTTATTTTTAAGCTGTGTTGTTCACTAAAGAATATAATTATTTTTTAATCACAGCAAGAGTCATGTTGACATTACATTTACTTTTTTATTTCATTCTAGCATTAAAAAATCTCAGAAGGGGACACTCAAGTGCTTAGTGATTACAACACCAAATGTAATTCTAACACAAGCACCCATACTCACCTATACACATACCTACTGACAAACTCATATATTTATAAATGAAATTTTTTTTTTTTTTTTTATTCTTTTGACACAGAGAGAGAGAGATTACAAGTAGGCAGAGAGGCAGGCAGAGAGAGAGGAGAGAGGAGGAAGCAGGCTCCCTGCCGAGCAGAGAGCCCGATGTGGGCCTCGATCCCAGGACCCTGGGATCATGACCTGAGCCGAAGGCAGCGGCTTTAACCCACTGAGCCACCCAGGCGCCCTATAAATGAAATTTTTGTAAGAATGTAGCCCATGTTAGCTACGCATAAAGTCTGTAAAGTCCAAAACTTATGGATCAAAAATCCTGTGTAGAATAATTCTCCTTATGTAATTTCTCAGGTGAAATCTACCTACCTGTTAAAGTAGCATAGAAATTTCACTGGAAAAAGGAATTTGAATTCATTCTGTGAATCTTGTCCTGCAAAACTTCCTGAAAATTTCTTATAATTTACGAGTTAATGTAATACCCTAAATTGTTTATAAAATTACAAGGCAATATTGCACAATGGTGAAACACCAACGGGTTTAGATCAGATGGAAAGGATAAGATTCCTAGCTTCTAATACTTCTTAGTTTGGTGATTTGAGAAATTTATTCAATCATCTGTAAAATGGGAATAATTAAAAATCTAACTTAAAAGGATTAGTGTGTGGATGAAAGGAGATGATGTATATAAAAATACTAAAATAGGGACACCTGGGTGGCTCAGTTGGTTAAGCAGCTGCCTTCGGCTTGGGTCATGATCCCAGGGTCCTGGGATCGAGTCCCACATTGGGCTTCTTGCTCGGCAGGGAGCCTGCTTCTCCTTCTGCCTCTGCCTGCCACTCTGCCTGCTTGTGCTCTCTCTCTCTGACAAATAAATAAATAAAATCTTTAAAAAAAATACTAAAGTATAAGTCACATGTAAATGTTCAACAATTACAAGCTGGTGGTATTACTAATTTTTATACTCTTTTGACTATATATTTAGAGTAATGTTATTAAGCTGCAAGAAAATGTGTTATATTTTCTTGGAGAATTCTAAGTGCAGCAGGTAGAAAAATGTTTTATTTATATTGGATATCCTGCTTTATACTTTCTCCATTCTTTGGCTAAAAAAAGAAATCCATTTTTCTCGTAAAGATTTCTCTACAGAATCTGCTTCCTTTAGGCTCTTAGTGATGGTCATCTACAATGAGCTTTTTCTCAAAGGACTTTATGGTGGAAGCGGGATATGAAATAATGTCTATCCATAAGATCATGATTAGTAAATGGGCAGTGCATGTTTTCGTACCTGTTGAATTTATGTTGCACAGTCTAAGCCTTTGAAATTAATGTTTTATATTTTTCATTTTTCTCAAATTATAAAAGGATTCCATTCTGCTTTATAATCTATTGTCCATCCGCTAGAAAATGAATAGCTGAGATGCTCCTGTTTGGGAAAAAAACACCTATATGTGGTACCACCATCTATGTGATCTGAGTTTATATCAACGCAGGAGTCTCAAATTTCAAATCTCAAATATTAAAGCAATGAGTGCCAGAACTCATGCATAAATCTGAAAGCTAAATGTCACCATGGAATTTTAGGTATCCTTAATTTAATCTTATCTTACCTATTCCATTTAACTTTAGCTCAGGCACTAGAGTTCTTCCCACAACTTATTATCATTGAGTTGAAGGTACAATAGAAGAATATTGAAATAGAGTTACTTCTATAAATTACAAACAATTGGAGAATCATTACAAACTGACATAACTAAGAATACAAATGAGCAGGGTATTAATGATGCATCTGACTAAATTTGGCCATAGATATGATCAGATGAGACCAATTTCAAAAGCCTCCTGAAAAAAAAATGCATTTTTGAAGTTGGAAAGGCAACTGCCAGAAAAGTCTAGGAGGCAGAAACATATGATCATGCAAACCAGAAGATTCCACTAGAGTAACCAGACATAAACTTTTTATTTTTATTTTTTTATTATTTTTTTAAGACTTTATTTATTTATTTGACAGAGAGAGAGAGATCACAAGTAGGCAGAGAGGCAGGCAGAGAGAGAGGAGGAAGCAGGCTCCCTGCTGAGCAGAGAGCCCGATCGATGTGGGGCTTGATTCCAGGACCCTGAGATCATGACCTGAGCTGAAGGCAGAGGCTTTAACCCACTGAGCCACCCAGGCACCCAAACTTTTTTTTTTTTTT
>LNAC01000099.1:2032077-2450133 GCA_002007465.1 Ailurus styani
AGAGAGAGAGAGAGATCAGATCACAAGTAGGCAGAGAGGCAGGCAGAGTGAGAAAGAGAAGCAGGCTCCCCTCTGAGCAGGGAGCCCGATGCTGGGCTCCATCCCAGGACCCTGGGATCATGACCTGAGAAGGCAGAGGCTTTAACCCACTGGGCCACCCAGGGGCCCACCAGACATAAACTTGATAAAATACATGTGAATAAAAATAAGCCCTTGAAATGTACTTTTTTTTTTTAAAGATTTTATTTATTATTTATTTGACACAGAGAGAGAGATTACAAGTAGGCAGAGAGGCAGGCAGAGAGACAGGGAGAGGAGGAAGCAGGCTCCCTGCTGAGCAGAGAGCCCGATGCGGGCCTTGATCCCAGGACGCTGAGATCATGACCTGAGCCGAAAGCAGAGGCTTTAACCCACTGAGCCACCCAGGCGCCCTTGAAATGTACTTTTAACAAGTAGTTTTCCATGAAAAGATCTAGACAGTGTTTATTGAAAATGCAAAGGTTTTTCAAGAGCTGATGCAGGTTTCTGAACCATGTGTATTTTTTTTTTCTGAATGATCGCTATAGTATTTCAAAATGACGCATGGCATTAGATCTCTTGAGCTATCCAGTTAAAAAGCAATCAGCAAACCATGTAGCTGCAATTATTCCCCCCTGCCCCTGCTGCCGGCCCATCCCCCAGAGAAGCCATTTCTGGATGCTTTTTATTACCTGAATGATTTTACAATGTTGACAAAATTGTTTTGTCAATGCTTGCAAACTTTCATGTTATCAACTAAGGGTTCAGCAGAAAAGGGATGGATTGTATGTTCCTTTATGTGCTAAAGCAGCAGGCACCCACAGAATGAAGCTTCATTGATTTGAAATTATAATAATCTTATGACTTTCAGAAGTTACCCATGTACCCATCGTCTGCATTAGGAGAGCAAATTAATCAACGTCAATTTCATTATACTTTTGCACTGCATTGGTAAAATATATCAGAACTTCCCTGAAAACAACGAAACCATTCTTATATCAATTGTAAAACTCATGCTCTTCAGCTTTCTTGGGTAAAGTTTCAATTTGTCCAGGAGAGAAATGGATATTTTTCAGATGGAGCTAGTCCCATGTGAACTGACAGGTATGAACTAAATGACCCAATTTTGGACACCTGGCAGAGATAAGGATTTGGGGACTAGAAATGAAGCTGGCACTTATCAGACATCTTTCTTTCGTGCCATTATAATGTGTATTTCATTCAGAAAAATATCTGTGCAGTGATAGCAACATAGATTACTCAAAAATGACAATGCTTAAAGGAGATAGTTTTAACTTAGAATTTAGAAGGACAGCAAAAGGATTTGCTGAGAATGACTAAGTCACAGTCTAGCTAAGAACTGTAAATTACTGCAAAATAACACATTGAATTATAGGCAACCATGATGGATCTCCATCGACATGTGTGACATGCAGGTATGTTTATGCGTGTGTGCACACATACTTCTAGTTCTTCCTCAGTAAGAAACTAATGGGGCCTGCTAGGAAGTATTTTTATTCACCCTGGAGTCGTCTTCTTCCAGACTCTGCAGAACCACATTTTTAGACTCACTGCTGTTCCTATAACACACCATTTACTCTAAGAGTACTTGTTTCCTTATTTTAGGACTCATTTCTATTTGCAGAAGTCTTTCGTCATTATATTTGCTAAAGCTCGTTTTGCATACAGACTTCTTCAATGGATTGCATAAAGGCTTTGCTTATCTACAATGTACTTTACGACATGTGACCAGCCTGCTTTTCTTAATGAAGCATTGGAACCCTCAGACCCCTATAATTCTGAGCACGTGATTCTGCATGGCTTCTCTGTCACAATCATAGTCCTCTTCAGATATTTCACTGTTGAAATAATTATAAACACCTAACAGTGGTAGGTATAAAACTGATTGTGGTCCACACTAAAAAGCAAATCTCCCCTCCCTCATTATCATCACAATAGCCCTTCTTGTATTACTTTAGTAAATATCTCTGCACCACCATCCCCATCAAGAAACTCAGTGCCATTCAAGTTTAATGACTTTAAACATGCAAATATGTGGGCTGCCACAGGATATTTTTAATTTTCAAAATATTAAGAGTTTCAATTTCAAGAATCGGGTATCTAGGAGGAAAGAGATAAGTAATAACCAACAATTTTGCCAACAAGAAAGTCATTTTACGGGCGCCTGGGTGGCTCAGTGGGTTAAAACCTCTGCATTCGGCTCAGGTCATGATCTCAGGGTCCTGGGATCGAGGCCCGCATCGGGCTCCCTGCTCAGCGGGGAGCCTGCTTCCCCCTCTCTCTCTCTCTCTGCCTGCCTCTCTGCCTCCTTGTGATCTCTCTCCCTCTGTGAAATAAATAAATAAAATCTTTAAAAAAAAAAAGTCATCTTACAATGAAAGAAGATAAAGATAACAAAGAAGAAAAATAAATAATATATATACATTAGTACAAGACCTCATAAAAACACTTACAGATGTATTATAGATTTAGGGCTATCTTTCCCTTATATCTTATCACCAATTAGACGTAATAGTCATATACTATAAAAGAGAGTTGAAAGAAAAGGCTATATTCAACACAACATACTTTACATATTTTGCAAAATCTGGTCAAAGTGGCTGGTTCTAGAGAACATACTGTCAAAGTTGAATGGAAGCTGAACTGTCACTGACTATAAGGTGGATGGAAGGGGACAATGGAAATCAAGCTGATTTTCATCATAAAATATGTGAGATGCAGGACATAAGATGGAGATAACAGAAGTGTCTACTTAAGATAAATCCATCATCTAATAGACACACCTCTTTTAGGTAGAAAATGCTCAGTTTCAGCTTATTATTACTAATTTCAGACCATAGGTATAGTGACATATCTTCAATTCTAATTTTTTTTTTAAGTTGTGGTTGTTGCCATGCTTAAACTTTTTGAATATCAGAGTCAATATCCTTGGTTACAGTCACTCATTATTTTTATGGCCAAAGCTAAGAAAATTAAAAAATGCTATCAGATCACAAAAAAGATAGACTTGTATCTATCCTTCAGACTTATTTTTGTTCATGAATGCAAAGGCCTGAGGCAACAGATTTTTCTGTTTGATTAACTCCCGAGAGAAAACGGAAGCCTGAAAATCTTTCTTTGCACTTGTGTCGAATGCTGGGCATTTAAAACGAAGGACATAATCTACTATAAAAGGATTACTGAAATTATTCATTAAAAGAATAAGATAAAGTATATTTATTTTTATTTTTATTTTTTTTAAAGATTTTATTTATTTATTTGACACAGAGAGAGAGATTACAAGTAGGCAGAGAGGCAAGCAGAGAGACAGAGAGAGGAGGAAGCAGGCTCCCTGCTGAGCAGAGAGCCCGATGCGGGCCTCGATCCCAGGACGTTGAGATCATGACCTGAGCGGAAAGCAGAGGCTTTAACCCACTGAGCCACCCAGGCGCCCAAGATAAAGTATATTTAGAAATGTCTCTTCTTTCAGCTGAAAATTTTTACCTAATTTATTCAACTATATTTCTGAAAACAAAGTATTATTATACTCCTACATCCCTTCTTAAGGAAACATGTGGATTAATGTCTATTATTTGCAGTTATCCTTCTAGTTTTGAAAGCATAATGAAATGCATACTGACCTGAATTAAATGGTTTACATGCAAATGCATTTATTCACATCTCTTCATCCTCATCGTTTTTTGCCTTCAGAGTAATCTTATGGCAGCATTTAAATATGGAAAGCTACATTGCACAATTTCAACTTGACAAAGAATGCAAGGCATTTGGGGTAGACTTAAAAGGAAAATACGGTATGAAATCAAGAATAAAAAGCAGATAGAAAGAAAATGAGAATAACCATCTGGCAATTAAGAAATCAGATTTTACTTCTGAATCCATTTTTGATGACTTTTTATTTTTCTGTGTGTATTGTTGAATACTGATATAATTTAATGCATATAGGAGAAAAGTTGCAAGAATAGTACAAGGAACCCCTTATACCTTGTGTCAATAATCAACAATTTTTAAACATTTTGGTTAGTTTGCCTTATCACTCCATACTCTCCTTCTCCCTCTCCCCCTCACCTCTCTCTTCCCCATATGGATACACAAATACACATATACACATATGACTGCTTCTGAGCTTTTGAAAGTATGTTGGAGGGGCACCTGGGTGGCTCAGTGGGTTGAGCCTCTGCCTTTGGCTCAGGTCATGATCTCAGGGTCCTCAGCAGGGAGCCTGCTTCCTCCTCTCTCTCTGTCTGCCTCTCTGCCTACTTGTGATCTCTCTCTCTCTGTCAAATAAATAAATAAAATCTTAAAAAAAAAATATGTTGGAGACATCATGCCCCTTTATTTCCAAATTCTTGTTTATATTTCATAAGAACAAGACCATTTTCTTAACCCACATTTCAACAAGCAGAACAGTCAAATATAACATTGGTTCAATACCATTATTTAATTCATAGTCCATAATCAAATTTCACTAATTGACCCAATAATGTCCTTTATAGCTATTGTTTTTCACCTACATAGGATTCCTCCAGATCTCATCTTCAATCTAACTGTCACGCCTCTTAAGTGTCCTTTAGTCTGGAATAGTTGCTCAACTTTTCATTGTCTTTATTAACCTTTAAAAGTTGGGACAGTTTTTTGGTAGAATAACTCTCAATTTAACCCACTGAGCCACCCAGGCGCCCTATTATAACTCTCAATTTAAGTTGTCCAATGTCTCCTTACAATGAGATTCAGGATATATAATTTGGGCAAGATATTATTTATATCCTTGTCAATGTACCATATCAGCAACACATGATGCTAATTATTCCAAATTGTTAATGTCAACTTTGATCACTGCCTGGCTTCTCTATTGGAAAGTCACTATTTTTCACTTTGTAACTAACAAGTAATTTTAGTGGAAATACTTTAAGACTCTATAAATATCCTATTCCTAATCAAATTTTGACTCATAATTTTTATATCATTTTAATTTTCTAACTCTATCACTCCTTCTAACATCTATTAGCTAGCATTCTACTACAGGAATGAGCTTTTCTTTCTCCATCATTAATTTATTGATTTATATAAGTATAAACTCATAAAATTTTTCATTATTCAATGACTTATCATTCATTCCTATCATTGTTATGCTAAAATTGCCCCCACTTTTGACAAGTAAGAGCCCCATCAAATTGGCTTCTGTTAAATTTTTATATTTTCCTCATCACCCCTTGAATACTTCATGGATTTCTGATACAACAAAGTATTCTGGGATTATTTTATACTTCTCTGCACCAGCCCTGGAATCAGCATTTACTCCAAAGAGGCCTGGTTCCTTTTAGTGGAGATTGTATTTAGAAACAAAGATACAGGTATTAAGTACAATTAAGTAACACACACACACATACATTCATGAGTTTTTATTGATACTTCCAATTTCCATTGTTCTTGACATATTCATCAATTTGCTTAGACCTAGAGTTGTAAAAAGTTGGAAAATGCTTTTCAAAATTGTTGACTCATACCACTAGGTTAAGCAAAACTTTTTTTTTTAAGTTAAGCAAGAACTTTTCTAGGTTAAAAATTTACAAATACATGGGGCGCCTGAGTGACTCAGTCAGCTAAGCCTGGGACTCTTGATCTCAGCTCAGGTCTTGAACTCAGGGTCCTAAGTGTAAGCCCCACATTGGGCTCCATGCTGGTTGTGGAGCCTACTTAACAACAATAAAAAAGTTTACGAATACACAAATCTTCAGTGTAGTTGTTACATATAATTACACCCATGTAAGTCACACCCTTATCAAAATACAGGTAATTTCCATCTCTAAGAAAGGTCCTGTGATGGTCAACTTTATGTGTTGATTTTATTAGAACACAGGGTATCCAAATATTTGGCTAAATATTATTTCCAGTGTGTCTGTGAAGGCATTTTCAGATGAAATCAGCATATGAATCAGAGGACTCAGTAAATCAGTTTGCCCTCCCCAGGATGGATGGGCATCGTCCAATCCGTTGAGGGCTTGCATAGAACAAGAAGGCAGAAAAAGGAAGAACTCAACCCTTCTTGCCTGATACCTTGATCCGAGACATCAACCTTCAGCTGCCCTTGGATGATCCCTTGTTCTCAAAGCCTAATGATCCAGACTAGAATCTACATCATTAGTTACCCTGGTTCTTGGGCCTTTGGACTCAGACTGAATTATACCACTAGTTTTCCTGGGACTCCAGTTTGCAGAGGGCAGACAGTGAGACTTCTTAGACTTCCTAATTGCATGAGCCAATTCCTTATAATAAATCTCTTCTATTGGTTCTGTCTCTCTAAAGAACTCTACACTATAGTTCTCTTTTTCTTACCCTGTGCCAGAAGCAAGCACTCTTCCTATTCTTTTTTACCATAAATTGTATTATTTGTTCTTGTTCATAAAAATGGATTCATGCAGTATGTACTTCTTTATGCCTAGCTTCTTTTGCTTAGCATCATATCTCCAAGATTCATGAGTATTGTTGTTTAATCAGTGGTGCATTGCTTTTTTATCGCTGAGTAATATTCTGTTTTGTAAACATAACAAAACTCTAATGAAAGACCATCTGGTTACTTTTTGCTAAACTCATTAATTCTCTAGTAACAGCATCATTACCCCTAAAATTCATTGGCAAATCCATTTTTCTATCTTAAGAATAGTAGAAGATTTAGGGAAGAAATACATGAAAATTCTTAGGGGAAATGTTCCTAATACAAATTCAAGATAATTCTTCAGTGGAAGATGAATTGAAATATGTGATGACTCAGGGAAAATTATGCCTATGTCATTTGTTACAGTTTAGTATGAAAAGAATTTTATTTACAAGCAAAAGACCTAAGTTCTTATCCCGAAACCAGCACCTACTAGCCATGTGACTAAGAAAGCCATTTCATCTTCCTGAGCCTAAATTGCACTATGTGTAAATAACAGAAATTCCATCATACATAAATATGAAGATCAAATGAGTTTAATAAACTGTAGCAAGCTGTGTAAATATAAATTATTGTGTTTGCTGAAAATATAGCTATCACAGCAATTTTATGAATTGAGTAACATCCCATTATTTTGCATTCATTTTTCTTTTTTTTCCAGCTATACTGAGGTATAATTCACCAATAAAAATTCTATATGTTTACAGTGAACATGAATGTTTTGATTTATACATACATTGTGAAATGATTACCACAATCAAACCAATTAACATATCCTTTACCTCACAGATACCTTTGCTTTGGGTGGTGAGAACATGTGAGATCCCTCTTAGCAAGTTTCAAGTATGCAGTATAATCTTACTAACTATAATTCATCATACTGTACACTAGATCATCAGAACTTACTCATCTTGCATAACTGAAATCTTACATCCTTTGACCAACATCAAAGTAGTCATCTTCTTCCCACCTCCCAAACTGTGGCAACTACTATTCTACCTTGCTCATAGGAGTTCGACTTTTTAGATTCCATCTGTAAGTGAGATTATGTGCATTTGTCTTTTCGCGCCTGGCTTATTTCATTTAGCACAATGTCCCCAGGTTTATCCATGTTGTCGCAAATGACAGAATTTTGTTCTCTTATAAGAATGAATAATATTCCACTGTAGAATATATACCACATTTTCTTTACTCATTCATCTGTCAATGGAAACTAAGATTGATTCTGTATCTTGGTTATTGTGAATAATCCTGCAGTAAACAGCAAAATGAGGATATCTCTTACAGATATTGAGTTCATTTCCATTGGATATACTCCAGAAGAGGGATTACTGAATCATATGGTAGTTCTATTTTTAACTTCTGAGGAACCTCTACAGTGATTTCCATAATGGTTGTACCAGTTTACATTCCCACTAACAATACTTAAATGTCCTATTTTCCCCACATCCATGTCAACATTTCTAATCTGCAGCCAGGGGTGCCTGGGTGACTCAGTGGGTTAAAGCCTCTGCCTTCAGCTCAGGTCATGATCTCAGGGTCCTGGGAACCAGCCCTGCATCAGGCTCCCTGCTGAACAGGGAGTCTGCGTCCTCCTTTCTCTCTGCTTGCTTCTCTACCTACTTGTGATCTCTCTCTGTCAAATAAATAAATAAATAATCTTAAAAAAAATTTTTTTTTAATCTGCTGTCATTTTGATACCAGACATTCTAACAGGTATGAAGTGCTAGCTCATTGTGGTTTTGATTTGCTATATTTCCCTGATGATTCTTTGTATTTTAAGGTATCCATCGTAATATCCTCTTTTAATTTTTGATTTTGATTATTTTGTTTCTTTGTTTACTTTTGTCTCTTAGTCTAGCTAAATATTTGTCAGCTTTGTTTGTTCTTTTCAAAAAGCCAGCTCTTAGCTCCACTGATATTGTCTACTGTTTTTTTAGCCTCTATTTCATTTCCTTCTCCTTTGATCTTTTTTATTTCTTTCCTTCTGCTAGATTTGGGCTCAGTTTCTTTTCTTTTTCTAATTCTTTGAGGTGTAAAGTTAGGTCGTTTATTTGAGCTCTTCTTTTTTTCCAGTTTAATGGACAATTGTAAGATATTTGAAGTACACAACATGATGGTTATATGTACACCTTGTGAAAGTTAGCCCTATCAAGTTAATTAATACATCCATTGCCTCAACATATACACTTAATTTTTTATGAGAACATTTAAGTTCTCCTATCAGTAAATTTCAGTTATATAATATAGTGTTATCAACTGTAATGTTATCCATTAGATCCTTAGAACTTATTCATCTTATAACAGAGTTTGTACCCTTTTACCATCTCCTTATTTCTCCTACCTCCTACTCCTTGGAAACCACTTTTCTACTCTGTTTCTACGAGTTTGATTTTTTTTTTTTTTAGATTCCACATATAAGTAAGATCATGAAGCATTTATTTTTCTCTGTCTGGCTTATTTTATTTGGCAAAAAAATGTCCTCCAGTTCCATCCATGCTGTTGCAAATGCTAGGATTTATAGTTGAATATTACACCATGTATACATAATCACATTTTCTTTTTCCACTCATCTGTCAATGGACATTTAGGTTGTTTCTATGTCTTAGCTACTGTAGATATGCTATAATAAACACAGGGATACAGATAACTCTTCAAGAATGATTTCATTTCCTTTGGATATACACCCAGCAGTAGAGTTGCTAAATCGTATGGTACTTCCATTTATTATTTTTTTAGGAAACCCCCTCTCCATACTGTTTTCCATGCTGACACCACCAATATACTTTCCCACCTACAGTGTATAAGGGCTCCCTTTTCTCCACAGCCTTGCCAGCACTTGGGATCTCTTATCTTTTTGACGACAATTCTAATAAGCATGAGGTAATATCATTGTGGCTTTCATTTGTGTTTTCCTGGTGATTGGTGATGTTGAACACCCTTTAATGTACCTGTTAGCGATTTGTATATCTTTCTTGGAAAACATCTATTCAGTTACTCTCCCCATTTTCAAATTGGATTGTGTTGTTGTTGTTGTTGTTGTTGAGTTGGATGAGTTCTTTATATATTTATATAATTTGGATATTAAACTCTTATCAAATATATGGTTGCAAATATTTTCTTCCATTCCACAGGTTACATTTTTATTTTGTTGATGATCCCTTTTGCTGTCCAGAAGCTTTTTAGTGTGATGTAGTCGTACTTGTTTATTTTTGTTTTTATTGCCTTCGCTTTTGGTAACAAACCCAAAATGTCATTGCTAAGACCAATGTCAAGGAGCTTCCTGCCTACATTTCTTTCTAGGACTGTTTTAGTTTCACGTCTATTTTCATATCTCTAGTCCATTTTGTGTTGATTTCATGTACAGTGTAAGATATGGGTCTAGTTTTACTATTATCATTTATTGAAGAGACTATTCTTTCCCCATTGTACATTCTTGGCCCCTTTGTCATAAATTCATTAACCACATATGTAAGGCTTTATTTATTTGTTAGATCTCTGTTTTGCTCCACTGATATGTGTTTTTATGTCCCTATCATCTTGTGTATCTTGCTTAATGTTTCAGAGTATACCGACTCAATCAGAATTGTAATTTTCAGTGCCAAAATGTCACTCAGAATTTTGAGGTCAGGCCTAGGGAAGTCTTTCTCAAAATAGCAGCAACATTAAGTTTGTGCTTCCTGTGTATTTTTTCTTCTATATGTATTTTAGTCACCATCTTCAATCCTCTCGCTCATCTGACATGTTAAACAGATTCTTACCAAGTTACTTCCAGAGGTTATACAATAGTGTTCAGTTATAACTTACATCTAAAGCACTTTGAATGTACCATGTTTTATCTCAATTGATTTCAGTTGATTAAAACTGAGTGACTGAAAACAGAAAGGAGATATTAATACAGCCTTCTATGCAAGGTGAAGTAACCTCACATTTCAATCTGAGTAATGAAAATTGGAATTAAGAACCTAAGAAACAGAAGTTTGCCAAACTGCAAAGCAAACATGAATTAGTCTCATTGTCATAACTGTTCTGGAATGATAAGAACATAAAGTTTCAGTAAATAGTTTGCTTAAAAACCCTGTTCTGTTGCCTACAGACAGTTAAAAGTGACTTCAGGGGCACCTGGGTGGCTCAGTTAAGTGTCTGCCTTCAGCTCATGTCATGATCCCGGAATCCTGGGATTGAGTCTGACATGGGGCTCCTTGCTCAACAGGGAGTCTGCTTCTCCTCTCCTCCCTGCTCATGCTCTCTCTCTTTCTCAAATAAATAAATAATTTTTTAAATGACTTCAATCTGCTCATGTTATCCAGTCTGTACTCATTTCCTGCTTTAGAAACCCCATCTCAAAAATCACATGTGTACCAGACCCAATATTATAAAACTTTTTCTATAACTTCCCTTTTAAAGATCTTTTATTATTTGTTGGCAAGACTATTAATAAAAAACCAACCTGTTTTTTGGTAATGATTTTCTTGGTGATCTTTGTGAGGGATTTTACAAGTTCATGAGACTCCACTGTGACCTATCCAAGACTCTTCTCTTACATAAACCAAGATGACTGATTTGGGAATCTCTATGGGAATGCAAGTTGGTACAACCAATTTGGAAAACAGTGTGGCGATTCCTCAAAATATTAAAAATAGAGCTATCCTAAGACCTGGCAGTTGCACTATGGGATATTTACCCCAAAGATACAGATGCAGTGAAAAGAAGGGCCATATGTACCCCAATGTTCATAGTAGCAATGTCCACAATAGCCAAGCTGTGGAAAGAGTTGAGATGCCCTTCAAGAAATGAATGGATAAAGAAGATGTGGTCCATATATACAATGGAATATTACTCAGGCACCAGAAAGGATGAATACCCAACTTTTGCATCAACATGGATGGGACTGAAAGAGATCATGCTGAGTGAAATAAGTCAAGCAGGGAAAGTCAATTATCATATGGTTTCACTTACTTATAGAACATAAGGAATAACATGGAGGACGTTAGGACAAGGAAGGGAAGAGTAAATTGGGGGAAATCAGAGGGGGAGATGAACCATGACAGACTGTGGAGTCTAAGAAACAAACTGAGGGTTTTAGAGGGGAGGAGAGAGGGGGGATGGGTGAGCCTGGTGATGGGTATAAAGGAGGGCATGGATTGCATGGAGCACATACATAAACAATGAATCTTGGAATACTACATCAAAAACTAATGATATACTGTATGATGACCAAAATAACATTAAAAAAAAAAACAAAAAGAATCCCCAGGAAATTCTCTTACCAATGAACTATATATTGCTGACTTAGTCATCTTTAAACTTGTACCAGGTAAGTTTCAAACCAAAATTGGAGATGTAGCATTGGTCAAGAATACCTACAGCATAAAACCAACAGAGAATCCATAAAATGTCCATTTTGTTACCTACAAGCTTTATCCAAATGACTGATTCCCTTAAGGCAGAAGCCAGAAAAATCAACAGAAAGAATAAAAGGCATATAGATTAAAAACAAATAAAACATTTCACTTGCCAATTATATAGCCATTTATGTAGAATATATCATGTAATCTAACTCAAAATTCTATTAGAACTAATAAGTGAGTTTAGCAATGCTGAAGCAAAAGGTCAATATAAAAAAACTGTACTTTCGTATGTCAGGAATCATTAAAAAATAAAAAAGAAAGCATATCATTTAAAACAGCATCAAAAACAAAAAATATAAAATATAAAACATATCAAAAACATAAAATACTTTGGGGTAAATTTAATAATATATATTCTAGACCTATACAATGAAAGCTATAAAATAATACAGAGAGAATTAAAGAAAACAGGAAAATGGACAATTCCACCATTGTCAAGAGTGAGCATTATTAAAATGCAACTTCTCCCTAATTCGATATATGGATACAACATGAATCCTATCAAAACACAAGGTTCTGTGGTGAATGCTGTGAAATGTGTAAGCCTGATGATTCACAGACCTATACCCCTGGGGCAAATAATACGTTTTATGTTAATTAAAAAAAAAAGAAAAAAAAATTACAAGGTTGTTTTGTGGAAATAAATCAGGTAATTTCTTTATATTTAATTCAAAGAATCTATAAAATCCAAAATAATTTTGAGAAAGAAAGTAAAATTGGAGGTCACTACTTGATTTTAAGTTTTACTATAAAGCTATGGCAATCATGTCAATATGATATTGGAACAATGACAAGCATACAGATCAATGGAACTAGAGAGTCAAGAAATCAAGACATATATGGTCAATTGATTTTTATCATCACCAAGATAATTAGTGGAGAAAGAATAGCTCAATACTATACATCAATGATGCTAGGATAACTGGATAAATATGGGAAAAAATTAACTTCGAACTTTTGCTCATATTATATATGAATATTAACTCAAAATTAATCATAGATACAAACGTAGAAGTGCAAATTATAAAATGTCCCAAATTAAATGTAGTAGAAATATTTCTGCTAATAGAGTTTATACAAGGATTTCTTTTTTAAAATTTTATTTAAATACAATTAATTAATATACACTATTATTTTCAGAGGTAGAGTTCAGTGATTCACCAGTTGCATATAACACCCAGTGCTCGTTACATCACACACCCTCTTTAATGCTCATCACCCTGTTACCTCATCCCTGTACCCACCTCCCCATTTGTTTCCTATGGTTAAGAGTTTCTTATGGTTCCTCTCCCTCTCTGTTTTTGTCTCATTTTTCCTTCCTTTCACCTAGTTGATCTGTTTTATTTCTTAAATTCTACATATGAGTGAAGTCTTATGACCATTGTCTTTCTCTGATTGACTTAAGGATTTCTTAAATAGGACAAAACAGCATAAATACTAAAGAAAAAACTGATAGCTTGTATTTAATCAAAATTTAAAACTTTGGAAAAGCACTGTTAAAGAAATGAAAAGGCAGTCCATCGACTAGCAGAAAATATTGCAAAACATTTATCTGATAAAGCACTTAATCTAGAATATATGTTCTTTTAAAATCTCAGTTCAAAACTATGACAACCAGCTCAATAAAAATGAGCAAAAGTTAAACAGCCACTTCATCAAAGAAGAGATATGAATGATAATTAAGCACTTTAAGATGTTTAACATTATAGATCTCTAGGGAAATACAAATTCAAACCATGAGATGCCACTGCACATCCACTAGACAAACATTTTTTAAAGACTGAAAATATAAAGTTTTGGCAGGGAAGTTAAGCAATTGGCACTCTTCTAGATTGCCACTGAGACTACATAATCGCACAGTCATTTGAGAAGATTTTGGCAATTTTTTAAAAAGATAAACATGCACTTACCACATAACCCAGCAATCTCACTGTAAGTATTTTTCCATAAGGCATGGGAACACATTTACCTCAAAGATTTGTACACCAATATTCATAGATACAATTTCTGACTTGGTTGTATAGATGGCATTTACTTAAAGACTGCACAAAGAAAATACCAGGTTAGGTATGTAGTAACCATCTTTGTTTAGTCTTTAGAATTCAATCCCTTATCAGAGGCTTAGCACAAATTTTGAGAGAAAGTCTTGGCTTTCTCTAGAACTGACCAAATTGCCAAAGAATAGAGCTATACGACTTAGCAATGCATGGATGGTATAGAGCAGATATGCCTTGAGGTCATACATGATTTTTGGCATGCTGTGGAAAAGGTAAGATTTCTAATGCCTGATGCTCTCACTAACAATATGCAGTAAATACAAGGATTATTAGAATCTCTTCAAACTGTTAAAACAAATATGTATAATTTAATTAAAAGTTCACAATAGAAAGTATAAACTCTGGGTGCCTGGGTGGCTCAGTGGGTTAAAGCCTCTGCCTTCGGCTCAGGTCATGATCTTAGGGTCCTGGGATTGAGTCCAGCATTGGGCTCTCTGCTCAGCAGGGAGCCTGCTTCCTCCTCTCTCTCTGCCTGCATCTCTGCCTCCATGTGATCTCTCTCTCTCTGTGTCAAATAAATAAAATCTTAAAAAAAAAAAAAAGAAAGTATAAACTCTAGAAACATGGCTATTCAGTGAAAATATAATCAAGTCACAGATATTAGCCAAATATGTATTTTTTAATTTTCTAGTTGCCATAATAAAAAAGTTGAAAACAATTATATGATGAATTCTAATATTTTAAACAAATATGTACAAAATAGTATAATTTTATCATGTAATCAATATAATATTAATGCTATATTTTGCATGTTTTTTCTTTTTTTTAAGTATTTAAAGACCAATGTGCATTTCATGCTTACAGTACATCTCTATTCAGACTAGCCAAAATCCAAGTGTTCAATAGTTACATATGGCTAATGCCTACTGTGTTAGACAGCAAAACTCTAGGTATGGCTACTAGAAATGCCCTGGATGATCACTATTCCAAACAAGCTCCCTTAACATAAATTGGCAGATAGGGGACATTCAATGATTAAGGGATAAATCTACGAATTCTTCCAAAGAATCTGAATTGTTTGCACCTGGTAGTCTCCAATGGGCATTAATGAAAATTCTTCATGAAAATTCCCATTGTGAAAGAAAAAAATTGGTCGCCATAAAAAATATTGGTGAGTGATGATGTGGCTGTTTCCCAACTAATAATCAATACAATTCTAGAAAAAGCATGAATCGCTTGGAGATATCGCCAACGTACCTTGGCGTTGAATCTTCTTTAAACTGAGTTAATTAAATACTGTAAGGGGTTAATTCAGTATATTGTCTATGTACTGAAGTTAAAGCTGCCTTTCCACAACATCTCTCTGGGCTGTTGCACAATCCTCAATTTGAATGTTTGGTATTTTGTAAAATTTAGTAGAATGACTGCCCTTGAACCTTGTTAGAAAGAATTTTATCAAGTACCATTGACTACACACATAGTAATCAAACTTCAGTGAGTTAGTATATAAGTCCATGTTCTACAATCTAAAGTTTAATTCCATTTGGCAACCCAAATTCTTGCATGACCTCCCAATAAGATCTCTGATAGTCTCCAAATGTATACAATATCATATAGCAGACAAGTTCCACAAGGAATTTGGATCAAGTAGATGGCTTCTTGATGTCAACATTCTCTGATCAAAACTCATTTGACACAATTAAGATGACCAGAAGCACAGAGAGTCATGTTTTAATCTGCATGATCTTTTTTTCCTGTTTTCTTTTCTCTTTGTTGGCTTAAGGTTCATGATGGTTCTGATTATCTGTAGCTCCTTCACTATTGCTTCCCAAATGTCCCTATTATTATTACTGTTTTTATTATCCTTCATCCAATATCTTGCTATAATTCACTCATGCTTTGGCTAAGAGATACAATCAAATGAAAAATCAAATTATTCCCAATTTTCTTTGGGTACCATCCAGCATCCTTCAGTACTAGTCCCATCTGAAGCATCAATAGGTTTCATGCATATTTGTTTTCAACCACTAGATGGCAAACACAACACTAAATCAGACAGCCAAGAGTCTAAAACTACCTATTACATTATACCTAGCACTGTCATTTTCATTCTCAATCAAAACAAACCTGAGGCCTATAAATAGGAGCTTAACTTTTTAACTAAACATTCCCAAAAAGAGAACTTGGTGAAGAACATGAATGAATTATGTGTATACAAATGTTTCTGTAACTTTCCTTTTTAAGGCATTATTGAAATGCTGTTCTTTTTTTTAAGATTTTATTTATTTATTTGACAGACAGAGAGAGATCACAAGTAGGCAGAGAGGCAGGCAGAGAGAGAGAGAGAGGAGGAAGCAGGCTCCCCGCTGAGCAGGAAGCCCAATGAGGGGCTCGATCCCAGGACCCTGAGATCATGACCTGAGCCGAAGACAGAGGCTTTAACCCACTGAGCCACCCAGGCGCCTGAAATTCTGTTCTTAATAGCATTCTCCACCATCCCAGAAAGACTGTGACTAAACCCAGCTTATTTTTTGACATAGGCTATGCCGGTGATCTTTATGAGAATTTAGATAAATTATTCCTTTGATTTCCTTTTAGTTTATCTAGCTGGTATGTGCCTATTATTGGCAGGTTAAAAACAGAATAGTTTTATTTTTTAATTTGTAGAAGATAAAAAATTAAATTTGCAGAAGTTGGTTATCCTTGGTCTAACCTATATCCATCACCATGTCCTCTAGAAATCTACCATGCACACATACACACACACCACACACACACACACGCACTATTTTTCCAGATTGGCAAATCATTCTTCTGCATAGTTAACCCAATTGTTATCAAAACAGTAACTATAGGGAAAAGAGACATTAGAACTCTGGGTAGTGAAAACTCTCTTCTGAGAACCCAACCTTGAGTAAACTGAATCCATGAAGGCATGAAAAAGCTGCGAGATCATAAAGATGGGGAGAAAGTGGTGTTCAAGAAAGGTCTGTATATCTGACTCCTTTGTTAGGCAAGCCCTTTTTTGCTGCTCTGAGGCTCCGCAGTTTACCTAATTAACCCCCCAAAGCCATTTATAAATAGATCAAATACAGGCTACAAAAGAAAGCTAAATCATCCACCATTCCTTTAGAGGCCTACGCTACCTAAAAACAAACATCATTTAATTTCAGTTTAGTGTAGCAGAAAGTGGCAATAACAGAGAGTCATCATGAGCCTGGCACCGCCTCCTGACACAGAGATCTGGTGCCACGTTGCTGAGTGATTTCAATATCAGGGTTGAATAATCATTTTCATCATTCATTTTAAATGAACAGTGACATGTCATTAATTAGTATTAATCAGGAAATTACCACATAAGCACAGAGAGAATGGTGGTCTACACATGGCTCATTAGGTTTATATAGCTTAAGACATGAACTGGAATTTTAGACTTGCTACTTACAGAATTTTACAGAAATAAATAATTTTAAATATTTCTAGCATGATAGGAAAGGTTAAAAATCACTTTAAGTAAATCTTCTTAAAGTAATGAAATGTTACTTTTGGCCAATAACCTTGACTATTTGTTTTTCTAAAGAAGAAAGAAATACACTTTTAACAAAAGGACTACAGATCGAAGAATAAATGTCACATATGACAAAGAAATCCTATCAATAAATGAGTATCTCCACATTGTTTTATAAAGTATATTTCTCATATTTATAGGAGAAGGCAGAACAGGATAATATGTAATAAAGTTAATTCAAAATTGCAATTTAACCCTTAAGTGGTTTTAAAAACACATATTGCTAAATAAGAATAACAAAAGCATGCCTATTTCTAGATTTTCTACGCATCTAAGGTCTTTGGCAGATATTTTCTTGAAAGTAAATGAAGTGAGCTTGCCATTTCAAGGAAAACAGCTGATACTTGTAAAAGCTTAATCAACATGCATGGTAACATGCATGGGTAAAAGATCTATTTAAAAAGCAAGATGAGCCAACTGATTTTAACGTCTCAGGGTACACAGAACTCTTTGATATAGTTTCTGATTCCATACTACATCCAACCTTTAAGAAACTAGCAGTTCCAAGTGGTGGTTGCAGCACTAGGAAAAGGTGTTGAAAATAATCCCACCTTTTTCAACTATGAGTACAGATTTTGTTCATATAGTTCAATGGAAACAACATATTACGACAGATTAATGAGGCCACGTGTCTTATTTTTCACCAGCCATTAAATAAATCTGCAAAACTGTAAAACAATGTTACTCTCCTTGTGGCAGGCCAAATTGCCCAACAGTTCCCAAGATTCTTGTCCTCTAGTGTACAAGCCCACTAGAGTCTCCTCCCCTTAAGTGTGGGCAAGACTGGTGAATACAGACGCATAGTCACTCTTGATTAGATTACATCATATGAGAAAGGTGATGGGCTAGTCATGCCCCTGGCTGTTACATTATGTAAGACTCATGGTAGACTGAAGAGGGTCTCTCTGCTGGTTTTGTAAAAGTCAGCTGTTGTATTATGAGAGAATACACATACAATATGATTCCATTTCCACAAGTTCAAAAATAGGTGAAACCAACCTATAGTATTAAAAATTACAGTAATTGTGGAACGCCTGGGTGGCTCAGTCGGTTAAGCATCCACCTTCGGCTCAGGTCACGATCCCTGGTCCTGGGATCGAGTCCCACATCAGGCTCCTTGCTCAGCAAGGTTTCTGCTTCTGCCTCTGCCTGCTATTCTTCTTGCTTGTGCTTGCTCTCTTGATATCCCTCTGTCTCTCACAAATAAATAAAATATTTTTAAAAAATTACAGTAATTGTTATCCTTACAGGGGCAGGGAAAACAGTGATGGTAAGGGGACATGAGAAAAACATCTGGGGTTGCTGGTAATATTCCATTTCTTGTTCTAGATGCTGGTTATGTTAGGTTGTTTAATTTATAAAACTTCAAGCTATACTAATTGTGATTAGTGTCCTTTCATGTATGTATGTTTTATATCAATAAACAAGCATGCTTTACCACCCTCTTCAAAAATCAACAATACTTCATGGGACAAGATGTGTTCGATTTCTACTGCTGTGTAATAAATTACCATAAATTTAGCAGCTTAAAAAACATACACTTTTCATCTCACGGTTTCTGTGGATCAGAAGCCTGGACACAGCTTAGCTGAGTCCTCTGCTCAGGGGTCTACCAGGGCTGTCATCAAGGTGTCAACTAAAGTGGGCTCTTTTCTGGAGCTCAGGATCCTCTTCCAAACTCAAGAGGCTGTTGATAGTATTTATTTCCTTGTGGCTGGATGGCTAATGTTCTCAGCTCCTAGAGGCCACCCTCAGGGCCCTGCTATGTGGCTCTCTCCGTAGGCAGCCTCACATTACCGGAGTTTGCGTCTCTGAGGACACAACAGAAAAGTCTCTTCTTCTAAGACTACGTCTTTTATAATGTGACCAAATCAAGGGAGTTATATACATCCCATCAAATATTTCATATGGTTAGAAACAAATCACAGTTTCTACGTGTTCTCAAGGAGAAGAGAATATAATAAAGAAGAGGAAGGAATTCTTGGAGGTCACTCTAGAATCTGTCCACTACATTTTGTTTTTTCTTTTTTTAAGACTATTCTTTATGTAGCATTTTACCAAGCTCAGAAAATTTCACTTTGAAGTTTTCCAAAAATTAATTTCTCTCTTGAAAAGCTTTAGGAAGTCCTTTAGAAAATTTCATTATAGCTGAGTATGTATCAAATGATGACGAGTTTTTAGAATAATAAGTATTAAAATCAGCATACCCCTGCTGTGTTAATCAGAGACTTCTGGATTGTTAAATTAGCATAAATTATATGAGTAAGTATTTTTCCTGGTCTTTCTGATTCTCAACTTTGGAGATTCTGTAAATTTTTCTTTAACAGGTACTTATTTTAAAAGATAGAGTATGAACTAAAGCTTCTGCATGTGATATTGCAGATAATAAATATACTAATAAGACCATTAACTAAAGGGCTCCTAACAGTGTCTATTCATTGTTGGGAAGCAATCCAAGAATAAATTATTTTTTAATGTCTGATTCAGTTAATTAAATTATTGAAACAGTTCAATTTCAAATGTTAAATATACTTAAAAGAATCACATTCAGACTTGAATTAATTTCAAAGCACTTGCCTTCTGAAATATAAGGCAATCAAACGTCTGCACAATGATATTTCCTGGGAACATATGGACCTCAAAAGTTGAAAAAGAAGGTAACAATATGTGGCGATGACAAGTAATCAATGGAAGAGAAAATTGAGTTATTCAACAGAAATAAAGATAAGTTTATTATTTTGCCACTACTCCTAACTCTGTTGTGCTTATATCTCACTTTCTCCCTCATTTTCTCATTAGTTTTTCAATATACTTTCTGTTTATTGTCCTATCTTTGGAGCTTAGAAGAGTTAATATTTGTACATCCGAAGCACTCAAAAATTATTTATTGAACAGATGAATGAATAGATGTAACCTCTTTCTAGAAGTTTTAATTTTTTATTGACTAGTCCTTTCCAAGTTTTTTTTTCTTTGTGCCCTCACGTGGTCTATCTGAGCTTAAAAATCTGAAGAATAACTATGAAAAATGCAAAGAATTTTCCACTAATTTAATGAAGAAGGCAAAAAATTAAGATGTGGATGTAGATAGATCCGCTGGCTCAGGTTGCCGGAGAAGAAAGCCCTGAATAAAAGAATAAAGCCCCGAAAGCATCAGGGAGAGATGAAATTCAATACTATTTTAGGTGGAACAGAGGGTTTGAAAGAGCCTCTGTTTTTACATTACTCTGGGCTGCTGGTTCGGTTGCTCCCGCTAATGCCGCGTGGCAGGTGTGCAGTCCCCACTTTCAAGTCTGATATTTCACAAGATCAACTGGCATTTAAGCTCCTCAGGCTCTCCTCAGGAGTCATTCAATGAATATACCAAAGAGCTTTTGGATCGCTATGATTCTTCAAAGGTCAAGTCGTAAACATTTAACAGATATGTGATGATTAAAAGGACTATTTACCATAGACGATTTCGCCTAAAAAATTTTTTTTCTAAGTTTGATTACAAACTCTTAAGAACAAAACAAGATAATGCTGCAACAATCTGCCCAGACAGAATTAGAGTTCTGTGGTAACAGCAGGCTCTTATTTTAAATACCTGCATTCATATAAGACACAACAATTGCTTTGATGTACTTTGAATATTTTTGTCTAAGTTCCTATTTTCACTATGATATTTTGAGCATATGTTGGGAGTACTAAGTATGAGGAGCTGTTTATAGATTTATTTTTATAACGGCCTACCCTTTTTTACCAGCAGCTTCATTAGTAAATATTTTCTAAGATATGTGATTTTATTTCAACCACCTGAGCTAATAATAAGTGTAAAGAGTTACTGAGTTCAGAATTCTCAGAAGGAAAAAGGTCCTCTGCTTATTAGAGATGATAAATACTGGTTAAAAGTGGATGTCAATGGTAAAGTAATCAGATGAAATGACAGGACTGGAGTTCTCAAGCAAGACTGTCACTCACATTAGGGCTTCGACAATTTGGGGAGGTTAGCCCTAGAGAAAAAATTATTACTGGTCACTGGGTAACAGAACCTTCTGACTGGATCTGAGCTGATAGCTATTTAGAAAGTATCATCTTGGATGTCCTAGGATAAACCCAAACGAAACTCAAGACTGCTGAATCACATGTAAACTTTAGGAAGCAGCTTCTGCTGTTGACTTTTGTTTTCAGTCATAAGCAATTTTGAGAAAAAAGAAAAAAAAAAAAGCTTTGCCAGGAGAACTGTTTCTTGGTTAGATCATCAGTATTCATTCATTCGGCATGTATTCACCACACACTGCATACCAGGAACTGAGAGAAATGTGAAGAAAGTATTCCTGAATTCCTAGAGAGCTATAAATAAAATAATCAAGATAGAAGGCAAAATATACATATGATACACTGAAATGCCACAAAATACAAATTAAAGAAGATATCAAAGAACAGAGAATAAGGAAATTTAAACGAGAAGACTGAAGGAGGGAAAAAGAAAGAGAAAATGTATCTGGATAGGAAAGCATCAGAAACAAAAATTCTTGGGGTGCCTGGGTGGCTCAGTGAGTTAAGCCTCTGCTTTCTGCTCAGGTCATGATCTCAGGGTCCTGGGATCAAGCCCCGCATGGGGCTCTCTGCTCAGCAGGGAGCCTGCTTCCCTCTCTCTCTCTCTCTGCCTGCCTCTCTGCCTACTTGTGATCTCTCTCTGTCAGATAAGTAAATAAAATCTTAAACAAAAAAAAAAGAAAAGAAAATAAACAAAAATTCTTACAAAAAGAGAAAAAATGGGGCGCCTGGGTGGCTCAATCATTGAGCATTTGCCTTCAGCTCCGGTCATGATCCCAGGGTCCTGGGATTAAGCGTCCCCACCCCCAAGGCTTCCTGCTCCGTGGGAGGCCTGCTTCTCCCTCTCCCACTCCCCCTACTTGTGTTCCCTTTCTCATTGTGTCTCTCTCTGTCAAATAAATAAAATATTAAAAAGACAGAGAAAAAAATTGTAGAAAGGAGAAATAAAATCCCTGAACAAGATAATCATTTGCATATACAGAAATACTCAATTATCCAACTAAGCGTGTTGACTTTTACCCAAAGGCCAGGCCTGGAAAAGTATTAATAAATAATAATCTGGGAATATGTCTTTCTTACCCATTTAAGATGACTGAATATATCAGTCCAACAGCTGACTAGCTAAGTCAAAGAACTGATTTTACCAGTTTCAGTGATTAGTTTTTTATAGTTAATGGATTAGGCATATTAAACCAGTCATATCAAAAACTATATCATCTTAGTATAACAGAGACTTCTTTTATAGTGACTACATTAGTACATAATCAAAATAAATAATTATAAAACATAAGCCACTTTACCCTCTTTGAACAAAAATATAAACAAACTTAGTGGTGGAATTTAAAATATGCATAAAACATTTTTATTAGTGTCTTTTACTGGCTTAAAGTTAAGAATAAAAAAGTGTGTGTTAGTTGTTACTTTGTAAAAAAAACTTCAACCTGTCAGTGGCATGCACGGATGTCTATTTTCATGCTCACATTCTTCAGGTCATCAAAAGTTCCAGTGAGATAGACAGGTCTCAGGGCAGGCTGGACTCCAGGCTTTCTGGAGGGGTTGAAGTCAGTTCTACATGTTTCACACCCTGAGGACCAGGCTGATGATATAGCAACTACCTGGAGCATGCAATCTTTATGGCAATTATAGAAGAGAAATGGGTGAAAGGAAAAAATGTGATGCCTCTTGCTGTCTCAACTAAAATTCAGCACACTGTAACTTCTATCCACACTCCATCAGCCAAGCAAACCTCATGGCCAAGACAGCAAGAACAGTATATTCTGTGCACAGATGAAAGCACTGCATAGCTGCAGAAGAAAGGATACCTAGAATTCTATGAAGAGATGGAGTAAAAGACTGAGAAACTCTAATCCAAGGTGAATGAATCATGTATAACATGTATAACATATATAATATGTATAACGCTTGTTAACTTACATCGTTTCTGCTTCTTTATTGGACTTCTAGGAAAACAGATTTGAGATGGTTACAGTTGGACCAAATTCAGGATTAGAAGCACTCATCATTCAAGACTGTTAGGTGAATTTCAAGAAGGCAGACCCTTTGAGATATGGGAAAACTCTGGCATTGATATCATTTAGGAATACTGAGCATAATCATTAATGTCTCCTCCAAATATCTCCTCCAACAATATCAAATATTGTTGGTGCTGAAATTAGCTCAATCATCATAAACTAGTTTTTGTATGTCGAGAAAATGAATGAGATGAATTATATCAATGGCTGATGGGGCTTAGTTTTGCTAAAAAGGATATGCCTAAGAACACATAAACTATTCTGGGTTATATTATGACCTATAAATGTTACCTCTTTTAAATGTTTTTTTATTGGTTACTCTAAAGTGTGAAATACACATTTTTAACTAATCTAAGTACACCTTCAAATGACACTATACTGCTTCACATCTAATGCAAGTACTTCATAACAAAGTATTTTCAATTCTCTTCCCCTCCTCCATCCCTTATGACATTTCTGTCATTCATTTCACTTATCCATGTGCTATAACCTCCCAATGCATGGTTACTACTATTAAATAGTTATCTTTTTAGGTCAGTTAAGAATAAGAACAGTACAGGATTTTGCCTTTCTTTATTCCTTGTCAAAATTCTTCCTTTTATTCTGTAGATTATCTACCTATATCATTTTCCTTTTCCCAAAGTAACTTATCTTAAAGTTCTTGTAGGGCATGTCTGCTGGTGATGGATTCCCTTGGTTTTGATTTTTCTAAGAAACTGTTTCTGTTTCACTTTTGAAAGATAAGAAAATATAGAATCCTAAGCTGATGGGTTTTTTTGTTTTTCCTCTGGCTGCTTTTAAAGTTCTCTCTTTGTCTTTGATTTTCTGCAACTTGAATATGATCTGCCTAAGAGTAGATTTTTTGTCCTTTAACCTGCTTAGCTAATTAGATTTGTATGCAGTATCTCCCAACCAATAAAATACTTGAAAACCTATAGAAATTAACATCACAAAATGAGATTGTGACTTCCAAAATGTGTTGAATTTGATCCAACATCTCTCTGTTCTACATCTTTTGACCAAATAGTACAGTAATTTTTTTCATTGAATCTCTGCAGTTGTGTTTCTGTGTAATCCAGGACCAGTGGCATGATCAGGTGGGACATCTGATACCTAGACATGTGAATCAGAATCTCTGGGGATATATCCAGGAGTCTATGTTTTAAAAACTCTGTGTGTAATGACTATGAACACTACAATCATTCTATACCATTGACTGTCAATGAGTGTTCCTGAGCCAGCTTGTTTTAATAAGTCCTTCATGTGGTTCTTATACATGCTAAAGTTTCAGAACCATTGCTCTGTACTATGAAAATAATAACAATAATAAATATGTACTTAGCTTTTACAGAGGTGACCTCCATTTCCCAAAGAATCTCAAAGCTATAATAGATCTTGCTATTTTTCTATAAACCATTTCAAATTATCAGAGTGGTAATTCAATAAATTTGAGGTGAATAATCAATAATATATTTAATTTATTGCTCAACTGTTTTTTCTGCTTTCATCAAAATGACTATTGGTATAAGATGATACCTCTGTCCTTATGTTCTATAGTTCAATATAATATTTACCTCTAATTTACAGAGATGATAACTATTTAACATATGGGAACAAATGTTTCTCAAATACATTCTATATAAATTATCTTTGGGGGAGGAAAGTCCAAATTGAAGTAAGTTAATATCAATTTTTTTGTCTCTTACTCTAAAATATAAATTTCAATATCTTCCAGTTTTTAAAATGTTCAAGAAAATATTATGCATTGCAAAAGAAAATGTTTCCCCATATCTCACCTTTTATCTCAGTATACTTATTCCTATATAATCAATATCTATTTTTTTAAAGATTTATTTATTTGACAGAGAGAGACACAGTGAGAGAGGGAACATAAGCAGGGGGAGTGGGAGAGGGAGAAGCAGGGCTCCTGCAGAGCAGGGAGCCCGATGTGGGGCTTGATCCCAGGACACTGTGATTATGACCAGAGCTAAAGGCAGACACCCATCGACTGAGCCACCCAGGCGCCCCTATATAATCAATATCTATAAATCTTTAAAAGGGCAAAGTACTTCTTTAGGTATTATATATATTTAAGCTCTTAATTAATAGTCAGTTTCTTTTTTTTTTTTTAAAGATTTTTATTTATTTATTTGACACACAGAGAGATCAGATCACAAGTAGGGAGAGAGGCAGGCAGAGAGAGAGAGGAGGAAGCAGGCTCCCCGCCGAGCAGAAAGCCCGATGCGGGCCTCGATCCCAGGACCCTGAGATCATGACCTGAGCCGAAAGCAGAGGCTTTAACCCACTGACCACCCAGGCGCCCTAATAGTCAGTTTCCATATAAATAAAGTACTTAATGATATAAAAATTAGTTTAAATAAACTATAAAAAATGTATGTTATGTATATTCTGAGCAATTTTGTTAAATCCCAGCTTCAGTTTTTTTCAAATTAATGAATGAGGAAATCATTTAATTGATGTAGTACAGTACTACATCAAACATGAAAAAACACAGAAATTATGATTGTATTCTTTTTCATAGTGCTCTCATTCAAAATTGGTATGTGAGTTGCATGTATTATTCTCTGAACTATTAAATAGTTTGTGTGAAACAGTCTTCCCTGACCTAGGTTCAAGGATAAAGAGACCATTATAAAATTTTAACTATCCTATTGGGTAACTTCTCGAATCAACACCATACCTTTTTTACTTTATTTATTCAGGTAGCAGTGATGTACACTTTTTAAACAAAAATATGAATACACTGTGAGCTTATGGCTTTATCATTTCAATGTATTTCACAGATCAAGGGCCATTTACTGAGCACATCACAATCAAACTCAAAACTGTGAAAGTGACCATTAAACAAGTTTGATAAACAAGAATTAAATTTTAAATCTTAAACCTATAACCTGACAGAGAATTAATATCCAAGGATGTTTATCTACCCTTTGAAGGAGTAAAATTCTCTAAAATAAATTCAAATTACAACGTATTAACATCAAAAAGAACACATGGAAAAACTAAGTTACATTAATGTAACAAAAATAATGTGGATTTTTCTTTTAGGTTTTGAAATATATCAACACTTTAGGGTGAAACTTATGTATGTTAATCTGATCAAATAATGTAAGCACGTAGTCTTCCTCATTTGAATTTATCAATTACCATCTCCTTGTTCTACTGCAATATATTAAATGCACCCAGAGCAGCCTGTAATATAAACTAAGAGACATAAAAGTCCATACTATACACTGTAACATTACATTGATCACTTCTCTAGAGGAATTTTTCTGACTTCTATAAGATATCTCAGAGCCAAAATTCCAACATTATAAACAGAGCAAAGAGGTCTATGTTCTAGAAGCAATTCATAAGGGGGCACCTGGGTGGCTCAAGTCAGTTAAGCATCCAACTCTTGGTTTTGACTCAAGTCATGATCTCCAGGTTGTGAGATCAACCCCCGCATTGGACTCTGCTCTCAGCATGGAGTCGGCTTGTGATCCTCTCCCTCTTCCCTCCCCCACTCACTCCCTCTCTCTGTCTCTCTCTCGGTCTCTCTCTCTCCCTCCCCCCCACAAATTAAATAAATAAAATATTTTTAAAAGAATTTAGAAACAATTGGTACATTTATAATGGTAGTTTTATATAATAAAATCTCATGTAAGTTTTTAAATAATATTTTAGAAGTTGACGCATTAAATTTTTTCAAAACATGTGCAAAATCTATCTTTAGATTATTTGGTGGGAGAAGAAGGAGTTGATATTTTTGACATCAGTCCTGAATTCTATACATAAAAATCTTGTACCCTTCCATGTAAGTACTTCAGTATTAGAAGAAGACAGAAAGACATATGGTGGTTTCAATATTCTTTTCTCTTTTCTCCCCACTAACACCAGTCACAGAGATTCTATGCTAAGGAAGAGATGTCCTCTATTGAAGAGGCAGAAGACAAGGCCAAACAAACCCTGAACAGGTTAGATAAATACCTTGAGGGTTATCATTCACTTAGGAACTTGCAGAAAAAAATTTTTTTTTTAAATAGATAAAAGTTACTAGAGATGAGATTTTTTAAAAAAATCTAGTCTCTGTAATAGAATAGTCATTTTGCTTACACACAAATCATGTCTTTGGCAGTCAAATTTGAATGAAAGACATACTCAGGTTTAAAAAAAAAGTAAAATTTCCATTTTGCTATATTGTAAAGGAATCTAAGGATGAATAAAAATCAGGGGAAGCCATATTTGATTAGTATGAAATAATATCTGTTAAATATCCTTCCATGAAAGATACAGATATATATCCCACTTCTAATTCCTATTTTGGTTAATCATATTACAATTTCTATATTGTCAAAATTTATAATTTTATACTTTTTGTTATGGTCAAAATTTCCCCAGTTTTATGGATTTAAATGATGCAATTGTTACTACCATTGTCCTTCTTTACATTTTTAAATTCCTCTCCTGGCATGCTAGATTTCCTTTGTTTTCTTCCTCTTCTAGTAGGTTTTTTTGTTTTTGTTTTTGCTTTTTTGAGAGAGAGAGAGAGGGCGTGCATGCTCACAAGAGGGGGGAGGCAGGGCAGAGGGAAAGAATCTTAAGCAGGCTCCGGCTAGATTTCATGATCCTGAGATCATGACTTGAGTTGAAATCAAGAGCTGGATGCTCAACCAAGTGAGTCACCCACATGCCCCTTGTTTTGTTTTTCTAAGAAGGACTTGTGTTGCTATAGTTTCTGAATTCTAACATTTCGAAAATGTTTGCCTGCTGTTTGAGCTCTGAAAAACTACTTCATAGAAGAAAAAGTTCTTAGAGCACTTTCCTTTGCTAAGGATTTTACAGCCATTCTCTGTTGATATATATAAGGTATACAGCCAGCTTCATTTATTTTACTAGCAATGGTAGCTAATTATTTTCCCTAAATGTCTGGTATTTTTCCTCTATCTTTAACATCCAGTAACTTTACCAAGACATGTCTCAGTATAGAAAATGTTTAGTCAACTGATAAAATTTCAGATCAATTATTATCTGGAGAAAATTGCATTATCACCAACTTATTTTTTTTTTTAATGAGTAAAGCTATACACTAGGCAAAATCCTATCTGCGGTTTCACAGGTAAGTTACATCAACTAGGTGCACTGAGACTGGCAAATTCTTCTAGTCTCAGCTATTTAACAGATTGTATATGATCTTATGGTTCTATTCAGTTTCCCATAACATAGTAGCTCTCCTCACTGGACTAATTATCTTTTAAAGAGTCCAGCTAATATGGTTCAATCACAAGATGGAAACAAGGAAAAGTTTAAGCTTTATTGCCATAAAGAAAAAAAAAGAATGGTTAATACTTTTAATTTGATTTTTTTTCCTATTTTCCAAAATTTTTGTACCGACCAAAATACTTAATCAAAAGTCAGTGTCTAAGTGTCTATGGCATTATACCAAATATTTTGTAAGGTAATTTATACAAACTCAGGTGGTGCCCATAGTATATACACATCTATAAAACATTAACGAAACATGTGAGTTGCCCAAACTCTTATTTCCTAATTTTGGTACATTTCTGTTAATTGCTAGTTGTTTGCTTTCACCATCCTCTTTTTCCATCTCACTGACTTCCTGCAGAAAACATAAAAGAATTGGTGTCCTTTACGCCTTTAAAAGAACCACCATCTTCTTCCCTACTTATATTACTCACACCAACCATGGCCTACAAAATCACCACAGAATTTTAACTGCATTAAATTTTATTTAATGTAAGCATAAAATCATAACCTAATGGTAGCAAATTCTATGTGATTCCAATAGTGTCACCTTCAAAAGTTATTACATGAGGCTGACAGGCAATGAAAGAATGCCTACGTATAGGGAACACATGCAGGGTGCGTGTAATTTCATTTGTACATAATTTTATATATTATAAAAGGAGCTCAGTGTCTTTTCTCCTACTTTTCCCCCGGCAAGGTTGCATATGCTCTATAGCCCTGTACTATATAATGGAGAAAGAGAACCCAGTTTCAGTAAGGTGTCCATACATCATCATTCTCGTTTATTTTGAGAAATGTCTTAGAAATCTTCTTGCAGTTTTATCTCCCTCTGACTCTTTCTTACTAGTCTTTACTCAAGAGGTGAGGGAATGGTCAAATCTCATTTGCTGTGATCTGAGAATAGTGTTTCTCAAACAGGAGAAGTGTGCATAGGAATAAAAGTATGCAGAGAAAAAAATATGAAGGAAAAAATTAAAAACTAAAAAGTATTTTTACACAGTCCCTAGAATGGCTTCCAAAGAAATATAGGTCCTTTCTCAAAGTTAGTTTGAAAATGAGAGGAAGAGCGGTGCCTGATAGTCTCACTCGGTTGAGCGTCTGCCTCCCGCTGGGGTCATGATTCCGGAGTCTTGGGATCTAGCCCCATGTCCGGCTCCCTGCTGAGTGGGGGAGTCTGCTTCTCCCTCTGACCCTCCCCCTTCTCATGCTCTTTCTCTTATTTTCTCTTGAATAAATAAATAAAATCTTAAAAAAAAAAAAAAAAGACACGAAGAGATTTCTCTTAAATTGCAAATAATCAAACCACCACCGGGTGGAGCTATATTTTCCTGGAATAAAATTATTAGGCTCTCAGCCACTTTGTGTGCAACCTCTGTCAACTCTTTGGAGTTAGTTCTGTAACCCACAACAAGGCTTTTAGCAAGCACAATTTGAATTAAAAAAAAGTGGAAATTGTAAAAAATGAAATGCAGAAGTTCTTTATATTAGAACCACAGGGAAGAGAAAGGTTCAGGGAAAAAGAAAAAAGGCACAGTTGCAGGAAAATATGATTGGTAACAAACAGTCTTGGGCTATTCGAAAAATAGATTTTCTATTTTGACAGTGACACCAAATTGTGAGAAATTTTTTAGTTCTCAAGAAAAATGTCATAAAGCCTCCTTCCAGTACAGAATAAGGGATAAGAGGAGAGAGAACAGAGACTGAGTTTAGTTGAAAAAGGAGCTTTATGTACCTTTGTTTTTCATTTATCACCTTAGAATATCTACTATTCTTTGGGAATTTAAATTCTCATACTACATTACGTTTTAATACAACATCTTCTGGGTTTTCTGGATTAATGTGCTTGAAGAAAGCAGTAAGAATATAACTGTGCTAACTAAATACATTTTACATATTTCTCTTGGCTTGAGTAGGAGAACAAATAAACTCAGCTAAAACAAGAGATAATTAAACACTTAGTCACCATTTGGTAAATCAACGTGTCCAATTAAATGGATTATCATTGAAGTAAAGCAGCTAATATCTTGCTTAACCAGCATTAAGGGAGTTCCTATTCCACAGGATGTTCTGGGACATTGTGTCCCTTATGGGAAAACAACTACAAATTTTGGACACACAGCTGCCTTTTGAATTTTGTGGTTTAAAGACTAATGCATGTTTTGTCCCTCCTCTTAGTTTTCCTGGAAGTTACTCACTTTATCTTCCCCACATTTTTGTAAAATTAGGGTGGGATGTTTTCTGTTATCCAGTTCCCTAGGTGTGATGTGTTTCATATGGTTTAGCATGGGGGTTAGCTGGTGTCAGTTATTCCTAGAAATATTAAATATCAAAAATCATCAAATCATATAAATTCACACTGGTTAAATAGCAATTTCAAGAAAAACATGACCTAAAAGGAAAACCATAAATAACACTAGAATTAAATATTCTCCTTTTCATATATTTCAAATATTATCTATCATTACTTAATTTAGATCAGATAATCCCTTAATCAGGTATAAAATGAAAATTCACCCCAAATCTTTAATTGGACTCCAACATTTCTAAGCACTATTTTTCCCGCCTGCACTTCACCTCTAAGTGTCTAAGTGGAAAAGTTTGACACCTCAATAGTCCATTTTATTTGTTCTCCCTGATTAATCTGCTGATGGGGGGTTATCTAAAGTAAGGCATTTATCCGTGGTCTTATTGTTTCCATTTAGCTATAAAGTGCTTCAGACTTTTTTATCCTTTTGATGAAAGGTAGCTGCTTCTTTTTTTCCCTTACTCAGTTCCCACTACCACAAAACACAAGAAGGCCAAATGTCCTTACAGGTTGCATTTAATCTAGGAGGAGATTTATTACCTTTGCCATCTTCTAGACATTCACACCCTCTTCATTTGGAGCTCATTGCTCACAGCCTTCACTAATTACTTTGTACAAAGTCACTGAAGTTAATAACTTAATGAACCCAGCCATTCTTAACCACTTCCAGATTTGCCTTTATCTTTTTACAAATATCTGAATAGTTAAGAAGAATTTAAATAAAATTATAAAATGTTACCCTTGCTTAACTTGTCAAATTAAAAATCTACTGAGAGCATTTAAACTACTTGAAAATAATTTATCTTTTAATATATTTTCATTATTTATAGGGAATAGGTAATAAGTAATACATTTATTTTTTAACTGACTGCTTGAAATTCAGTTTTTCAAGTATCCTCCCTCTCCCCACCCCCGGCCAATTCCCCAAGTGCTATTAATCTCCTGTAGGCCCCAACACTTCTGACTCCACAACTCTCATTCCCATGGTAAGGCTCACGTCAGTACCATATGCTAGTGTGCATGTTGACTGACAGATGAAGTCAACACAATGCTTTCTATTTGGGAATTCTACCTCTTCCCAGTAAATTGCACTGCATTCTGATAGTCCTTTGTACCGAGAAGAATCCAAAAGGTCTTAGATGACCTTTTCTGTTTTCAAGGGTGAACCCTGCTTTCACCTGAGTAGCAGATCATGCTCCTATACTCTGCATGGGCTAACTCCCTCTAGACAAAGGACCATAGTAGTCACCTTCCAAAGAGAGTGCCCACCATCCAGAATTAGGAAAAACTCTTGCCTGAAAACACAGTCTCTTAAGTATTAGATGAAGATCATATCCCATAATCTCCTTAAAGACATCTTCTAGGTTTGATTCATCTTTATGTGTCCCATAGTATCTAATGTAATAATTGACATGAAAAGACCACTCAGTAAATATACGCTAAATATATAGACTGAATAACTGAAGAATCATAGTAAACTTTTTAGTACTTAGAGGCAACAATGATGATAGCCTTCCACAATTAAAACAAAACAAAAACCACATTATCAAAACAGTAAAAGAGCACAATTCAGTAAGTGAAAAAACTTATTTTATTCGAAAAAAATGTTAAAGCAAAATATATTCATTGCATTATTTTTATAGTTTGTTATTTTCAAAACACAAACACACACATACAAAATAATGGTATTCATGCACAAGTTTTATGCAATAGTTCTATTGACCTGTGTGTCCTCACTGTTCTTGAAAAAATGCACGCACACACACATGCACGCACATACGCACTCATAACTTAAAGCCCATAGATCACAAATGCCATTGAGGTCACCATAGATTAAAGATGCAGCCAGAATCTCTGGCTCCTTTGCTGCCTTCTCATGAAGAAAAATAGTGTTTTTAAATTTTCTTAATCAAGTTACATTCATCATTTTTCCTGCTCCCTTTCCTTTCTGTTCTCAATACAATCCTGTCATCTTTAGAGTTGATGTCAATGAACTTGAATTTTTCTTAAGTCAGACTCCCAACTAAGTGAGATAAATGAAATCAATATTCTTCCCTTTACAGGTGAAATGAGTTTAGTAACATATGTAGTACTGTACCTTCCTCTCCTTTTTTCTCCTTTGTACTGCAATCCATCAACGCATTGCTCTTGGCACCTGAATGAACACATCTTAATATGAGATTTCAAGCAACAATTATTTCTAAATATAATGAAATATTTCAGTCTTTGTTCTTAAAACCCACACTTAGATCTATGTTCTTTGCTTGTCCCCGAGAATTTATTTCTATTATTCTTACAGGATTCTTAGTATTCACAAGTGATTAGTCAGGTCCTTGAATTCAAGAAATATCTGATTTCTTCATACAAAAGTCTAAATGCTATTCCATTCTCAGGGCTGACTAAAAAAAAAAATAGGACTTCCAGAAAGGGGATTTCATATTCAAGGCCACCATGCTTCATGGTTTTGCTCTGTATCAAGAAGCACCTCTTTGCCATTATTCATGAGGCTTCTCCTATTAATTCAAAAATTCCCTCTGCAGTAGTCCTTCTTATAGGAAAAAAGTAACTTTATCAGATTGTGTGGTGATGCACTTTTGAATTATAAAATGCTATGTGATTTTTTAACCTTTTCAATTCTGTGAATCATTATTATTGACCTATTCTAATTTTACATAAAAAGTACATCATATGTTAAAACATATGCTGATTCAAACGTAGTAAAAAGAATTATTCAGTAAGGAAAACATTAATTCATACTGATTAAGGAATAACAATCATTTTTATTTCCATATACATTCATTTTTTTCATACTTCTGAATAATGATTAGTTTATATTGTTAAGTGTTTGCCTTAAGGAAAATATGGAACACTTATCAGTCAGAAATGCACTATACAATAAATGTATGTTTTGGGACTAAGGATTAAAAATATTCTGGATGTTAAATTAGTAAATTGGGGGAGACATTAAGAAGATCCAACTAGGGGGCGCCTGGGTGGCTCAGTCGGTTAAACGTCTGCCTTCAGCTCAGGGCATGATCTCAGGGTCCTAAGATCCACTGACTCCCCGGTCAGTGGTGCAGGGTGGGGGGGGTCTGCTTCCCCCTTTCCCACGGCCCCTCCCCCACACTCATGTGCTCTCGCTTTCTCAAATAAATATTTTTAAAAAAGAATCAAATTAGATAAAGTGACAGAGACTACAGAGTCTGTAAATTATAGTTACTATGTGGGTGGCAGAAGCCAAGAGCACAGGTGAGTTTCAGTCAAATGGAGAAGAGGTACTGGCCGAAACAGAACTTAAATGGCCCCATTCCTGGCTACAATTTATTCCCCCAAACCCATGCTCACTCCAGCTTTCTAATAATCATATTACATGTGAAAAGCAACAAGCAAAGGAAGTAAATAATTAGTAACTAGTTCGTGAAATCCATGCTCTAACTGTTTTGGAGGGAAGTCTGGAGAGTGGCTTGAGAAGGGGTTGTACCTTAGACCAAAGATGCCGTCTAAATGGGTAAGATGTGTGAACACCAGAGGATTTTATCAACCCTGATTAAATTAGTGAATTCTTGAGTATCTAAGATCTCTGGTTATCTTTCAATGTTATCAATGTAGATAAATCTGTACCTACAGATGTTGTTTCACCTGTTGTCTATTACTGATTGGGGTGGATAAAAAGGACTGTGAGATGGCAGAGTCCATGCTCTAGGTTTGATGGTTCTGGCGAACTGTCCAGGGAGCCAAGGAATTCGATGGCCTACTGTGTGGATTATTTTCTCTAACACTCACACCACCCATAAAGTTTGCACCCAAGGGGATAAGATAGCATAGCAGGACAACAATAATGAGATTATATGGCCTTCCCTCTGAAATTTAAAAGGACCAAAACTAACCAACGGCAAAAAAAACAGTAAAGCAAACTAGGAACCCTCAACACTCCCATTAAGAAAAGAGCACCTTTTTTATTATGAACTTTGAAAATTGCAATTTAAAAAAGAGAGACAACCCCTGGGGCAAATAATAATAATAATAATAATAATAATAATAATAAATAAGAGAGACAGAAAACTCAGGAATTAATTCTATGCAAATACATATTAAAACCTGGTATAAATGGATTGCTTTTGAAAAAGATATAAAATATATAAGTCTTGCCAACTGTTTATAAATGTTAGCATTTATAGATTTTGCTTGCTGGTTGCAACAGCAACAGGAAGTTGGCTTCTACCTCCCTTCTGTCTTCACCATCTCTCATAAGCATATTCATTTTCAAGAATATAATTTAAATCCAGAGTCCTAGCTACAGGGAGTCAGAAAAATAAAATTGGAGGCTTTCTAATCTCTTCATCTTGGAAAAAAAAAAAAGAGGCAGCCGATTGATGTGGGTCTAGAGCCCAAGCTCTGCTGCCTCTGATGTTTTGGGGCTTCTATGAGCATTTAAAGAAAACAATTATTTTTCCTTTTTGCCTTTAACCACATATACATGGTGTCATTATAGAAGTAAAAAATGAGATATTCTACCAATAATATTATTTTTCAAATGTCTGAAAATGAGGTAATACACATAAAAATATATGAAATATTTATTCATTTTCTCCAGTGTACTAATGGTAGACAGATGCATGCAGTGATATATTTATTTTTAATTATGTGATATTACTTCCTGGTCTTTTTCTTTCTTTCTTTTTTTTCTTTTTGGAAAAAATAAGTTCAGAGATACCTTACATCTGAAGCTATAGAGAGGCTGCTGGGACACAACACCTTGACCCTCTTCTGCAGTAGATATTGGAATTGTGTCAACAATTTTTTGCATCTTATAAGGTAGTAGGCACAGAACCAGATCCCTGCAAAAGTCAAGTGGCCCAGTTGCACAGCAGGGCTCTAGAGAATGGTATATACCCCTTTGAAAGTGCTGGGAGAACTCCTTGGTAGAAGCCCCACTCCATGCATTGGTCATGTCACCAATTGCTGCCACATATAACCTGGGGTGACCTGAGAACTCACAGCTCTATGCCATGTTCTCTCACTTCTTGCTCTATTGTACAACTTAAGTTCTGTTCTCTCTTCAGTGAAAAAACTTCACTAATCTTTTACTCTGATTATTAGTATGTTTTTGTGATTCATCCATTTTATTTGGGACAATGATGCAATCTGCAAACGAAGAAATGAGGTCTCCTCAGACACTGAAAAGATCCCGAATACAATTGGATTGAATTTTAATACAGTTTTCAGGGGATTCAAAAACAATAGTTTCAAACTAATGACATTATTATGAAGAAAATCCTACTTTTATTAAAGTAGTAAAGACCAATGAATTAATTTTACAACCCATTTCGAGTCATTTGAAATACTTTACAATATTTAATATTTTGCTCTTCCCAGTACAACTTCATCCTTTTTATTTTTTTGCCTCTTTCTCAACTTTAGCCCAACTTTCTAATTTCTAATAGATAAGCTTGATTCCAATTCTTGCTCTTTTTTCCTTCTATAACCCAGATAAAATAAGGGCCTATGTGGGTTGGAACTAGTTATGCATGATCTCACAGCAATTGTTAAATGAAGTCTATCTCTCGTTGGGGGACTTAATAATTCAACAGTTATTTCTCCAGATTACCAACCTGAGGGTACCAACAGATTGTGCAAAGAAAAAAAAAAAACTGCATTAATTCTCTGAAATAAGCCTTCCAGCTTCCCCAAGATCAAAATGGAAAGAAAATAACCTGAATTTTTCTCCCACTATCGACTTCATCCTGTTGCTGTATGACAGTAATGTTTCTGGTTGGCTGACTGCCCATGTCTTTTGCAAAAAATTCTTACAGCATTTCAGCGACTTATTCACTATTGCTCCTGCTACCAAACAATTATAACTGTAGCCACTTAGGGTTACTCAACCCAAAGATCTCCTCCACCAAGGAAGCTGGGTACCAAGTAATAGACATGAGCAGTGGGTTAAATCCTTAGGGGAGGTACAGAATGGAGGCACATAGTTTCTCTTGATTTTTTGTTTCTCCAGATGCCAAGAGAACAGGCTAGAAAATGAAGATCTTCCTAAATGCTAGAAAACCACAATAAATACCCTCCCTGTGTACATGAATAAAGAAAGAGCTCAATCCCTGATAGTCTTTTTTTTTTTTTTAAAGATTTTTATTAGACAGAGAGAGTAAGATCACAAGCAGGCAGAGAGGCAGGCAGAGAGAGAGGAGGCAGGCTCCCTGCTGAGCAGAGAGCCTGATGCGGGCCTCGATCCCAGGACTCTGGGATCATGACCTGAGCCGAAGGCAGAGGCTTTAACCCACTGAGCCACCCAGGCGCCCTAATCCCTGATAGTCTTAATTCTTTTTCCAAAATGAGGTATAAATAGACAGGAATTGTTAGCCTTTTAGGGAGAATAATTGCATTGTGTTATGGGTCACTTGTTATACATTGACCTGAGTATTACCAGAAATTTATAAGGAATATAGAATGATTTCCTTCAGAACAATCAGACCACACACAAACACAAATAACCAATCATATGTCAGTAATGCCCAAATCATAAACAGGGCCAACACTTTTTATAATCAGCTTTCACAACTCTGTAACTAAACTGTTAATAGTTGATGTGGTACCTTATGGACAACATAGATTCTCTAACAAATCCTTTCCATTTTAGGCTACCACCCATTTCTTACTTTTTCACTTGGAACGTTTTTCTCTAAAAGAGTGCTGGCTGTCTCTTTTTCCTAAGCGTCCACTCACTGCTCAGCCCACACCAATCTGCTCTCTACCTCCATTATTCCACCACTGACCTCCACACCACTCCCTCCACTCCCTCCACCAGGCATATTTTAGTCCTCATCTTATTGGGCTGTTCATTAGCATTTGTCACCCCTTCTTCCCTCTTAATCATTGTTTTGTCTGCATACATGTCACTTCACTCTTGTTCTCTCTCCCTTCTGGCTGATTTCGCCTTAGTCCCCGTTATCACATCTTCATCTGCTACCCTGAACTCTAAATTCAAAATTACATTTGAGACTCTTTTCTCATTTCACATGATTTCCCTAGGAGACCTCATCTACACCCTTTCTTTAAATTTCTATTATCTTTTAAAATGCCATAACCAACCGATAAATATCTCCTACTCCCAATGTCCTCTGAAATCTTGGCCCAAATATTCAACTGGACATCTTTGTTTGGACGTCTCAAAGTCTCAGCAGATTTTTAGCAGAATGGTGTTGACCTGTATCTCCCAAACCTTCCTCAGAGGTAGACTGTCTGTCGTGGTATACGCCAATCCCTTCCTGCCCCCCTGAGCCTGAGGAAGTGTCAAAGAGTGAACCCTTCCAAAGAACCTTCTTTCTCCTCAAGGGTTCAACCACCAACCTTTATTTTCTCCAAACTGCAAGATGAACAGTCTTGGTTCACGCTCCTGATCTTTTCTTTGAGTCTTATGTATATGGCCAGTGTAGATACTGAGTTTAAAAACTGAATGCTATTTTGATCTATATTATCCATGTCTCCTATCTATCATGCTCACTGTTTAAAATTACTCTGGCTTTCCCTTCCATCCTGCCCTTAAGAAAAAAGTGCCTAACCTCATTGCAATGTTTGCTAAAAAGTTTTACCTCAAGCATTAATGGTGGCATTAAAAGTTCTGTCAGATATACAACAATTGCGAAGAATGCCATAGTATGAAAATCTCCATAACTATCAGTAAAAGTTTGTTTCTGACGGTATTCCTTCAATATTTATAGATTTTTATTTACTTTTTGGTTAATTATATCCATGCAATAACATATTGTATTATAGATTAAAAACATAAAAATACACATTTTTAATTAGATTAAATAATAACATTTAAAATAATTTTATTATGTGTTTTTAGAATTTCCTAACAATACAATAAGAATTTTGCTCTCAATAGGATATGTTATTGATAATTTTCACTAAAGCAAGGCTACTGAATCTGCTTAATTATTTTTTGAAAATTTTGTTTTAATATTTAATGACAGAACAGTATGAATGAATGACTATTCCTATGCTCATGTTATTTCAATATCTGATTTAACAACTTCCACAGATGGACAATATATTCTTACGAATATACATAAAATCAAATGAAAGAAGCTCTTCATGTGCTGAACTTACTAAATCACCTTTTTAAATTCCATCCACAAATTATGCAACAGTTTTTAAATTATCTGATATATATCCCATATTAACAATAGCAAAAAGTCCTAAAGCAAAGCATTATTTCCATTTGAGATAGGAAACAAAATGAAGACACCTATGTCCAATCTTTTTCAACATTATATTAGCAATTTAATTAGTATAATAACACAAGAACAGCAACAGCAGCAAAGAGACATGACGAATGGGAGAGAAGAGACACAACTGGCCCTATTCACAAGTAATATGACTGATATGGTTATGTATAAAGAAAATGAAATAGATTCTATCTTCAGTGTCTATCATCTTACCTTTTTTTCCCTTCCCTCTTATGGGGAGGGGAGGAAAAATAGCTACTGTATCATTTGGGGTTCCTCAGATAAACAAAACCAACTGAAACCAATGGCTCAAAAAATTGGGGGGGGGCCACCAAATTTGAATATGTAGGGCAGGCCGGAAGGCTGGAAGCGCAGGCAAGAGTTATTATATTTTTGAAGCAGAATTCTTTCCTTCCCTAGAAACCTCAGATTTTGTTCTTAAGGCCTTCAACTGATCGGATAAAGCCTATCATCGCTAGCACTCTCCTTTACTTAAGTCAACTGACTGTAAATATTAATACATCTACAAAATACCTTCATAGCAACATTTAATCTAGTGTTTGACCAAACAACTAGGCATCATAACCTACGTAAGTTGACACGATTAAAAATTACATTTACCAAATTTTTTTTGCAAAGTCAGTATGACATTGATACCAAAATATGACCAAGATGTCACAAAAAAAACAAGGCCATTATTTTAAATAGGTCGCAAAAATCTGAACTTTGGGCAAATGGGATCAAGCAATCCATCAGAACAACACATGGCCACAAGCGGAATTAACTCCAAAATATAAACAATCCCCAACTTACAATGGTTAGACTTACAGTTTTTCAACTTTATGATGGTGCAAAAGTGATAACCATTTAGTAGAAACTGTACTCTGAATTTTGAACTGGATCTTTTCCCGGGCTAGCAGCATGTGGTATGATACTCTCTCATGATGCTGGACAGCAGCAGGAAGCTGCAGCAATCAGGCAGCCCCACAGTCTTGATGGTCAACAACTGATACACTATAACCCTTTTGTATTCATACAACCACTCTGTTTTTCACTTTTGGTAGAGTATTCAATAAATTATATGAGATATCTACACTTTATTATAAAATAGGCTTTGTGTTAGATGATTTTGCCCAACTTAAGACCAATGTAAATGTTCTGAGCACATTTACAGTAAGCTAGGCTAGCTATGATATTTGGTAAGTTAGATGTAGTACATGCATTTTTGACTTAACAATATTCTCTACTTACAATGAATTTATCAGGAGGTAACCAAATCATGAATCAAGGAAGACCTGTAAATGGCTGGTTTAACATTAGAATATGTCCTAATACAATGATAATAACTGCTTACACCATTAATACTTAACACTGTTCTAAACTACCCACTGTAAACAGACTATAGAAAGAAATAAGAGGTCAAAAATTGAGAGGAAAAACAGACATTAGTGGCATACGATATATGTCTAGAATACCAAGAGAATCAAATCTTATGAAGTATTAGAATTAAAAAAAAAAACTGTGGCTGATTACAAAAATCAATGTGATGAAAGAAAAGATACCATGTACAGAACAACAAAAAGGAGATACTTGGGAGTAAATTAAAAAATGGATAAAGGTGGCGGGTGCCTGGATGGCTCAGTTAAGTGTCTATTTCCTGATTTCAGCTCAAGTCTTGATCTCCGAGTCATGAGTTCAAGCCCTGCATGGAGCTTACTTAAAAAAAAAAAAAAAAAAAAAGTACCACCCCACAAAATCACAAAATACACAATAGGGGCATCTAGATGGCTCAGTTGGTTAAGCATCTGACTCCTGATTTCAGCTCAGGACATGCTCTTGAGGTAATGAGATCGAGCCCTGCCTAAGGCTCTATGCTGAACACAGGGCCTGCTTGGGATTTTCTCTCCTCTGCCCCTCCACCCCCACACTGCTCACATGTGTGCAACCACTCTCTCTCGCTCTCTAAAAAATAAATTAATAAATAAAAGGACAAAATATAGATAAAAATTAAGTTGACTGAAGAACTGAGTGAGTTAAATAAAAATTGTTATATTTGTTTACATTTAAGATGTCTTCCTCCCCCTTCCATCCAAAATTATCCAGAATTGATCCTGTATTCACAGGCAAGAATTAGAAATGGGAAGGGCATGTTCTGATAAAGGGAGGTATGTATGTGATTACACACATGAACATAAAATGTTATGAGAAAGATTTGAGCTTCAGTTTATAATTACTTTCTTTTTATTTTTATTTATTTATTTATCTATTTATTTATTTATTTGACACAGAGACAGCAGGAGAGCGCAAGCAGCAGGGAAGGGCAGAGGGAGAGGAAGAAGCAGGCTCCCCACTGAGCAGGGAGCCCAATGTGAGGCTGGACCCCGAGGACCCTGGGATCATGACCTGAGCCAAAGGCAGATGCTTAACCAACTGAGGCACCCACCTATAATCAACTTTCTTAACAAGAATACTATATATTGTCACAATTTGAATTCAAGTTGTTTTCTTAACTTTTAAATTGAAATCTATTATCACAACTCATGACCCAAAAGCACTGGGGTTGTTTTTTTAAACATTATTTTATTTATTATTATTTTTTAAAAGATTTTATTTATTTGACAGAGAGAGAGACAGCAAGAGAGGGAACACAAGCAGGGGGAGTGGGAGAGGGAGAAGCAGGCTTCCCGCAGAGCAGGGAGTCTGATGCGGGGCTCCATCCCAGGACCCCAGGATCACAGCCTGAGCCAAAGGCAGACTCTCAACTGACTGAGCCACCCAGGTGCCCCTTAAACATTATTTTAAGCCAAATGTTACAGACTTTAAAATAACCCTGGAAATAGGGTGGATTGGTATTATTAGGAATATCAAAGACCATAGAGAAAAGATGGATGGCAGCCAAAAAGTCCTAGATATAGCAAACAAAACCAGTATGATAAAAGTTAAGTGGTCATGAAAAAAATGTTAAATAAAAAAACTTTGGACAAATGAAGGAGATTAAATTTCCTATCAATTCTAGATAGGAGAAAGCAAAATTTAATTTGGGACAATGAGATAAGTGGCTCTTCTTCCTGACTGTAAGTATAATGAAAAACTATTATTTTATTTTATTTATTTATTTATTCATTCATTCATTCATTCTGAGAGATAGCGTGCACATGCGCACACACCATCACTTGGGGGGGGTGGAGGAGCAGAGGGGAAGGGAAAAGAAGAGGGGCTAAGATCATGATCTGAGCTGAAACCAAGAGGCCGTCACTCAGCCAACTGAGCTACCCAGGTGCCCTGATAATTTATTCTTATTATATAATAAGTACATATGAAAAATCCTAGAAGGAACTTTTTAAAAATAACTAATTAGCTTTAGGTGGTAAGATTATAGGTAATATTATAGGTATTTTTTTTTCTCTTTGAGCTTTTCATTTCTTCCAAGTTTTCTACTGTAAATATGTTATCTTTTTGAAATATAACCAATATATCATTCAATGCAATTCTAAGCAGCAATTCTAAGATTCATGTTAAAACTCACTGTAAAATTGCTAGCATACAGAATTGAAATTTTCATTATAGCTGCCCTCCAACTTAACATGTCAACAATGGTAAGATTTATTCAATTACAGCTAATGAGACAAAGTCTGATGGTAAAGTTCACACATGTTTACTTCTTTATGAGAAGAGATTATTAAGCCACAGCATTCAATTTTAGCCTGAACAGATGGGACTGAATTATATGGGAGGTTTTTCCCTCTAAATACTGTACCTACATTACAAGGGACACCTTGTGTCATTTTCTTGAGAATTTTTTCTTAACTGGCAAGAAAAATGGTATTGAAGGAGAATTCCATCAGTGTAATGATTGCCACAAATAGACAACACAATTCTGGGAAAGAGTGATTCATGGTTTTCCTTCAATAAAGAACATTTTTCTGAGACATTTTTTTCTCCTTTTTTAGTATGAATCTACATAATCCCCCACATTAGCTTTCATAGTTGTAACTAAGCTCCTGATAGCAAAATATATAATGTACAATCAAACTTACCCAACAGTCACAAGATCTATTACTATGGGTGTAGAGGGGATCTCAACTATTCTCCTGCTAAATATTAAATCAAAAAAACACTTGAGAGTGTATTTAAAAGGCTTATTGAAGTTCTGTAAATTTCAAAAGGGTATCTTACAACAAGATATATTATTAAATTTATCACTCTTTAGCAGTGTTTTGTGAATTATTCTTAATAAATATTCACAGTACATAAATTTGAGAACGGTAAAGTGGATGCATATTTAAAAGTTCCAGAAAATTTCAGGGGATGTTAAAGCATTTATTATGATAAATTATGGGCCAAGACAAATTGGGAGACTTTCCTTTCATTTTCCGGTCAAATGGCAATCCTAGATTTTTTGAGGTTTTACTATCTACTTTATCTACAGCAAATGACCTCATAAAAAAAGTCAATTCGCATATGATCCAGTTCTTCCTGAGAGTGTAGTAAGCAAGTTCTCAAAATACCAGGCCATTAACAAAACCTAATTTAAAAAAAAAAAAAGTCTGAGTGTAGAGAGAAGGTCTGGGTCAATAAGAAAACTGACATGCTGATACTGAAGATTGACAGCAGTGGTACATCTCTGGAGACATTAGAGACATGTGATTAAAGGAGAAACTTGAAATATTTCAGATGAGAGGTGGCAAGAGCAGAAATTCAAAGTAGAAAAGAACCAGCATTTGAAGATTTTGTAGACAAAAATAATGGCGAGATTTTAGAAGAGATGGGACTGAGTAAAAGATGCTTTCTTTATGGGCTGCTAAAATGGTGGTAGTGCCCACTGGACAGTGAAGTTGGGAGAGGGAGGATAGAGAATATATATTTTATTTTGTTGACAAAGAATGATTGTCTATGATAGCCATGATGAGAAATGAAAATTTATCAAAGGTGTATTACACATTAGAAATTGTCAAAGTGATAGGAAGCCTTATAATTTCACACATAAAAAGTAGGCACTTCATTTGGATTAGTCAGATATGATTAAGAATTATGGTCGATCAATTCATTCCAAATGATGTATTGAACACCTTTCAGTCACTTTACTGGGAACTTGGGTCATAATGAGGAATAAGATCATTCCTACCTGCACAGGTGGCGGTGTGGGTATTAGCAAGTAGATGGACAATTACAGTGCAGTCATGAGTAAGCACGGCAGCCATCAGACATAAAGCAAGAAGCCAGATCCATGCTGGAGATGTCCGGAAACTCAGAATGAAAAACCAGTAAGACATAATGAAGACAAAGAGGAGAGGAAAAGAATTGCAAATGGAGGGAAAGGATGGATAAAGAACAAGGGGTAAAGAGAACAGTGTGGTTAGCAGGATTAAAGCATGAAGGAGTTGAAGACTTGACAGGGACAAAGAGAGGCAGGAAGAGAGAGAGCGAGCGAGCGAGAGAGTAGAGCTTGTAAATATCATGCTTAGAGGAGTTTGGGTTTTATTTGTACTGGTAAAGGATATCAGAGAGGAAAATGATGCCAGTATTAGGAGAAAGGACACAGAATAGGACACTGAGAGAAAAGTCAAGAGAACCAGGGATTATGGAATCCAAGGGAAAAATAATTTTTTTAGAAGGGGGCAGGATAAATATTAACAAATGCAAACATAAGGTAAAGATGACACAGACAAAGATGTGTCTACCGTATTTAACAACATATACCATTAGTAGATGTGGATTCATTGAAGTGGGTGGGGGCAGAAGTGAAATTTCAAAAGTTTAGCTATGAATGGAAAATGAAGAAGTGGAGAAAAGGGAGAGAATGAGCACTGAAAGAAGGAGATACAGTGGACACCAGAGTTGGGCATGAGGTAAAGAAAGGGGTTTGTTGGCAAAAGGGAATTAAGTATATTTCAAATGGGAAGAGGCTAGTAGAGAGGAAAACTTGAAGACACTGGAGAAAAAAAATGATTATTGATGAAGCAGAGTCTATTTAGTAAATGGAATTCACTCCTGCCTTAAATGGCAGGAAAAATGATTATTTGAGTAGAGGTAGAATGTAAGGAGAAATACATGGATATGAATTTGTGTCATTTTAAGGTGGGATGGCAAGAAATGAAGAGGAGAGCTCTCTAAATTAAGTCATATTCTGAAAGGGGGATGGATTAGTGTAACACAATATAGGGATGGTTTTTATTTTTTTTTTAATTTTTATTTATTTATTTTTAAAGATTTTATTTATTTATGACAGAGAGAGAGACAGCGAGAGGGAATACAACAGGGGGAGAGGGAGAAGCAGGCTTCCCACAGAGCAGGGAGCCTGATGCGGGGCTCAATCCCAGGACCCTGGGATCATGACCTGAGCCAAAGGCAGATGCTTAACGACTGAGCCACCCAGGCACCCTGTAGGGATGGTTTTTAAAAACTGCTGCAGAAAATGGACAAACAGAATGTCTAACAAAATGGAAAATAACATTTTAAGTAGCCCAAGGTTAATGCATACCTAATACCAGAGATGACAGATTCATCATGGTGGAAATTTGCATTGTTATGTCACTTTTCCAGCAGTCATTATAAAGCCATAAGTAGAACCAGAAAAAAAGGTAGATAATTGGTTGAGACAGGATTTTATTTTGCCAGGAGGATGGGAGAAAAAGACAAGAAGGCAAGGATGTTGGTTTTGGCAAGAGAATCATTGAGGTAATGGACCATAGTATCTGTGCTGAAGAAGGCAGGAAGCAAGAACTGTGCTGATAGCCAGGAGAGAGTAGGGGGCCCAACACCTCAGAAGGCTGAGCAACCTTTGTATTGGGAATAAACAAGAGTAATACATTTATTGGTCACATAGTATATTCTAGGGACTTTGCACTTAATGATTAATTATCTAGTTCTTACAATAATTCAGCTAGTGATGATTCTATACTGACCAAAAGAGGAAAAGTCAGTACCTTGGGCTCCTGCAATACATACGATACTTTAATTTCTTACCATGTGCTGGGTATCACACGTGTATAGAGTTGTATGGCATGTGTTCCAGCTAAGAGCCTCTTGTCCTTTCCTTTTGAATCCAAGGAGTGATGGAAGGAACAAGAAAGTAAGCTTTAATGTTTAAAAGGTAGGAACATGTGTTCTTTTATATTAGATGCAATAAGGAGGTAAGGAATATGAAGCAAGTGTACAGCTACGTTTAAAACTTGATTGGCATATCTTAACTAAATTTGATGAAATAAGCTACCGAGAATCACACTGTTAAAAAAATCCAAAACTGAAATCCAAATGCAAGTCTGACTGATTTAAAAGTTTACCTTCTTCCTTTTTTTTTTTTAAGATTTTATTTATTTATTTGACAGAGAGAGAGAGAGATCACAAGTAGGCAGAGAGGCAGGCAGAGAGACAGGGGGAGGAGGAAGCAGACTCCCTGCTGAGCAGAGAGTCCGATTTGGGGCTCAATCCCAGGACCCTGAGATCATGACCTGAGCCAAAGGCAGAGGCTTTAACCCACTGAGCCACCAGGTGCCTCTAAAAGTTTACCTTCTTCCAACATTCTCTTTTGATGTGAGAGAGTGGAAAGCATAGCTGCTTATATATGTAAAGAATATTTTAAGATAAGAACTTATAATTGATATAATTATGGGTAAGGAAAATGCCCAACGTGGATCTTGGGAGTATATAGCTTAAGTGGAATGAAAGATAGTCAAGAGGGACAGCTGGGTGGCTCAGTCTGTTAAGCCTCTGCCTTTGGCTCAGGTCATGATCCCAGGGTTCTAGGATCAGACCCGTGTTGGGCTCCGTGCTCAGCAAGAAGTCTGCTTGTCCCTCTCCCTCTTCTCCTCCCTCCACTCATGCTCATTCTCTCTCTCTCAAATAAATAAAAATCTTTTTAAAAAATTAAGAAGAGGGCGCCTGGGTGGCTCAGTGGGTTAATGCCTCTGCTTTCGGCTCAGGTCATGATCCCAGGGTCCTGGGATCGAGGCCCGCATCGGGCTCCCTGCTCAGCAGGGAGCCTGCTTCCCCCTCTCTCTCCCTGCCTGCCTCTCTGCCTACTTGTAATCTCTCTCCCCCTGTGAAAAAAAAAAAAAAAAAAAAAAAAAAAAAATTAAGAAGAAAAAAGATAGTAAACAGATATGGCTACAGTACTGTAATTCTCCGGAGAAGTCCAAATATGGGATTTATCTCATACTGGAGGATGATAGATACCGTTCAGAGAGAAACACTGCAGAAGGGACACCAAAGTCCTCAGAGTGACAGGGAGTGGTCTGGAGGTCAAAAGGTATTAAGTGAGGAAGGGGAGTGAGACGTATTGCTAACTGACACTGATTCATCCTCAAAGAAATGTTGTTGCTGCCATTGTTGTATAAAAAGAGGTTCAGAAAAAAAGAAATCAGAGGAGCTGGGTGATGAGGGTGGTGAGGAAACTACCCCCACTCCCAATCCTGAGGTGTTTGGGCCTGCAGGATAATGAGTAACACCAATTAAAAGACTTACAAAAAATGCAGACTTTTGGAGCTATGTAAAATCCAGTAAAAGTAGAAAGATTTAGGGAAGAATATAAAATTTTGGCCTCCAGAATGAGGATTTCAAGAGGCAAAAGAAAAAGCTTTTAGAGGAAGGAGAGCTATGGGAGTTGGCTCAGGAAAAAAGAAAGCTGAATAAAGCCAGGGTCAGTAAGTTATAAATATCTGTACTGAAAGAGTTAAAATGCTCTTAATATTCCATTCAATGACCTCTAAAATTCCATTAAATGACCCAGAACCTTAAATGAATATCACCGTTCTTGATACATTAAATGAGATATGTTTATGAAATGTTTAGCCCTTTTTGTGAAAGGAATTTAACCCCTTTTACCAAATAAAACCTCATCAGAAATGTTTTAACAGACTCTCTAGCTCCCTGGAGGGACAGGAAGATCATCTACACACTATTTTAGAAGTCACATAGTGAATGTCAATTTAAATTAAGAACAACATGTATTTACGTACTATTTTTAAAGCATAAAAAAAACTGATGAAAAATAATTAACATTCTAAATCCATTTGAATTAACCCTCTATTTTTAACATGGAACAAAAATACAAAAAGCTTATTTTATGCTCTAATAAGCACAATTTTACATCCTGCTGTTTGGAGAGTGATCTTACTGCATCCCAAATAAGTAGAGTCATTGCACCCCTACTTCAAAAAGACAGAAGTAAATGCCCTTCTCCCACTCTTTAGAAACGAAGAAACAGAGGCACCTGGGTGGCTCACTCAGTTAAGCATTTGCCTTCAGCTCAGGTCATGATCCCAGGGTCCCGGATCAAGTCCCGCATCGGGCTCCCTGCTCTGGGGAGTCTGATTCTCCCTATCCCTCTGCCTCTTCCCTCTGCTCATTCCCTCTTTCTCTAATAAATAAATAAAATCTATTTTAAAAATGATATGAAGTAAACAGAGACTCCTGCCATAATCAAGTCCCCAACCTGGTGTTAACAGACAGGTTCTAGGCCGCTGTTGCAGACAAAATAGTTATTCCACTCTATGTTTTCACCTCTTCTTAAGTAAAGGGCAGCCCAGCAGGAAGACTTCAATTCTCAGGTAGATGTGGCTATCTGATTAAATTCTGTCCAAAAGAATATGAAAGGAAATGATACAAACAAGGTCCAATGTGTCCTGAAAGGAAGGAAGGATGACCCTTTTATCTTCCTTCTTCTAACTTGCTACTTTAAACTTGGACATGGTGGAGAGTCAAGCAAATAAGGATAACATTCTCAGGATTGCAGAGGAACAAACAGAAGGAGCCTGGATCCCTTATTTATGAAAGAGATATACTATATCTGTACCTTCTACTCATGGACTTTTATGTGAGTGAAACAAACCTTCATATTGAAGATGAAACTATATCCTAACAAAAATTGCTAACACATTCTCTAAATTCACTGTAGCATGACATTGGTAACCTATGTACTTGGCATGAATGATGATTTTAGAAGGAGAGCTCTTTCTTTTCTCTGTAGTACTGGATGGCATGAAACATTTTTTTTTCTCAATCAGTAAGAAAGGAGTGATGTATGAAGGATCCCTTGCCTCTTTATAAGTATAAATCTAAAATGGAACAAATCCAAATAAATGACCCAGTCCCTAAATTTGGAGGAATGTTACATAAGCTTTACCTCCCCAATAAACACATTTCTTGGTGAAAACAAGTTCTTTCAAGCACCAAAAATTATTATCTAGTAAATCAGTCAGTGTGTTAGAGACTATTAACACTCAGTAAATATCTATGTGGTCCTCTGCTTCACTGCAATTAGGTTAGAGCCATGAACTTAGTGTGAAACAATGAAAGGTGGGTAAAGACCTCTAGCTCCTTTATCCACTACCATGGTAGTTTTGGAAAGCACAAGCTATCAATGGTCCACCTATAAAATGGAGGAAGCCAATCATACTAGAGTCTGTGGTAAGTTACCAAGATTCCCTCATCAGTGGTGGTGAAAGGTCTCAGCTGAGTTGTTCTCTGGAATTTTTATTCAGCCCAACAGAGCTTCTTTGTCAAGTCTATTAGCCCTCTCTAAGGGTAGCACATGTGCAATAACTGGTCGGTAAAGTCTAACAGCTTGGCTCCCTTCCCCAAATAAGACAACACTAAAAGAAATAGCCCAGCACCAGATATTCTAGTAAGATTGACAGAGATCTCTGGTAAAACTTCATTACAAAAATGAACTATTGCATCTTCATCAAAATAAAAAGTTTCTGCACAGCAAAGGAAACAATAAAACTAAAAGGCAACCTATGGAATGGAAGAAGATATTTGCCAACAGCATATCTGATAAAGGGTTAGTATCAAAAATATATAAAAAAATTTATAGGGGTTCCTGGTTGGCTCAGTTGATTAAGCGTCCAGCTTGGTTTCCACTCAGGTCATGATCTCATGTGTCATGAGATCAAGCCCTGCATCAGGCTCTGTGCTCAGCAGAGAGTCTGCTTGAAGATTCTCTCCCTTTGCCCTCCCCACCTTATGCTTTCTCACTTTCTCTCTAAAATAAATAAATCTTTTTAAAAAACTTATAAAACTCAGCAATCAAAAAATGAATGATCTAATTAAAAATGGGCAGGAGACATGAACAGACATTTTTCCAAAGAAGACATACGAGTGGCCAAAAGGCACATGAAAAGATGCTCAACATCAATGATCTTTTGAGCATCTTTTGATACAATGAGACATCAAAACTACAATGAGATATCCCTTCACACCTCTCAGAATGGCTAAAATCAACAGTACAAGAAACAACAGGTACTCCTAAGGACGCAGAGAAAGGGGAACCTCTTACACTGTTGGAGGGAATGCAAACTGATACACCAACCCTGGAAAACAGTATGGAGTTTCCTCTACAAAGTTAAAATAGAGCTACTCTATGGTCCAGCAATTACACTACTAAGTATTTACCTAAAGTATAAAAAAACAGTGACTCAAAGGGGCACATGCACCCCAACGTTTATTAGTAGTAGTATCAACAATAGCCAAATTACAGAAAGAGCCCAAATGTCTATCACCTGATGAATGGATAAAGAAGATGTGGTATGTGTATATATATATACACACATATATACACACACATATATACATACAATGCACTATTACTCAGCCATTAAAAGAATGAAATCTTGCCATTTGCAACAATGTGGATGGAGCTAGTATTATGCTAAGTGAAATAAGTCAGAGAAACACAAATACCATAGTATTTCACTCATATGTGGAATTTAAGAAACAAATGAGCAAAGGGGGAAAAAATAGGAAGAGAGAGGCAAACCAGGAAATATCCTCTTAACTACAGGAAAATAAACGGATGGTTACCAGAGGGGAGGTGGGTGGGGGTGGGTCAAATAGGTGATGGGGATTAAGGAGTCCACTTGTTGTGATGAGTGGCAGCATTGTATGGCAGTGTTGAATCACTATATTGTACACCTGAAACTAATATTACACCATATGTTAACTAACTGGAATTTAAATAAAAACTTAAAAAAAAAAAAAAGACTGCATTATAGTTCAACTCTTCCCTCTGCCTAATTCTACTTTCTTACTTCACCCCCATGGGATGATTCCAGGGGTTCTCTCCACTACGCTCCATGGACACAAATCCTCTGCTTTCTGGGTTAATCAGCCTAAGACGGACATTCCGAATGCATCACATTTTGTCTGTGCAAGAAACAAAATCTTTATGGTGTTAAACCTTGAGATTTTAGGGTTTATTTGTTCCTCTAGCAAAGCTGAATGACACTGTCATTCAGATTAGTTGTATTTCCAAGGTCAAAAGAGAATTTCCAAATCCCCACCCACTACTGCTGAAAGTTTATGCAAGTTATGGAGGACACAATGGGCAGCAACAATGCACTTGTATTACTGCATAAATTTCTCCTGATGTCTGAAAATGGGTTAGACTGTGAGTTAGTTAGACAACTAATCAGCTCTGGTGATTCTTGGGGCACACCTTTTTTTTTTTTTCTCGTTCTTCCTCCTCACTGGCCTAAAATAGACATCTGGCTCAAAGGGAGACTTCCCAAGCCCTCTATTTTATTTTGACTCTGGATGAAAAAAAAACTCCACTGTAGATTATATTTTGATCACATATTTTCTTCACTGCCTTCCCTGGGGGCTTACTACAATTCTCCACACCAGTTAAGTCAAGCCTGGCCACATGACTTCCTTAGGACAATGAAACATGACTCAAAGTGATGGGTAACATTTCTGAGCAGAAGCTGTAAGAACCAATGCACTATATTCTTTTCCCCCTCTATCACAGGAACTAGCAATGTTCCAGATAGTGGCTGATCTTTAATGGGACCAGAGTGTAGGCAGTGTGGAATAGAGTAAGAGCCTTCCCTTAATGATCATATAGTGCAAATAAAAAATAAACATTTGTATCAAAAGCCCCTGAGGTTTTGGAATTGTTTGTTGCTATTATATAGTTTGTTGATGATTAGAGATCTAAGAGATAAAGGCTCAAACTTAAATTAAAAATAAACAAACAAATGAACTAGGTAAATAAAATCCAAACATGACACACCACAGAGAAGAAGATTTAATTTTTTACTTGTGTCACAGTGAAAATTCTAACCATTCCCAACTGTATCCAAATTAACACTGCAGACTTCAAACATATCAAAGCCACTATGCTTAGTTAAGATAATTTGATTTCTTTCGTTTCTTCTTTCCTTGTTTCCTTTTTTTTTTTTTAAGATTTTGTTTATTTATTTATTTGACAGAGAGAGACAGTGAGAGAGGGAACACAAGCAGGGGGAGAGGGAGAGGGAGAAGCAGGCTCCCAGCCGAGCAGGGAGCCTGATGCGGGGCTTGATCCCAGGACCCTGGAATCATGACCTGAGCCAAAGGCAGACACTTTCCTTCTTTCCTTCCTTCCTTCCTTCCTTCCTTCTTTCTTTCTCTTTCTTTCTTTCTTTCTTTCTTTCTTTCTTTCTTTCTTTCTTTCTTTCTTTCTTTCTTTCTTTCTTTTTCTTTCTTTCTTTCTTTCTTTCTTTCTTTCTTTCTTTCTTTCTTTCCTTCCTTCCTTCCTTCCTTCCTCCCTTCTTTCCTTCCTTCCTTCCTCCCTTTTCTCTCTCTCCTTTTCTTTTTTCTCTTTCTTCCAGAATTTTTTGATAATGTTTCTTCATCAGAGTTTCCAATAATATTTATTTCAAACCAACATACAATAAATGTGTTGGTAATATAAAACACATTGTGGGTTGTCACAGGTGATACACACTTAAAACTTCCACCTGTGTTTCCAAGGCAATAAAAACACATTATGGCCATAATCATTGAATAATCATGTAGAAAAATGTGAATGATACTTCATAAAATCTTTTTTTTAAAGACAGAAATTAGTTTCCCCATAACCCTTGCAATCTCTCCTCTACCATAAACACACACACATACATATGTATGTACATACATATGTATGTATATGTGTATATATGTACATATAGAAAAGTATGAGTATTCAAAAATTTAAAAATCCAGTTTTCTATGTCAAATACATATATATATATATGTTATATATATGTATACTCTACGTAAAGTGTCATGTACTTGTCGATAGGCAGTTAGATAATTTTCTTAGGCCTGAAATGCTAAGTTCTCCCTGTGTATACTTTATGTGAAGAAGCTGAAATGGGGCTTGAATAGAGGTGGGGGAAAACAGAGAGCAGGATGTAAAGAAAATACTAAAAGATACAGTGACATGTCAAAAGCAGATCCTCAATTAGGGAAACTGCAAAAGGAGATGTCGAGTAGGTATACACATTTCCATAAGAACTTTTCCTTTGTTAAACCAAAATAATTGGAAATGATTGGCATTAAACATTAATCAAGATTATAGTGGACATCAGTTATAATTGATAGCTGCCAGAAATCAACATAATCATCAGTACTATAAAAAGCTCTCTCTGTTATTTGCTTTCAGAATATCTTATGAGTTTTTCCTCAGTTGAAATTTATGCGTTTATACAAATATAGCAAAGGTGACTTTAAGTTATTTTTATAATATCTTTAGTCTTATTTTATGGTTCTTGCTTAAAATCTCTATTTCATATTTCTTCAAAGATGGAAAAACGATTATGAAAGGCGACCAGTGAACTTTAAGATAATCTATGTTCTTGCTGTACAGGATAGTGTCGTTTTTTACAGAGTAATAATGTGTGAGCTCGGCATTATTCCTCTTTGCATCACAAGTTTGTAATTGTTTCTCCTGAAAACAAGAGCACAATTCATATTTTGATGCTAATGCTGAGAATATGTAGAATGACTGGAATAAATGTTTTGGTAAAAAAATGTTTCTGGCATCTATGTACTCAACCAGTATTAAAACAATGTGAGGGATAAATAAAGGTCTGTGTGGGTAGACACTTTTATACACCATACATGCTTGATTCCAGGCTTCTGACATACAGGGCTCTGAGTGAGCTCTAAATCCAGGGGAGCTGCAGGAATTGCTCAGGCTAGGTGCTTAAACTTAAATGATGTATTTATGACCATATAAACTGCTTTTATGAGGAGCAACTCCAGTGGGGCTTACTCAAAGTAATCATATTTCATGTAAGACAATATAAAGTGTTGGAAAGGAGTCTGGAACAAAAGCTGAGCCAGAGAAAGTTTTTTTGAATAATCAGAAAAGCAGAAGAATAGAAAAATAAAGGGGAATAATATTAAAAATGAAGCTAAAGAAAACAAGACCATGTACTGAATAGGAGCTCAACAGGTGAAGGGTTAACTCAGATGACTGAAATAAGAGGCATCTGAGTACATCACATATTTTTACTTATGAAGCATTATCAGGTAAACATTACATGCTTACCAGTTTTCAAAGAAAGACAATGATATATATTTAGTACTTGAAATTTACTGGAGTAAATTTTATGCTACTTTAGTAACAAAGTATCACATTCTAAGTACAGATCACACGCAACAGTCAACCCATGACAGGGGTAGTCATAAACTTTCCTTTTGGTGACTTGAGTTGGTGTCATATACTAAAAATTAGTAATGGATAGAATTTAAGCTAACCAGCTTTTACTATCACTATGGAAACAGTGACTATGACTAACTTTTTAAATAGGTATGTTTAAGTGAATTAACTTGGAGGGAAAATAACCTAGAGGGAAAGCCTTGTCAAGGTTCAACATATTTGTGCTGATCTCATAACATAAACAACTCCAGAACAGTGGTTTTTGTACCTCTATCTTATTGCTTAGAGCAGTACCTGATACACAGTAGGTACTTGATAAATATTAATTGAACATATGACTAATGGAGTATACTAACATCTTAGCATATTTCCAAATTTATCTCATCCTATACAAGAATACCCTCTGCTAAAAAATATATTTCATCTAGTTGTGGTGTACTTGCATTGTGCATTTACCAGCATGTGTTGTATTTATGTATGTTTACATAAGCTACAATACTTAATATCTCAAATTAGTTATTGTTTCACAGTCTGTAGCAGTATGAAATGGAAGATGATCTCTTTTATAAATTTCTGGATGTGTTCCAAGAAAACGCTTAGAAAATTACAGCAGACAAATTAACAAGCTCATAATGGAGGTAATTCCGATCATCTTCATCACATTCCTCTTTATCACAACAGAATGAAAATGAAATACCTACAATCTTGAAAACAGACAGCTTTGGGAGATTGCCATCTTGAGTTAATTAGAAGAACCCACTTCTTGAACATCGCACATTGACAAGACATATTCAGGCCTTGCTTTTGAATCCTAGGGCTGCAGAGAAATGTTACTGAGGAACAATTGGTACCCCAATTAGAAAACCACTTCTCCATTCTTCATGTGAAAGGTCTAGGTATGGACTATGTAGTTTCATAAGATGAATTCTTTTATATAAAGTGTCATTTTTTTATATAATAAGGTTGATATTCTTATCTCCATCTGGGGGATAAAGAAAGTGAGGCTCAGGAAGAAAGTAAATTCCCTAAGACTACACAGCTAATAATGATCTGGAATTCAAAACAGGTTTGCTGCTTCTAAAGTCCAGTGTGCCTAACCTCACATTATTCAGCCTATTTCAGAATTCAATAAAATACACTTTTCCATTTCCATATTTTGATTGCATGTTCCAGCCCACCATATCTAAATGCTTCCTAGGAGAATGTCCATGAAGCAGTGGGAATTCCCACTCCTTTCAAAAGTATAGTCTCCATCCCATTATACTTCTCAATGGAAATAATTACTCACCTAATTGGCAAGCTTGTGAGAAAAAGCTGAACAGACCTGGTCAGCCTCGGTCTCTCATTTGGACCCTGCCCTCCACATGGTTGTATTGTCTATTCATCTGTGTGTAATGATTTGGGGGATAGGTTAAGTCTCTGGGAACAAGGCTGTGTCTGTTCAACTCGGCCAGTGTCAGGGTGGGTAAGTTCAATTTACGAGATACGTATTAGGAAGCTAATTTTGATGAGTGATCAAGCTAGGTTTTCTAACTCTGCTTCCTTATTATGAAAACTACCTTGATTTATGACATAGGACAGTGATTAACAATGCCAGCTCTGAAGCCATACTGCCTAGGACAATCTTACACATAGAAAAAGTCACTTCATATTTCTCTGCCTCCATTTCCTCATCTGCAAAATGGACGTGATAATACCCACAACACAGTTACTAATTGGCCAGGTCAGACACACTTCAGTTACTTAAGAGGAGCTGCTAAGCCCCAGCTGTTCTGTTCTGTTACATAAAGAATATGTCCTCACTCCTTCCAGCCTTCTGACTTACTCCTTTTGATCTGCAGACATGCTGTAATGATCTCCTCCATAAAGCCCAGCTCCAAATTCTGTGGGGAGAGACACATGCCTGTTATGCAGATTCTTTGAGCGAACATTTTTCCTCTCTCCTCTTTTTGTTCTCTAACATGTACTTTACTTTTCATTTTCTTCTTCCTCCACCAGATCCTGGGATACCTTGAACTTCACACGCATAAGCTGTGTGCTGGGTGGACGAGGATGCCCTTTCCTGATAGGAGAGGAATGTCCTCTGGTCAAAGTTTTATGAGTAGCTGCACTCCTTGGCTAGACCCTCTAAACAAGCTTATATTTGCACAATTAGCCCTTAGTTTCTACAAATTCCTGAAATAGTTCCCACAAGTTTCATTCCTCCTTGTATGCGAGATTTAGGATTACATTGTTGTTTTTTTTAAGATTTTATTTATTTATTTGACACAGAGAGATCACAAGTAGGCAGAGAGGCAGGCAGAGAGAGAAGAGGAAGCAGACTCCCTGCTGTGCACAGAGCCCGACGTGGGGCTTGATCCTGGGGACCCTGAGATCATAACCTGAGCCGAAGACAGAGGCTTATAACCCACTGAGCCACCCAGGATTAAGGTTTAAGAGTAAGGTCTTTTGCCTTTGCTGTACAACTTCCCTTGATTAGCCCTTTCTGCAAACACCTGCAGGAACACAAGTGTGCCTATTAACTGTGCCTTACTTACCCCACTTGTAAGCAATTCTAATCCCACACTCTTTCAAAGGCTCCAGGTCTCTCCCTATATTATCCTTTCATGAGCAAAAAGCACTACAACTTGTCTAATAACTCAAATGCCAGTTAACTGCTATGCAAGAATTGACAACATCCAGAGAACCTTTTGGGATTTTTTCAAAGTCCAACCACCATCTTTCCTAAAGAAATAGAAACAAGTTATTTGACAACTATTGTGTATCATACTGGGCATTTTACTGGGTGCTGAAAATGCATTTCAAAAGACACCTTTCCCGTGATCTCAAGACAGAGATGGCTAAATAAACTAATAACTCTAAAAGATTCTGGTAAGATTAGAAATAGTGGTTTGTGCCAAATGCAGTGGGAATACAGAAGAGAAACGAGAGTCAGGGCAGAAAATGAGACTAAGTGATTTCAGCTAGTCTTGATGGATAAATAGGAGTTTGCCAGGGAGGCAAGGAGACAAGAGGCATTTCAGACAAAAGAAAAAGCAAGAGCACTGCCCTCCCTAACCTTCTTTTCCCTTCCATTTTTCTGTTGGATTTCCCCTGCCTGAGCTATCTTTGGGCTTCTCCATAGTTCCATCTTTGCCCTGCAGATTTAGACTCTTTATCTCAACTAACTCTCATCTCTGCCATCATCTGGAAAGAAAGTCAAACTATTAATACAACTGACTTCTCAATTAACCAATGCATCAGATTTAACTAATCTCGAGGAACTCACCTTGATTAAACGTTGCCTGCCATATCTATCTCCCTAATAGCTTCCCCTGCCCAAAATAAACTTTTCTTTTTAAAAAATTATGTTACTATATTCTTTTTTCTCAAACTCAAACATATCAAACACAGAGATGTACCAAATCAAATGTTTTAAGTATCTAAACCATCTTTTTTGTTATTTCAAGATCTTTGTTGTTTCCATATATAGGGAGGTCAAAGGCATATTTGTGACTAAAAATGGGCTGCTGGCTTTGAAGTGTCACAGCTTCCCTACCAACAAAGCAGAAATACTATTACCAGTGAATGTGACAGTCTCGATTATATAAAGCCAGACTGTGAGGGTTTACAATAGCTGTTCAGCTAGAACAGGCTGACTGGGTAGCAATTTATCTGCCAGGAGTAATAAAATGTACAGAATAATTAGCTTGAGCCTCTAATTAATCTGTGAATGATTTTTGTTTTTAAATTATTTAGCATTAAACATATTTTATTAGATTCCAGAACCTGAAGCCCCAGGCATACATGTATAATTTTAAAAGTATCATTTGTCTCAAGCCTTAAAAAGGGCTTAATACTAAATAAATTAAATTGTAATATTTCCAGTAATTTTTAAAGAAGATGTTACATCTAAAAGTAGAAAGCATCATGGGAGTACAGAAGACCATCATAATTTGTAATTGGACAAATATAATTTGTTAAATATAAGAGATCTAGATCACAGTTAAACAATACCCCAAATCATAGATAACAAGTCTATTGTATGTATGTTTTCACTACATAAAGCTAGGAAGACAGTGTTTTAATCAATTTTTGTTTCCTTCAGGGGCCCTGACAGTGTTATCAATAAATGTCTATCACATAGATGGTTTTACTGATATCTATGAAATGGAGTCAATTACAAGTCAGGAATCCAATCTGTGTTCCATAGTCTTATGTTGCCATTTTTTCCTAACACTTCAGTAAGTGGATGTCCTATAAATTAGACAAAAAGCAAATTATCCAAAATTGGAAAACATTTCAGTTTGGGAGAGTTATTTACAAAATATATTACTAAATTCAAAGATAACACTTTGTCTTCCATCAGCACAGATTAGAACTAGAGAGCTAATTTATATTTGTCAAAAATCATTTGGACTTACAGATAAAAGTACATGTCCTAGGATCACACAATTCACCATGAAGCAATTTCTCAGAAATGAAATCAAATTACGATTGACTTTACAACACTGACAAATGTTCTTGTCATTTATGGTTTGATTTGTCTTATGAAATATTTCACTATTTTTAATTGTGATCAAAGTTCAATATTATATCAGTAAATTAATATTCCATGATATAATAGACTGACAGTATTTTTATTTTTATTTCGTTACTGGTATCAATCACAGGTGTCAAGATAAATACAAGATAGATACACATGGACAGACACAGATAATTCATTAGTGGTAACTAAGAAAAATATACAGTAACATCAAAGAAATGGTAACAAGTGAATTAGATCAAGTGTGGAAAAATATACATAATTTTGATAATTTCATCTTTATTGTTGAAAAATTTTGGCCATATCATTTATCTTTGAAAAACTACACACACACACACACACACACACACACACACACTAATATGTAAGATTTTTTCAATGAAGACTTCATCAGATTCAAGAAAAAGGAAAAGCATTACTGCATACTATTTTTAGTCCACATCGACCAAATGTGTCTTTTAAATCTTACTTTTTCTATTTCTTATTAAAGGAAATATAGTTTCTAATAAACAATTGATATAGGGGAGAAGAACATTTACTGCACTGCCATTGGTGGCTTCTGTGGATTAAAATATACCTCTGCAGTGGGATCTCAAAGGATTTGGGCTTGGCTAAGTCCTTAAAGAACAACTGAAGAGCCAGTGGTTATTTCTCTGGTTAGGATAGGGTGAAGTGACAGGGAGAGGACAATGACACTGAAAGAAGTAGGGACACAAAGAAAATGAATATGTTCCTTTACAATTCTGAGACCAGCCCTAGCAAGAAGAACACAAAATCCGAACCTACAGAGTCTACCTAGCTTCACTACATCCTATTTCTCAAAGGCTACATCTCAACCGGAAATCCTTAAAAAGATACACATCATACTTTAAAAAAAGAAATAACAGTTTTCCTGTATCTTGAGTAAACCTTCCAATTTAACCAAGCTCAAATTTTTAGAAAATTTTCATAGCTGGTTTTGAACAAGAAAGGTAACATCTGCTCAGCTAACCAGATCAACTGAATAAACCCTAGAAAACAACAAGTGGGCAAAACATACGCTGTCAGACTAAGGAAAAGAAGAAACATTACACCTGTATACATGTCACACTCATTCTTCCAACCCAGGGCAAAGAGCCCAGGCCCACGCTACAGAATTTTTTCCTCTCCCAAATGCACATGGTAAGCACATTGTCAGGAGAAGTGAAATGAACTCACATCCACAAAACCAGAGACAGCCCTGGTATTTAGCATTATGAAATATGAGCAATAAGCAGAACTATACCAACCAAAGGAAGCAGAGTTAATGAAACAGCAAGACCCAGAATTTAAAGCACAATTATTATCCTATGAGAGAAAACACAGAATCTTATAAGATGTGAAGCAAGGGCATAGGGTTTTAATAAAAAATTATTTGAGGGTATTAGACATGAATGATGTGTGAGATGAAATACAAAATCATTGGATGGGTGGACCAGCAGAAGGAAAACAGAAGACACACCACAATGAAATCCCTCTTGGGTACCCCACCAGTAACTGAAATGCTCTTTGTCTAAAACTGATATTATCTTTCATCTCCCAAAAAAGGAATGTCTTTCTAGCTTCTGTGTTATTATTGAGTCTAGTATCCATCTTAAGACCACAAAATTTGCCACCTAGAAGTTATTTAAGTCATTTCATGGCTTGAATTATACTGAATACTCTTTAGGCAACTCTCATTTTACTTCTTCTGCAGCTTCTCTACTTTCCAGAAGCTTATAACACATACTCTCTGCAAATACTTTTGGAATTCACTGTAATGATATCTCACATGGAGGCAAATTAAACAAAACCTCAGATCTGGAGTATCTTTTAAAACCAAGAAACAATTTTTAAAAAATGACAAGAGTTGTCAATAGTAATAATATGGAAACCACTCAACCTCTCTAACTTGTTTGGAATGAAAAAGTTTTAAATAGTATATAAATCAAATTTTACACAAAGCAGTGTTTCTTATTAAAGAAACTAATTTGTACATTTTGGCAAATATTCATCCTACTGCCCAAAGCTAATGCTGATATTGCAATCCAGGGTGATCTTAAAGAATAAACTAGGCTTTGACAGTTAATTATTATTGCATACATCAGATAATTCTCAATGCTCAAGTTTTCCTCACCCACAAAAATATGATTTTTGATTATTTAATTTCCTTTGTGTCCTAAATGTTAGTGTCAGTTCAGAATGCATAAAAGAAAGCCCACAGAGAATAGATCCATCCACTGTTATTATTGAAATAGAACTGCAGCTGTTTTGCACCTGTTGCTAAAATCTTTTTAGACATTCTTAATTGAGACCCTAATTGTTCTGTAGATACACAGTTCTGGACCCCTGTGTGAACAGAACTATATAAGTATTATGCACAGTTGTAAAGAAACTGCTTTAGGAGTTTTTTTTTTTTATAAAAGTTTACATCGAAGTTCTTATATTAAGATTAAATACTATACTACAGTGGTTTACTTGGTCAATAACAGTGACATTAGGAATTGAGAACTAGAAATCAGCTGTTTATATCTCCTGCCATGATGGATAAGGAAACTTGATTTTTCATAAAAATCACTAACATTTACTGAATAACTGAGCACATCGTTATCAGGAATCTCATTTCACCAAAGGTAAACTGAGGCTTTAGAAAAGGCAAGTCAGTTACTTGGTGAAGATCATGGAGCTAGAAAGTGACCGACCCTAAATCTCATGTTTTTAATCATTATGCAAACTTCCCCCATTCTGGGATAATAGCAGTTGATTACCATTACCCTATTTTATACAAGAGGCACATGTGTGAATGTTCTGCTAAGATGTAAGACACAAATTAATGCAAAACGATTACACGTGTCAGGAGCAACAGCCCATAATTCAGAATAACTCATCTTAAAATCACAATGGCTATTTTTCTATTTTTAGAAAAACAACATGTATTAATATCAATATGCTTTAGAATTACATCTATGCATTGCCTAGCATTTTTCAATCAAGCAATTTCTTGGTTAATATGTTTATCATCTTCAAAGGAGATTTTTAAAGGCATACAACAAAAAAGTTTAATGGAACTAAATTCTATCTGAAACTAAATTAAAAAAGACATTACTTCAGGAAGTTGTGTTTTCTAGTCTCTTTTAAGTCCTGACAGAAATGTCAATTAAAAAAATTTTTTTAATTAAAAAAAAATTTTAGGGCGCCTGGGTGGCTCAGTGGGTTAAAGCCTCTGCCTTCGGCTCAGGTCATGATCTCAGGGTCCTGGGATCGAGGCCCACATCCGGCTCTCTGCTCAGCGGAAAGCCTGCTTCCCCCCCCGCTCTCTGCCTGCCTCTCTGCCTACTTGTGATCTCTCTCTCTCTCTCTGTGTCAAATAAATAAATAAAATCTTAAAAAAATTTTTTTAAATGTCAATTAGATCACCTCAGAAAAAAAATAACTCCATAAGAGAAATACCTAAAATATCCTTAGAATATCATTCTATGAATGATCTGTTACAGACATAAGCCTATAAATTCACCAGTTAGATCTGAAAAATCCTTGAATTGAGGAGGGAAGACCCTTTAAGGAATGGCATCCTATTTTACAAATAATTTAGATGACATTTTTTATTTGTTTCTATAGAAAATAGAAAATAGAATTGCAAACATATTAATAAACTTTCCCTTAGTAATGAGTATTTCATGTAGAACTGCCTATTTTCTCTTCACCAGAGTTGTTAAAGCACTTTTCAAGCATTCCTCAATGATCTAATGCATTCGATCATTGTAATTTGGATTTAAAATATAGGGGCACCTGGGTGGCTCAGTGGTTTAAAGCCTCTGCCTTCGACTCAGGTCATGATCTCAGAGTCCTAGGATAGAGCCCCACGTTGGGCTCTCTGCTCAGCAGGGAGCCTGCTTCCTCCACTCTCTCTGCCTACTTGTGATCTCTCTCTCTCTAATAAATAAATAAATAAATGTTTTTAAAAAATAAAATAAAATATAGCATAGCTAGTAAACATTGACTCAGAAACCTTATAAACCTCATCAAGATTATTAATAAATAGTAAAACACTCTCAGCTGTTATTTACTGAGGTCATTTGCTATTTATTTTAGATAGATATTTCAGTCATTTAACATAAATACAAACCCTAATATTCTTGATATTTTGGTTTTACCACACTAAGTCATCCTTAGTTATAGCACACATCACTGGCCTAAATTCACCATCTATGAACAATATGGTATTTTGGGGAAAAGGACGTGTTTCAGTAGAGAAACCTGTGTTACCATATATTAGTTAACCTTATCCAGTTCATGCTCCTACCTCCTCTATTATAATAAAAGCATATGAAAAACCACACAAATATTTTCAGAGGATTTAAAAAATAAATAGATATAGTAAAAACTGCATATATATGTATATACATAGAGTTCTAATTATATAATAGAGATATATTAGATACATTTAATTATATATAATACTATATATAAAGAATATATGTACATGTATTTACACTGCAAATAATTGTTTCATTATGGATACTCTATAATAATTAATGAATGAAAATAAATGAATATATGGAATATATAAAGCTCTTGATAGAAAGTGCTTTATTCCCTTTTGTACACCCAATCATGAAATGATATTTTACAAAGGAAAACCTTACTGATTCAAAGTAATTTGGGGGGGAAAAAAAAGAACCATCCAAATTCATGAAAGATCTGACTACAAATTTTTATAAAATTTTATCAAAATTGCTATTTCTGAAAATGTTACCAAGTACAGAGCACTACTTAAAAAACAAATTCACCTAAAATAAATGCTATCTGCTTACACATAAACCATAAATAATATCAACTATCAATAGTGCTACAACAGAGCGCTAACCATGTGTCAGGTCCTATTCTACATTCTCTACATGCTATCTACTTTTTCCTGATGAGGAAATGAACTTTCCCAAGTGACTCGCCCAAGTCCACAACACATACTAAATGACAGAGTAGTCTAACTGCAAGGTTCATGCTCCTTCATCTCCACTACTCCTCTATAATAAATGTGAAAAGCAAGTTTCTCTCAAATAGGGAAAGCATGTCATTTTGTAATGTTGATGACATTATGTTGTTTCATCAAAATTATTTCTTTATAAAATCTACCTTGTGCCACTTGTAATTAGCCAATTATAAATTACTATGGTCAAAGAGATTCATCTCTGTTCATCACTTTAAACAAATTTTATCAACTGAATTTGAATTTTTCAGTGCATATTTTCATATAAGTGAAATCATTATCTATACTTCAAACCACACATTAGCTCTGAAACTTGCTTAATAAGGTATAATTGTGATAACTATATCTTGTCTCTTTTTTCATTCATATTTGAAAGGAAAAGTCAAAATAAGTAAAAACACAATATACACCTTCTTTGGAAGATGCCTAAAAATAAAAATTTATTTTAACTCAACAAAATATAGAATAAAATAGATCTTCAGTTATACCTTTGATTTTTTAAAATTTCTCAATAAACTCAATAGGGGGATTCACATTTAATTAGCTCATCTTTAATACTCTTTTGTCACTCTCAAAGTAAATTTAGAAATTAGAAAGTAGCAAATGAGAATCGATCTACATTATAGCAGAAATAAATTATATTCCTGAGTATACAGCCTATGAAAAGACAAAAAAGAAGTTATTTTAAAAGGCTATATAATTTGATCTGATTTTAAGATTTTTTACTGAAACATGCCTACAATATTTCTGTATTGTTTTGCTCCACTTAGAAGCAGGGGACAAAACTGAATGAGCTCAAGTTCCCTTTCCAATGTTTAAGTCTGTGAATCTACAACTCAATGTATGTTACAATATCTGAGATGCAAGAATTACACAATTCAACCTTTGCGATTTTCTATTTCTCAGTTTCCTAGTCAATACCCCATTTGAGAATATCTGTAATGTGAGTGGTAAAATTAAGAAATATTCTTATATTGTAGCAAAAGTAGGCAAAATTTGGAGGAAGAAATCTGTAGATACTAGACTGTAAAAATGAAAACAAATGATTTCTGTGGACATGCTTGGTCTCTAAAGATAGTTAAAACAGTTTTAATTTTGATCAAACCAATTAAAGTCTTTAATGTTTTTGTCGAGTTCAGATGATATAAAAGTAATTCAAAACCCGCTGACAAATTTTTAAATAAAGAAAATTAGCCCTCTAAAATGGTCAAATTTTCAGTAGCATTTTCAAATTTTTGAAGAAAGCAAAAATTCAATGTCACATTACAAAATTAATTTGAATTGGTTGGCAAAATACTAAGATTAATAGTACTAATTGCTTAGAAAATGCTGTGATATAAAGTTTTTTACATATTTGTGAAAATGAAACTATTACATTGTTTCTTTTTGAGTCAAACTTCCATCATGTAAAAACTCTTAACCCTTTCATTAAATTCAGAAAATAGAATGTATTTGATGCTGTGTTACACAGGGATAATCCATTCTCCACAGTGAAGTGCACAAATTTCAGCAATAACATATTCTGTTCCACTGTCATCCGTATAAAATATTGTTTACACTCCAGGACTATCGCTTCGGGAAATTATTGATGAGAGCAGCTGCTCCCTCAGAATAAAACTAAAAAAGTCCTTTCTGTCCAACCAGGGGCACTTCAGTCCCTTGCTTTATCTCTATGGCACAGAAGCAAGCAAGATTGGATTTTAGACTTTGACGGTTAAAAAAAAATTATAAAACGAAATAAAAATCTTTAGAAAGAAACTCTTTAAAACTTCACTTGGGAACTTTTGTCAAGCTGAGCCATCCCCCTTTACTCAGAATCCTTTGTTAAAAATGAAATGAAAAGCAGAACCTAAGCTATACACTGTAATCGGCAACCAACTTCAAATGCAACTCGTTGCTACTGAACTGAACATTGTAATTGCAATTATAACTCTACACTGGTTCATGCATAAATTATTCAAATTTGGGCAATAGATTATTCAAACATTATCTTGAAGAAACACTTCTGAAAGCTCACTTACAATTATGCTCCAACCCTTTACTAACAAATGCCATGCAATTAAGAGCTTAATGTATTTTTTAGACCCTGTAATGGTCAATAAAAATTGTTTTAACACAAATCTATTTTTAGCTGTAATTCACTATTAAAAATTTCTTTCTTGTCAAATCTCAAAAAACTTCACCACTCTCTCTGAAAAGAAAAGGTTGAGAATTCATCTACATTGTTCGAATTGAGTGTATATACTTCAAAAGACTAACTTTTTTTATAAAAACATGGAAATACAAATATTTTTAAAAATGGAGATTCTCAATTTCTTTCTGTTGAAATGTCAGTAAAATGTCAGTTTCATATGACCTGACTTTCCCCACCAACTTGTATTTTCACATAAAAATGGAATCAATCATTAGAGTTTTTTTTTTTAAGATTTTATTTATTTATTTAAGAGAGAGAGACACACACCGAGAGCGGGAACACAAGCAGGGGGAGTGGGAGAGGGAGAAGCAGACTTTCTGCCAAGCAGGGAGCCCGATGTGGGCTGGATCTCAGGACCTGGGACCATGACCTGAGCCGAAGGCAGACGCTTAACGACTGAGCCACCCAGGCACCCCCATTAGAGTAAGTTTTATCTAAGTTCTAAAGTTAATCATTTGGACCTGGCTTTTGTGCAAGTCATAAAATTCACAAATCCTGGGGCATGTTGGTGTTCACCTTGTAGACTACGTAAATTGCCTCTTTAAAGATTATAAAATCCATGATTTACATGGACATGGCTGAGGTCCCTGATTACTTTCCCCAAGCATTGCATCAAGTATATAGTAGAGAATGCTTTACTCAATTACTGTCTAAGTCATCACGAGTATCACAGTGACCCTGATCTGTTGCATTTCTCTTTTTAAACAGAATCAATAAATGTTTACTGCTCAAACTCTGGACAAGGAAATTATTACCCATTTTACTGAATTGTGCAGAGGTGGATCTTGTTTCTGCCAATACTGGGTCTCCTACACAAATTGATTCTCGTTGGTTCCGAATAGGTCGTGTACCTATTCCTGAGCCAAGCATCAGGGCAGCTGAAATGTAATTCTCAAACGGGCTAGGCCTGAGTCACAGGACCAGGAATAATTTACATAAGTGTTACAATCACACTATCGTCTCTTCTTGTAATTTGTATGTTTAAAGTCTTCCTTGTCTTGGCTATACACAGATGACAAACTATCGAGAAGTACTCTTGTTATTCATTATGTGTTACTTCACCATTAGATGAAATTTTCTCTCCCACACCTGAATAATGTATATTCTCTATATGTGAGAAGTAGAGGACTTTGTTTTGTCTTACTCTTAACTCACCATTTCCTCCTACTGAAGGGAAAAATCTACAAGCTGGCCCTAATAGTTATCATTCTGCCAGCACAGCAGAAGGGGCACAGTATATACAACCTACGAATTTCTGCCTATATGTTTTCATTTATACTCCACACCCTTCCATAAAAGACTTCAACATAGCTTACAGGAAAATATGCTATAGGACAAGATGAAACTACATGAATTTTGGCATCATAATTAAAGGAAAACAAAAGCAGTAAGGCAGCAGGAATAAGATTTGACAAAAAAGAACAATCATAGTAACTACCAAAAATTTGTATGCAATTAGCACAGAAACACTGTAAAACTGCTTTTAAGCTTCAGACCAAGAAGACCAAGGTGAACATGATCAGTTTTCTAAACAGACTTTTTATAAGACTTTCTTTTCTTTTTTTAAAGATTTTATTTATTTATTTGACAGAGCGAGATTACAAGTAGGCAGAGAGGCAGGCAGAGAGAGAGGAGGAAGCAGGCTTTCCGCTGAGCAGGGAGCCTGATGCGGGGCTCGATCCCAGGACCCTGAGATCATGACCTGAGCTGAAGGCAGAGGCTTTAACCCACTGAGCCACCCAGGCGCCCCAAGACTTTCAATACACACCACACACACACACACACACACACACACACACACACACACACACACACACACACACACACACACACAGTTTTGTAGAGTTAAAACTGTCATCAATGTCTAATTTTTCTTCCTCCCTGAAGGGAACCAAGGACACAAAAAGGTATAGCACTGGCCAGAAGGTAATCTTGGAGAAAGTACCCTGAGGTAGTAGTCCTATTTCTAAAGTAAGAAGTAGACACCTGCAGCCTTATTTTTATTCTGTTTATGAAGCTCTGTGACAGGGAATGAAGAGAAATGCAGGTTAAAGATATGCCACAAACTATTCAATGTACAAGTGTAGAATAGATATGAAACTATTAGCAGAATTTTTGCTGCCAGCAAAGAGAAATTCATATGTACAAGAGATGCAGTTTGTCAATTCAGGATGCTCTGAAAAGTAAAAGAAACCAGGAAAATCCTATCTTTGTCTTTCTTTTGTTATTCAAAAAATTAAACTGCAATAGAATGTTGCATATCAAAATTATATTTATCATTATTCAAACACATTAAAAGAACTAGAGACTTTTTTTAAAAAAATAAATACCATTAATTTTCTTCTTTCAACTTTGCTGGAGAATAAAGTGATTAGATTTTGGATTTGCATTAATGAATAATTTAGGAGTTATGAAGAAGACACTAATTGTTGATGGAGCAACCTTTGCTGAAGAACACTCCATTTAAATAAGCAGAGTGCCTCAGGGTATTTTTGTCAGTCTAAGGAGAGCCATTTTATTTCACTCTAGGAACTTCTACAGTTCAATGTTGCATTAACTGAAAGAAATAGTTTTAAGCAACACCGTTGCTTATGCATACCAATGGAAAATCTCAGTAGAAACATTCTTTCTGATTTTTGGATGAAAAATAAAAGGGTAACAGACCACATGGAACACAGTCATAAATAAAAATAGGGGAAATTCATAAAGAATTTCATAAAATAGCCATAGCTACAACAGTATTACATACTCAGCTGATCTGTATTATACAGTCTGTAGTACATCAATTGATAATGAACTCATGGCCCATAAAAGACACCAACAATCACTCTACCTATATCCCAACGAGGTGATGCAGTCAATTCATATTTAGTGAGTGCCACTATACATGAGGTGCTTTTCTGGACACAGAAGTCAGAGAAACCTCTAGGTATTTATAAATCATAAAAGCTTACAAATGTTACATATGCTATAAGAAGCAAACATCAAACTGGGGAGAGAGAAACATGCCTATGGATCTTTATATTTCTGGGATTTTGTAATGCTGCATTCATTTTATTTTTTATTTTTTTAAAGATTTTATTTGAGAGAAAAATAGCATGTGAGAGAGAGTACACAAGCAGGGAGGAGGGGCAGAAGGAGAGGGAGAACCAGACTCCCCGCTGAACAGGGAGAGCCACACAGGAACAGGAAGGTACTCTGTACTTGGATCATGACCTGAGCTAAAGGCAGATGCTTAACCAACTCAGCCACCCAGGCACCCACTGCATTAGTTTTTAAGAAAAATAGATGAGTGTTATAACAAAACAAAAACTATATATATATTAACTGTATATAAAACTTTTACATAACTATAATAATTTCTTAAGCAGATTTATTTGCATAGAAGGTTTGAATCTGGAGTGAGAAATGAGGAAAAATGGAGGCTAGTAAAGGACCAGTTTGGTATGAAGACAATCTCATTCCTTGCATTATGTGGGAAAGAGCTTTAACAAAGTAGAAAAATGAAATTTTGAAGGGTTTTGTCTACCTCCAACTCTGGCCAAATCAATGTTTCTGCATTGAAATAGACCATAGGAAATACAACAAAGCATTTGGATCGTGATTATGGTTATTTGTATCTTATATATTTCTTCACTTTTCTAATCCTTCTGCAATAAATACTAATTGTAAAACTAAAAAAATATCAAAATGTTGTATTTTTAAATTAAATGTTAAAACTAATAAAAATAAATCTGTATTTGTTTTCACATGTCCCAAAGTACACTTAAATAATATTTCATATTTATGTAAATATGCCTACACTTGAATGCACACTTACATATATAAATTGCCCATATATTATACCCTCAGCACAGAGTTATTGGTTTCCACTTCACTGTGCAAGTCAAGGTTCCATTAGCATGGTATCATGCTGTGAAAACTACCAACTGTTAAGAATGAAGACATCAATTTTCACATCTCTGGTCAACATTGTAGAATGCTTAAAATAATCATATATTTCCAAATGTAATGCTGAAATATACATTCAGATGTTTTATTAACTCTGAAAGTTTGTGTATTTTCAATATACAGCTATGGAGACGGTTAATATGAGTGCCTTAGTCATTGAATGTTAAATAAAAATCTCTGTTAATTTTGTATATTAAAGAAACTTCTATTCATTTTTATACATTGAAAAAAAATTCCAAGTAACTATAGGTTTTCAACTTAGCAGGATTTTCAAGGGAAAATAGGCTGTGTACTAAAAAATAATGGACTAGATATAGCGAGGATGCAAGTTTAGGGATGATATAAGGTAGTTTCCACCACTTAGAATAAAAAGGACCTATGCACCCAACTAAGTATAGGGATTCCATAACTTTCTACTATGTTTTAGCAAGTACGGTAGCCTAAAGTGGATGGCAGAAAATATAGGTCCTCATTCACTTATCGAGTACTTATTACCAGTCACCAAAAAACAATGCCAGAACTAATAATCAAATGATGTATAGGGAAAAAATATTAGTTAACTTTTTTCTATTATAGCCATACTTCTACTTTGAATATAGATTCTTATTCTATAGCAACAGATATATAATTTTGCCTCCCATTTCTCTACCTCTTGCATTACACACACAGACACACACACACACACACACACCATTTGTTGCATTTGCATGCAAGCTGAAGAAAATAAGTACAGCAAAAGTGTCAAAAGTAGGAAATGCCCATCTGGTCCTTGATCATCATCTCACCTCATGTGCTACCTTGTCCTCAGTGCATTTCTGTTGCTGCTACTTCATTTCTTTTTGCAGTGCAGAACTCCTTTTCCTAATTAATTCCTTGCCTCTCTGAGGTATATAGGAATTTATTCTCTTACTTCAAACCAAGCTGAACTGCCGGTAACTAGATGAAACTGTCTAGGATCTTTATCTTCATAGATACACCACATAGTTATTCATTCTTTAGAACCCTCCCTGCTGGAAGATCTCTTCCAAGGAAGTAAGCCACAGGTACCTTCTACTCTTATACTCCAGAAATCAATTTAGGGAATGTTACCACATGAAAGGAACTTGGCTCAAGAAAATGGCCACAGAGCCTCTTCCACAATGTAATTCAATGAAGTTCTTTTTACTTTCCCTCCAAATTTTTCCTCCTCCATAGTCCAAGTAATATTTTAGTGACTTGAGAAAACTTGCTTTTCAGTATTCATTCTTCTTAAACTGTGTGTGTGTGTGTGGTATGTGACCTGTCCTAAATACTTTATATTTTCAATCACTCATGGAGTATCCTGCCAGACTTTTTTTTTTTTTTTTTTGAGAGAGAGAGCGTGCCCGCACAGGGCAGAGGGAGACACAGACTCTCCACTGAGCAGGAAGCCTGATGTGGGGCTCAATGCTGGGACTCTGGGATCATGACCTGAGCCCAAGGCAGACACTTAACCGACAGCCACCCAGACACCCCCCTCAGAGATTCTTTTGCTTTGACCTAATACTCTGGGATAGTCAATAGCTGCTTGTTGCCACTTAAAAGAAATTTGCCTTTCTTTTCTTGCTATTTGAGCCTCCTGAGAAATCTGAATTCATCATGACTTTTCTCTCACTACCAGCTACAAAATATCTATCACCCTAGTAAGAATGGTCTCACCATTGAGCCCAATATATATCACCCCAGCTTCAATCTTGTTGCTGTTGCTCACTGTGCTTTACATGCACTTCATCTCAATCCACATCTGGAGACTTTCAAGACTCCACTCTAGACATGTCTCTTCCATAGCAGTTTCCCCAGTACTCTCCCATCTGATCACTCTGGTCAGGAAACTGTTAACGATGTATACCATCATCTTTTGTCATTTGCAGTACTTTCTATTGTTTTTATACTTTGTCATACATACTCATGTATTACTGGATTGGAATCTCCTCACCAAATAGAGTTCATGGCAGACAGGTAGTACACAGCTGGACAAAATACAATGAATAAATACTTAGAAAAATGAATTATATATGTACATGGAGTCCTAAAGAGAGGATGCAAGTCAATTTCAGACATTTGTTTATTTATGATCCAAGTAAATATAAAATATACCAGTAAAAAAACATTGAATTTTCTGCCATGTAGCCATTCAAAAGAATTTTATTATAGAAACTCAATATATTAATATAAACTAATGTTCATTCTGCCTTTATCATTTGATTTTTAATGTTTTGATAAATCCTGACCCATATTCTTTTATTGGTACAATGCTCAAATCCAGTTTCTTAAGACATGTTTATTCCTCAGTCTTTTAGAAATAAAAATCTCAGCTTGCTTTGGCTGTTTCTTCATAAGTGCTTTCGACTCTAATGCATTATTTAAACTAAAAATGTGTATGAGCCTATTTCTATCAGATATTTGATGTTCATCTGTTTGCAGAGATAGAAAGACAAGAATACAATCAACACCTTTGTATATTTAAATAATTCACATTGCCGGAGGTCCTTTATGCTTACTAAAACAGGGGTGGCTTTGAATAATCTGTGAGAGATTATATTAAAGGATGGATCTCTAGATACAGTTTCCTTCCTCAGTTCTATTACACTTTCCTTTCTGATATTAGATATCTAAGGCATTGGTGACAATGAAACTTCAGTGTTGCAATATTTTATTGGGAAGTTTTTATTTCCCACGGGGTAATATCCTTTCTGGAAGCACATTCAAGATCATTTCTGAGGGCTGTTTTCATTCTTTACCTGGGGAGATCTCAACTAACAAATAAGCTCCAGGGACGTTTTCTCTTTTACCGCAGCTGAATCTCCAGCACCTGGAAGAGTCCCTGGCATTCAGTAAATATTTGTTAAAGATGTAAAGGACTAAATCAGAAAATATATATATATATATTTTCTTTCTTGTGCCTTTTTTAAAAGAACCTATCTCTCACATCCTTATTTTTCCCCTAGCTGCACATCCCATTGAAATCTTCAGTAACTAACTGACAGAAACAGTTTTAAACTGTACTTAGTAATAACAGTAGAATACTAATTGATTTGCACAGGGTAAATATTTAGAGATATCATGTAAATGTTTATAGGTATTATGTAAACTTGCCTCCCCTCCCCCAAAAATTGTTGTTTGATTTTCTCAAGGTTAGTAAGTTTGCCTAAGCAAAATAGAAATTAAGTCTTTAAAGCTATTTTTCTATAGGAAACTAGGAGGGAAGTAAAAGCTACCTCTTCTAAGTCAATGTTTATACAACCTTGATTGTAGAATGAAAAGGAAGGAAAAGGAAGAAAAGAGGGCAGAGGGAAGGATGGAAGGAAGGAAGGGAGGGAAGAAAAGAAAAAAGGAGGAAGGGGGTTAGTAAGGAAGGCAGAAAGAGAAAGAAAGCCTAACATTCACTGCATCAAAATATATAATTTATTGGAAAAAAAATCAGCTTGCTGTTTTAGATCACATAAATTTAAAAACTAATTAGCTTATAGATACAAATATTTTCATTTTTAGCAGAATTTCACTGTCAATATAAACACTTGTTCCTAAGGACTGTCATCATGTAAAGATGATAACATCTGAGTAAATCTCCAAGAAGATCTTGAGCTCTTAGAAGCTCTGACTTCTTTAATTATACTATGCATTACTAAGTTCCTTTTACATATGATTGAATTATTAATACTTAAGAAGCAAAGCCATTTCATATTTAACTCTTGTTGCAGGAGCTCACCATGTGGAAGTAATTCCTTCAGAAGAACAAGGAAACCACGCACCTCCAGCTGTGACAGAATAGGATTGGAGAAGAGTCCCCCATCAGCACACCTTCTCATTGCTAGCATGTCACTTACTATAATAAATCATTAAGCGGCATGTTTTATAGTATGGCTTCTGCTTACTTTACTTGATCCTCAATTTTAGATACATGTTGATATGTTGAGATGTACTTCGTGTTTCTATAGAAACCTTCACTTAAACTTGTTTTTTAATGCTGAATCACAGAACTTACATTCTATCTTGAAGTATGAAAATTGTTCATATTTTAAATCTTGGGAAATGGAGACACCAAACAGTCAATATAAATCGTTTTATAATTGTACTGTTATTCTGAAGGCCAGGGCTCGGGAGGTTTTGTTTTTTTGTTTTGGATTTGGGTTGGGGTTGGGTTGGGTTTTGTTTTCTTTTAGATTTTATTTGTCAGAGAGAGAGAGAGAACACAAGTTGGGGGAGCAGCAGGCTCTCCGCTGAGCAAGGAGCCTGATGCAGGACTTGATCAGAGAACCCTCAGATCATGATCTGAGGCAAAGGGAGACGCTTTACCGACTGAGTCACCCAGGGATCCCTTGTTTTTGTTTTCTTTGCTGTTACTTTTTATATTGTCATTTATAAACAAGTATAAAGATACCACATACGTTAAAAGCTACCATATATTCTCAGGTAAAAGAGCTGAGTTTTGTATCCACAAGGAAAGAACGCATTTTATTTGGATACAAAGAAAGAAAACAATATTTAGAGTAAAGATATATTTCAAATTATTTTTCTTGAATATTAAGAAGATATTTAAAATACAGGATACAGTATATGCACATAATCATACACACATTTGGTTATTGCTTTTCTATTAATTGAGGTTACATCCAAAACTTCTCTGCCGCTTGTTTTTGTCACTCCAAAACACATGTTGGAAAGCTCTCCAGGTTAATTAATGGAGAATTAATCCATTGCTTTTACTGACAGCATAATATTTCATGATGCAGGACCCCTCCCCCATCATTTGTAAAGCCATCCTCCCTTTTGACAGGCATTCTCTTGGTTCTAACCATTTTCCTTTCCTTCTTCTTAAGATATTTTCACATCTTTTATTAAGCAGTTATGCTCTTGCTTATCTGTATGTTAGACTCAATGAAATTTAAACTACTAAACAAATGTATGCATATCTTTGTTTTAATAAATATAGCCAGGTGACGTTCTCAAACTGCAGTGCAACACTCACTTTTTCTAGCATGTGCAAGACTGAACTCTTCTACATATCACCACCAGTGATGGGAAAAAGAGTGCTTTTATTCCTTGACAGGTCTAGGAATATAATGCTATAGGTTGCTTTCTGTGTTTGTGTGTGTGTGCACATTTTTCTGACTACCAGATTTGAACATTTTTTTCTTACAATTTTTTGGCCATTTAGCCAAGATCTTTGCTATTTCTCTAGAGACTAAATATTTTTCTTGTCACTCTAAAAGCTCTCTGGTAACATATACAACATGCTGCACAAGAAACTAGTGAGTACAATCCAGAAACAAATCGAAATGAAAGTATAGGACTAACGGTTTATTCCAGGAATGCAAGGGCTTGCATTATCAAGAAGTCTATCAGGAAGTCCATTACTTCTGCATATTAATAGAAGAAAAATAAATAACCATATGATAGATGATTACAAGATATTTGATGAAATTCAGCAGTCATTTCCAGTAAAAGCACTAAATAAAATATTAACAAAAACAAATGATGTAGATATAATACAAACTATCTTACTACAACCCAACAATACATGTTAAAGAAACACTAAAATTCTTCCAGTTAAAGACAGAGATGAATGTTTTTACTATTAATATTAAATAGTGCCTTGAAAGTTTTAGCAAAAGCAAAAATCCAAGAAAATTAAACAACTAACATAAGTAGTAAGACAAAATTATCCTGTTTAGAAGATTGAAAATTTCATGTCTTAGATTTTCTAAAACAAAAATAAAAGACTTTGCTGAGGTAGAAAACATGACATAAATATACAACGCCTAAAAGCTTTCTTTATTTGAGCAATCAATACTGATAAATAAAAATAGGAGCAAAATTTTTTTTATAATGACAAAACCCAAAAGATATTTAGTAATATATCAATAAAGAACAATATTTTAAAACTATAAAATGTTACTAAAATAGCCATAACAACATCTGATCAGATGGAAAGTCTTACCATGTTCCTGATGAGGAAGAGAAAAAGCAGTCCTGGATGAGTTGACCTGGCTGTCACATGTTCTCCTGTTGAAGATACACAATTTTGTAGAATAACACCATCAAACAAGCCTACCTATGACCGTGATGAACAAATACAAAAATAAGATTACTAACATCATGATCTAATCATGTCTGAACACAGACAAAAAATGAATATTGTCCAAACAACAAAACTGATTAAACATCCTCCATTCTGGTTAATTCTGCTTTTACTTTACCAATTAGCTCTAGACTCACTTCATTCTTCCTTCCAGGTGAGATCTATTATTACTCCCTGGTTGTAGAGTTGCCCCTACTTCCTTAGAGCATCCAGTCCAGAGCAAAGCCCTACTTCCTTGAATCCTCTTCAAAATCACTAACACAAGCCTAAATCCTATAATAGATTATTTTTAACAATCTGAGACACCCTGTCATCCCCCTATATGTGTGTTCTCCTTTGCTGCCAAGAACAATAAACCCAACTTGCTCAACTATAGGTTGTTGCTGATGGTCTTTGACTAGAGGAAAGGTCTTTGACTGGCATTGACACTGGAAAGAAAGATTAAGAACACAGACCTATCAATTCTCCAAAAATTAATATTTTAATGTTTAAAGCAATCACAATCAGAGTTTCCACTTTTTTTTTTGTGGGTTGCGATTTGCTCAAACAATCTTCAATGTCACTAGAAATATAAATGCCTGAGAATATATAACTATCTAAATTATATATATAACATATAAGTATATATAGGTATGCATATAGAGAGAGAGAGAACTGGAGGGAGATGGGTGTTACAAAAAAAGCAACATGAGAGGTCCTTGCAGAGATGCAACTGCTCAGTGTCTTTACTGTGCTGGTGGATACACAAATTACACATGTGATAAAATTGTTTAGATACACACGTGAGTACAAATAAAACTAGAGAAATCGAATAAGATTAGTGACTTATATCCATGTCAATATCCTACTATGATATACTATGATTTAGGAAATAATTACCATTGGGAAAAGTAGACAGGGACCTCCTGATATTCTTACATGTGAATTAAATATTATCTCAAAATTTTCAATTAAAAATATAGCAAAGTTTATGGGGAAGGGAATGTGATTATCAGAACACATATTTTATTCTAAAATCAGTGAATACAAACAACTGATATAGGTAAAAGTAGTTTAGTCAGTGGATTAGAGTATAAAATCTAGACATATGTTCATAAATTTATTATTATACATGTATATTGATTTCCAAATCAAATTGTTTACATCAGACAAAAAGTGTTTCAAACATCTGGAAACTAATATGTAACACTATATAAGTTATCATATATACTTAGTCAAGTATATGATATACTAAATATAATTATTCAATGAAAAGTAAGCAATACTATTGTTCCATCAGAAGAATACAAATTCTATTTAAACTTCCACATTATACTTAAATTATATTTTGCATAAGAAATTATAATTCAGGTGTATTTAGTAGAAGTGCTATCAAGATTTTTTAATTCAACACTTGAAAATAATGTCTAGCATGACAATGTATATTTACTGTTATGGGATAAAGCAAGGCAGAACCCCTCAAATCTAGGTAACACATAAGCCTCCCAAGAAAAATTTCATCTATGTTTCATCTAGGTTTCTGTGTAAGGCCAAAGTGTCATTATTCCAATCTCAATTACAGATTTTCAGATAAATCTAATACCTAATGCCTCTTTCTTAAAACTGCCTTATCTCCAGGAAGTATATTTCTTGTTCCTGCTCTGTTATAATTTATCTTGATTTCTTTAATTCTTTTTCAGCTGGTTTCCTTAATCCTCTTAATTATAGCTTCTCCAAAACTCACCCTTATGTACTCTACTTGCACTATTATCAGATCATTTCATTATCAATTATCTGTAAAATTAGTTCTTAAATTATTCTTGGTTTTTAATAACTTATTGTTCTCACCCATCAACCTTTCCAATTCTAAGGTGGTATTTTTAGATATGTTTCTCATTCTCTTTCCCAGAGCCATTAATCAAAGACCTCACTTTGATTACTTTTTCCCCACAAATACTGTGAAGTACCCTACCTGTCCTTAAGATCCAGGGCTAAAACAGTGCTTCTCAAAGTAGTAAAAATCACTTGTAGTGCACGTCAGAGATGCAAATTTCCACCTCCATTTCCATAAATTCTGACCAGGTCTGTGATAGGACCCCAAAAATCTGTATTTTATTATTTTTTCTGAAACCTATTTTTTTTTCTTCACTTTCTTCCCCCCAGTTTCATTGAGATATAATTTACCTGTAATTAGGAATCTGTACTTTAAACAAGTACCCTACATGATTCATGATTCTGATATGGGACATATAAGGACAATTCTTAAGAAACCCAGAAGGAAGTGGAGACGGTGCCCATATAAAAGTCCCTCTCGGGTTCATCTTGTGACAGACTCTAAAACATCACCGTGGGCGCCTGGGTGGCTCAGTGGGTTAAAGCCTCTGCCTTCAGCTCAGGTCATGATCTTAGGGTCCTGGGATCGAGGCCCACTTCGGGCTCCCTGCCTGGCAGGGAGCCTGCTTCCTCCTCTCTCTCTGCCTACTTGTGATCTCTCTCTCTCTGTCAAATAAATAAATAAAATCTTTTAAAAAATAAAAAAATAAAACATCACCGTAAGAAATGTCTCAGTGTTTTGGCCAATAGTTGGGAAAATCTGAAGCTGCTTCTGTTAAATCCCCTTGTGGTAAATCATGGATGGGGTTTGTTCATTTTTTTGTTTTGGGGGGTTTTTTGTTGTTATGTCACTATTAGTTTTTGATGTAGTGTTCCATGATTCATTGTTTGCATATAACACCCAGTGCTCCCTGGATAGGGTTTTAACCTATGATCTGAAATAAGTTGAGACAGTACACTTAGTGATAAGGAGAAGTGGAGGCCTAATGAGCTCAAACGATTGCTTTCATATCCTCTGTAATGTCAGGATATGACTGTTTGTATGTATGAATGTATGAATGTTTCATACCTTCCTCTGTAATGTCAGGATAATATCCACCTCAGAGGGTAACTATGAGGATTTTCTTCTGGGAAGTTTGCACACTTTTCTCAGATGGTTTTATTCTAATAACTGTTTACATTTCTAAAAGAACATGGCCTGAGTGAAAAATCTTGCATTGTATTGGGACCCTGCAGGTGTTTAAATGATTATTAGATGAGAAACTCAACAACAACAACAAAATACTGTTTTCCTCATGTGTTTAATTTCCTTTGTTGGAGATGATGAAAATTCTCAGGAAGTAGAGGGGAAAATATTATGAGCATAGTGTTTTCTGAGAACAATGACCCCTCCCTCATGTCACCATATTATACTGACCCTTCCTCATGTCCTAATACAGTGCCCCAAAGTCCCAGAGAAAAACATTTTCCTCTGTTGGAATGTAATAGCATCACAAATTATAGCCATGGATGTTTGCTCTGTAATATAAACATTTCACATTTTCCATCAAGTTTGAAAAGAGAAACGAAAAAGAGCTATGAATGTTATCTCACAGAGCATCTTATCAGGGAAGACTACCTTGTACCCCTGCCCCCAAATCACTCATCATTTGTGCTTTTAAAAAAGAAAAGGAAAGGCAGGCCACCCTCTTAGTTTCAATTAGTGTCCCACCAAAAGGATTTTATAAATCACTTTCTAATTAGACAGCAGAGAGTGTTTAGAGAGCACACACCTTGTAAATCCTAAAAAAATCTCCTCTCTAGCCCCAGGAAACCATGTGATTATTTCCTCAATAACAAGTAAGTGCCAGAGACCATGTCCACTATTGTCAGGGAGTTCCTGATCTGATAACAGGAGGTCCTTGACCAAAACCTCTACCTCCTTTGGGGTTGGAGATTTCCCAGTGAGCATCTGTATCTTTATGCCAGAGTATTTCTACTAGGGCCATGCTTCCTTGTACAAAAACTGCCCTATTAGCTCAGGTGCCTGAGAATATATTATGATTAATTTCTCCTGGCCTACATGGTAAGTTCTACATGGAATTACCTCAATCCTAGTAAATCTTTTTCATTTCAACAAATACCTCTCTGAAAGGGAGAGATGCTTCAGGAGAGGCAATGCTATCAGGGTCTTTAAATCATATTGCATAATGTAGTCATTCTACAAAATGAGAATCAAATACCTAATAAGTGCTACACACTCTTTCAGATTCTAGGCACTCAAAAGTAAATTTTAGCTAACATAATTGAGTGTTTATGCCATGCAAAAACAAACAAACAAAAACCCAACTTTACTCCTTTTACATAGATTAACTCACAATCACTGAGTAGGGGAGTGTTACCTCCATTTCACCATCAACTTCTTTTTCACAGAACTAGAACAAATAATCCTAAAATTTGTATGGAACCAGAAAAGACTCAAAATAGTCAAAGGAATGTTGAAAAAGAAAATCCAAGCTGGTGGCATCACAATTCTGGACTTCAAGCCCTGCTACAAAGCTGTAATCATCAAGACAGTATGGTACTGGCACAAAAACAGACATATAGATCAATGGAACAGCATAGAGAACACAGAAATGGACCCTCAACTCTATGGTCAACTAATCTTCAACAAATCAGGGAAGAAGATCCAATGGAAAAATGACAGTCTCTTCAACAAAAGGCATTGGGAAAATTGCACAGGCACATGAAGAAAGAAACTCGACCATCTCCTTACACCACACAGAAAAATAGCCTCAAAATGAATGAAAGACCTAAGTGTGGGATAGGAATCCATCAAAATCCTAGAGGAGAACACAGGCAACAACTTCTGTGACCTCGGAGGCAGCAACTTCTTGCTAGACACATCTCCAAAGACAAGGGAAACAAAGGCAAAAACCAACTATTGTGACTTCATCTAAATCAATAGCTTTTGCACAGCAAAGGAAACAGTCAACAAAACCAAAGACGGCCAAACAAATGGGAGAAGATATTTCCAAATGATATATCAGATAAAGGGCTAGTATCCAAAATCTATAAAAAACTTATCAAACTCTGCAAATGTAGTGATCTTCAGGGGCAAGTGCACCTGAATGTTTATAGCAGCAATGTCCACAATAGCCAAATTATGGAAAGAACCTAGATGTCCATCAACAGATGAATGGATAAAGAAGATGTGGTACATATCCATACATATTCCATACAATGGAATACTATGCAGCCATTAAAAGAAAAGAAATCTTGCCATTTGCTATGATGTGGATGGAACTAGAGGGTATTATGCTAAGCGAAATTAGTCAATGAGAGAAAGACAATTATCATATGATCTCTCTGATATGAGGAATTTGAAGGGCAGGGTGGGGGTTTGTGGGGGGTATGGAGGGAAAAAATGAAACAATATGGGATTGGGAAGGAGACAAACCATAAGAGACTCTTAATCTCATGAAACAAACTGAGGGTTACTGGGGGTGGGAGGGTAGGGATAGGGTGGCTGGGTTATGGACATCGGGGAGGGTTTGTGCTATGGTGAGTGCTGTGAAATGTGTAAGACTGATGATTCACAGATCTATACTGCTGGGGCAAATAATAATAATTAAAAAAAAAAAGAACTTATCGAACTCAACACCCAAAGAACAAATAATCCAAACAAGAAATGGGCAGAAGACACAAACAGACATTTCTGCAAAGAAGACATCCAAATGGCCAACAGACACATGAAAAACTGCTCAACATCACTTGGCATAGGGGAAATACAAATCAAAACCACAGTGAGATATCACCTCACACCAGTCAGAATAACTAAAATTCTGGCAGTCAGGAAATGACACGTGTTGGCGAGGATGCGGAGAAAGGGAAAGCCTCCTACACTGTTGGTGGGAATGCCAGCTGGTGCAGCCACTCTGGAAAACAGTATGGAGTTTCCTCAAAAAGTTGAAAATAGAGCTACCCCATGACCCAGCAATCACACTACAGGGTATTTACCCCAAAGATACAAAAGGTAGTGATCTGAAGAGGCACCTGCACCCCTATGTTTACAGCAGCAATGTGCAAAATAGTCACACTATGGAAAGAACCCAGATGTCCACCGACAGATGAATGGATAAAGAAGATGTGGTGTATGTGTATACACACATAAATACAAAATGGAATATTATGCAGCCATCGAAAAGATGAAATCTTGCCATTTGCAATGATATGGATGCAGCTAGAGTATATTATGCTAAACGAAGTAAGTCAATCAGAGAAAGACAATCATCATATGATCTCACTGGTATAAAGAATTTAAGAAACAAGGCAGAGTATCATAGGGGAAGAGAGGAAAAAATGAAGCAAATGAAATCAGAGAGAAAGACAAACCATAAGAGACTCTTAATCATAGGAAACAAGATGAGGGTTGCTGGAGGAGAGGGGGGTGGGAGTTAGTTTGGTGATGGATATTGGGGAGGGTATGTGTTGTGGTGAGCGCTGGGTATTGTGTAAGACTGATGAATCACAGACCTGTACCCCTGAAGCAAATAATACATTATATGTTAATAAAAAAACAAAATTAAATTAAATTTAAATTAAAAAAAAAGACTGATGAATCACACACCTGTACCCCTGAAACAAATAATACAGATGTTAATTTTTAAAATAATAATTTAAATAATTAAATAAATGGAAATTCAATGAAAACAATTATATAAGAAACAGAGCTTGATACCAAGTAGGAATTATAGCCATGACTGAAACCCAGGCAGCTACAACATCAGAGCTCAAGTGCTTAAGTATTATAAGCTTTATCACGATGAGAATTCTTCCATGAGACCCAGTCCTCAGTCTTAGGGGCAACAGCTTTGGAAAGATAAAGGGATAAAAGGAATCACTTTCCCCAAGGTCAGCCCCCTTGCCAGGGCAGCTCACACCCTGGGGCTGATCACATGGAGGACCATTCTGAGAACCATTCAAATTTCCCATCTGTACATGGGGCTCACTGGAGTCTTCATCAAAACTGTAGCCCAGTCCAGAAGCTCTCTCTGCTCAATCTTGTTTCCTTCCTTTTCTTTCCACAGCTATTAATCCTCCAAATACCCCCTAACAAATATCCTAGGTCCTTGAAATCTCCATTTCAAAAGTAAAGTCTAGTATCTATTCTGCATGCTCATCTCCATCTCAGAGTCTGTTTCCTGGGAATCCTGGCCTAAGACAAGCTGTAGTAGAAGCAACATTCAAGAGGATGAGAGGTGAGAAAGAAATTCATTAACTTCCAGGGCAAGTTCTATTGGTAGTGGGTAGAGTTGAGGGAAGTGAATCAATTCTAGTTCTTTATCAAAAAGAAAACACAATATGGTAAGTTTCCATTAAAAAAAAAAAACCCAAAACCTTATTAAATGACATTAGGTAGCTAATGGACTCTCTGGGAGGGTTGGTGAACAGTTCTGAAATTATCCCTACATACGTGCATGCCGCACACATTTACAACATCTGCCTGAAACATCCATGCCTCAGTCAGCAATCACCACATCTGGGATTAGACTTCAAAATGTCTGCCACTGCCATTCAGGGAACTGTGGTACCTTCATCATTATGCTTGCCACCTCCCCATGCAAGGCCACCTCCTAATGTTGCTAATCTCTGATTCCAAGACCAATTTATAAAACACTGGTCCGCTGCAATGGTATCTGAGTACGTGCATTTTCAGAGAGTAGAATTCAGGTAAAAAAGTCACAAGAGATAAGGATATTGTTCAAAGATGGAGGCTAGACTCATCATCCACTATAGGGGGTTACCTGAATTTTCCTCTTTTATAGCAAGGGTTCTGTGCGGTTGTTCTGAGCTATGCAGTGTTCCACAGCAACTGGGACAGGAAATTAATAGCCAACCTCCCTTTCTTAAACAAATGTTTACTGCTTTTTCTCCTCTCTATGCCCACAAAAAATAGTATAGATTAATTATGTATATTTATGTTTTGAAACCATTTTTCATTCCTCTTAACTTGTATTCCATTTTTTAATGATTTCATTAATCTTTACACTTTAAATTCACTGCAGATTTTATATTGGACAACATGGACCAAAAGCAATTACTGAATAAAATAGGATATTCCTAGAAATAACCATCTAAATGGTTTCTGCTCATCAAAAGAATTGTGGAATTATGGTACATATTTCCGTATTTTACTCATAGTCACAATACAATTCTATCCTTCATAAGAGTAGGTCTATTCTGAATTATTTCTGATTTAAATCAAACTATCTTAGCTGAAAGTCACATTTGTCATAATTATTATTAAAGTTAGTTTATAACAAATCAATCTCTGCTTCCATATTATATGGCAAATTATAATTTCGTCTTACACACTCAAATTATTCTTCTGAACTTACTAGTTAAAACATTCAATTTCTAACATTCTCTTAATATTACTCTGTTTTAGACAAATATAGGGGTTATTTATAAAGCTGTAATCTTAGGTACAGGATCAGTAATGGGGGTTAACATCTCGTCAAGTTAGTGTGATGTTCTGCACCTTTTGTCTATGAATTGTTGATGGACAAACAGGAGCAAAGAAAGCAAGAGAATCTGGATTAATCACTGGTTTGGCTAAAAATTTTTCCCTGCCAAGACAACACACACATGCACACGCACACACACACACACACACGCGTGCGTGCACGCACGCACGCACACGCACACACACTGCTTAATTTAAAAGGTCTTTTGATGGACGATTTTACTGGACTGTTGGTTGTTAAAAGCTATTATAACAGTAGGTTTGCACCAATGCCTAGCACCTCTTCGCCAACATTTTCTAGGCTCCACTCAAAAGCAAAATTACATATATAATAGCAATAGCATTAACAGTATTTATCCCAATGAGAATTTTTTTTTTTTTTTTAAAAAGGAAGACAGGGCGCCTGGGTGGCTCAGTGGGTTAAAGCCGCTGCCTTCGGCTCAGGTCATGATCCCAGGGTCCTGGGATCGAGGCCCACATCGGGCTCTCTGCTCGGCAGGGAGCTTGCTTCCTCCTCTCTCTCTGCCTGCCTCTCTGCCTACTTGTGATCTGATCTCTCTCTCTCTCTCTGTGTCAAATAAATAAATAAAATCTTTAAAAAAAAAAAAAAGGAAGACAATTCCATGACTTTTCAAAATTCTACTTGTAAACTAATTTTAATGTGTAGGGCATTTGCCTAAATGCATGAGACGAAACCTGTGTAGCTGTCTTCTGAGCCTAAACTTTTCCTTAGATGTAAAATACTGATGTGCTTGTTAGGACTCAAAGGGATTATATGTAATTTGCATCTGATAGCAGCTTTGTTTCTCAGGGTAATTATGTATCTAGAAAAATGAAACCATGCAGTTTCTGACAAACTAGGTATTGGTTTCAAAAAAGAAAGAACCATTTTTTAATTAATAATTATGAAAAGGAAAATAATATTTTCCTATTGAACTGCCTATACAAAGAAAAATCAACACATAGATTAATTGAAAAAGTTATTCCAGACAGTTTGGGGATCTCATTTGGGGGAAAAAAGAAAGGCATGATTGGCACTGCAGCTTTTAGTTAATTGCTTTGGCATTGTATTCACACAAACATGGCTCCACTGTTTTGCTGCCGCTCTTGAGGAATTCTTTACCATTGTGTTACCCAGGTGGAAAACACTGGAAAATAAACTAAGAAATAATGAAAAATATTTCATTTCATTTTAATAAAGGTATTGGGATACTTGATGTCAGGATTGTTTATATACTGATTTCCTCTAGCATTGCTGAGCAAGAGAAAATTACAATCAAATAGACACACTGAAAAACTTAAACTTACGTGGAAATGAGGCTAGACAGAAGCAAGATCAGATCACAACAAAGATGAAGTACAAAGCAAAGATCTGTCTCTTTGCTGTCTTACTGGAAAGATTAATAGCTAATGCTATATTTGGGTACAATGCTAGAAGACTTAAGCCAAAAAAGTCAAATCCTAAATTAGTCAACATTAGTCAGACCAAGGCTGGACTCCCCATCCCTGCCACTCCCCAGCTAAGTAACTCTGAGCAAATGGTGCTCATTTCACTTCAGGGTCTTCATCAATAAAATGAGGCAATTGCTAACATCTACCTGATGAATAGGTGTTATGGTTAAATTTCCTTCAGCAGAAATACCCAATAATTTTTCCCCCACAAGCATAACTTACCCTAATATTGAATTCATGTATAAAAATGAAGATGAAGAGTCAAGGAATCAGTAGACCAATTAATAAACTAGAATGTGTATATTAACAACATAGAACACATTCTGGCAGAAATAGCCTATGTAAAAGGGATTTATGGGCACCTGGGTGGCTCAGTCGATTAAGAATCTGCTGTTGGCTCAGGTCATAATGGTCCTGGGATTGAGCCCCTCATCGAGTTCCTGGGTTTCCTGCTCAGCGGGGAGTCTGCTTCTCTCTCACTCTCTGCCCCACCCCATGTTTGTCCTCTAATAAATAAAATCTTTTAACTAAACAATTACTTAAAGGGAATTATATAGGAGTACCTGGGCAGCTCAGTTGGTTGAGCACCCAACTCTCTCTTCCTAGAGTGGTTTCCAGCTTTGTTTTTTTGAAGAGATCCAAAGTTTTTGGTTTTTTTAAAGAATAAAAAAAAGTAAATTAAATAGATACATTTTATTGTATAGTGGTAGAAGGTCTTTAAAACAATTAGAGATGCAGAAAAGTTCTAAGAACTTTGTTTAGCTTCCAACTTGAATGCTGTCCAATAATTTTAAATTAAGGCATAGTTTAATATAAACCCTGAATATCTGGCAGCAAATAACATCCAAAAGGTCTATTTGATAGTCATTCCACATGCAGCCAACCATCTTCCTGGTAATAATTTAGAAATAGCCTAGCAGTTACTCTTGTTATTTTATTTTTGCTTAGGGATTCAGATTTTAAGGGGTTCAGCAACTAGCTGAAGCCTGGGCCAGGTTTAATAAAACAACAGGGAAGTGTGCATCATACAAAGTACACATAGACTCGTCCTTCCTTCCACCCCTTCTTCGTCTCTAGTTTCTTTCTAACAGCTTTGCTCCTTGGTACCATGCCTATCAAAGTTTTAAAATTTTAGTGCCTTTCCAATTTACAGAAAACTGTTACTCTTGTGTGAACTTCCATCCAGGATAGGTAGAGGACTCAGGAATCTGACCATAAATAGCTACCTGGTAGGCCCAGGTTCATGGGTACCTAGCAAATGGGATCATGGTAACAGAGAAAAAGGCAGGATGAGAACAGAATGAATATTAAGAAAGTTTCCAAGCAAAAATTCCAGGCCAAGAAGTGAAAATTTTACCCCAGGCAAAAGCCCTGAGACCAGGAGGACAAAATGGAAGAGAAGTGATTACTCAAGACATCATTTCATTTAAGGAAAAGTCTTAAGAGTGATGCATGAGCTTTGCTTTGGGTGAGTACTAGGATAATTTGGTCCAGTAAATCTTGGCATTTGCAACTACTTCAAGTCTTTTCTTTCTTTCTTTCTTTCTTTCTTTCTTTCTTTCATTTCTTTCTTTTCTTTCTTTCTTGTTAAAGATTCTATTTATTTGAGAGAGAACGAGAGCACGAGAGAGTGGCAGAGGGAGAAGTAGACTCCCCGCTGAGCAGGAAGCTTGATGTGGGGCTTGATCCCAGGACCCTAGGATCATGATCCAAGCTGAATGCAGAGGCTTAACCAACTGAGCCACCCAGGTGCCCCATAAAGTCTTTTCTTTCCATATACTCTTAAAAATGGTGGCTGCTATCTTTACTTGTAACCTTTAGTTGTTTGTATTCTGCTGAGCCCTGCCCAACATGATAATTATTTACATGCTGTCTAACACAATGGAGTGATTGAAATAGCAATACCCTACTCCCCTTTATCTGAAAGAATGCTCTAACATGAGAAAAAAAAAAAAAAGATTCACAATTAGGACAGAGATTTTTGTTTTAATATTTCTCTGTAACACCATTAAATAGCTCGTATGATAGAGCTAACAGGTAATTCCTCTTTTTTTTATTAACATATAATGTATTATTTGTTTCAGGGGTACAGGTCTGTGAATCATCAGTCTTACACATTTCACAGCACTCACCATAGCACATACCCTTCCCAACGTCCCATCACCCAGCCACCCCATCCCTTTACTCTACCCTCCTTCACTCCAGCAACCCTCAGTTTGGTTCCTGAGATGACCACTTTTGGTATTTTAAACTCAATAGAGACAAGACTTTACACATTGGTGACTCAGAGTGTTAATCATTAGAAGACTAATATTCTGCACCTCCAAATGATTAATACCTTTATTTTTCTACAAAACAATACATGGTTTTATTTTTAATAATACTTATTCCTGCTATGTGGTTATTCATAACAAATAATTATACTTATTTAGACATCTATAGGAAAAAATCTGTATTCTCTGGACACCAAATTTAAGTTCTCATTTTTAGACTTGATAGCCCTAAGATTTTTCAGTGAAGTTAGCACAATATCTAAAGTCTTCTAGAATGACTTCCACTATCGCCTCTATGTAGATAACTGTATGACCAGCTATATTCCAACCCCATTTTCTTGAGCTCCGGTACTGCAACCCCAATTTAAGTGAACATCTCCACCTTGGCATCAACAAAAAACACCTCAAATTTAGGTTCAAAACTAAGGTTATCTCCTCCATGAAATACATCCCTTCTCCTCTGTTCCCTATTTCTGCTCCTTTGAATGATTATTAACTCATTCTCCTTGTTCAAAATGGCAATTCATTATTTTACAAATACTTCTCTCAATCTTAAATGGAGAGTCAAATTCTGTAGATTTTTCTTCAACAGTATCTTTTACATGTGTTCCCTTTTCCCATTCTTAACATACTTTTCAAATTATCTTGTACCTAGATTATAACGAAGTCCTTAAAAAGCCCTTTCTTTTTCCTCTTCTTGCTAATCTATTTTGAACACAATGCCTCATCTACCTTCCTACTCACTCTACTCAAAAACTTTTCCTATCTTCCTATTGCCAATTAGATTAAGTTCAAACTCCTTGCTTAACCTGTTCATCCTAACTCCCTATCATCAAACCAAATCTATCTATCTAGTCTTTTAAATGCATACATACTTCACATCAGCCTATCAGAATGATTTACTGGACTGCATTTCACTGCTTTAGCTGTCTGAACATTGTTGAGGGTATTACTTAGACCTTTTCTGCAAAGCTGCATAAAAAAACTTTAGACTTCGTGTTAAAAGTATCACTTCTAGTAATTTTCCTTGGTTGTTAACTGAAGAATCATACAAATGACTCTATCCATTTTAAGGATTATCATGACTGTTATGCTGCTCAGAAAACTTATAGTTCAATTCTATTTCCCTATGCTCTATTTCTCTTTTCCTGGTCTTTAAAAAAATTATTTATACTTTTTATGGTACTCTTTATTATCTCTAATCTATCAATTGTTTATTCTGTGAAAGTCCTTTAAAAGATATTTCTGAAAAGAAGCAGGGCAAACTTCTCCTATAAGCCCTATATAACACTCCATCTGAACTAAGCTTATTTTGTTGGCCCAACAGAATGCACACTGCTATGCTTTTGGTTACGCAGTTTATGCCTGTCCTACATCAGCATCTTTAAAGGGACCTGACCTATTTAATGTTAACATGTTTCCATGAGCTCTCCAGGAGGCTCTTACCTCCTCCTTGCCTTTCTCAAGGACCCAGCAGCCATCTCTCTGAATTGTAAACATAAGGGAGACAGTGCCCCTATCTCCCAGTTTCTGCGTAAGGATAGGACCCTAACTTCATTAGGTACATTGTCCCAAGTTATAAAATTCTCTGTCACAAGAAAGAAGTTTCCTTTTCAATAAAGCCAGTTAGCTAACAGATGATTACCCCAATTACCCGGCAAGGTTGGATGAACTGTGTGACAAACGGTACCATGAAATCATCTTATATGAAGACTAGTTACTGTTTATCTTTAGAATATATATGTAACTGTTCTTACTTGGTTCTATGAAAAGCCGATTGTGACAGACATCACATTCTGGTTTAATACTTTTTCAATAATAAAAGTGGTTTCTTTCTTTATTATCCTTGTGGAAGGGATTTCTGGGTTGGGAGAAGATTTTGTTTTTAATTATACTTCCCAACTCTCTACACCATAGATATTTTGGTTGTTTCATTCTTCTTATAAATACTATAATAGGTTTGAATCACTACCACACTTTATGTTCAAGTAATGTCATACTACAAAGTAACCTACAACAATTATATACTGTTATAATTATTAAGTTCTTTTGATAGATATTAATATAGTCTCTGTCAGAAGTGGTCAAGGACATACACACACACCGCTTGCTACCAGGCCACATATTGTAATGAAAGCCAATACCTGACTACTTTCTGCCACCTATACGATTATTTCTTATCAAGGAAACACAAAAGGTTATAAAATGTACTAACTCATGTGCTCTGAAAAGTACCTGCATGAAAATTCAGTCAAAGCAGTTACAACACTAATTCTAGCAGCAAGATTCAGCTAAACTACCAACTAAGTGTCAAATGACAGAATTCTCCCCAAGTTTTGAACACAGAATAGATGTAAATCTTGAGCCGAGGTACATTTCTGAAGGGGAGAGCCTATTTACTCATTAGAGTATTTTTTTTCTGATTCATAAAGAGTGGGATTGCTTATGCATTGCTTGTGAATGCATTTCCCTGGAACAGTACTCATTGCACTAACAAAACCTTGGTAAAGGAAAACTTCAGTTCTCCATCAGCTGTGTGGCACGCCCTGTGGGGCTGATGGAAAATTCAGACAGCTGAATCACTGCTATAGAGCACGGTTTTCGGGAGTCTTTCCAATGCTGATTGCTCCTAAGGTGTATATTCCTGATCACTGTGGTGCAGGAATAACTGACCATCCTCAGGTGTCTATCAAAACTAAGCAACGATGCATATTTTACCATGTTTCTGCTAACATTTTACAGTCAATTACAGATAATACAACATTTCTGCTTTCATATTTAATGCGATCTGCCTTGATACCACCCATGGACACTGGCACCGGATTCTCTTCCTTTGGACTGTGTAAGAATTTTGTATCCTAACACCACAGAATTCCAGAACCCAGGCCTACGTGATTTTTCTTTGTAATCTGTGCTCTCTCCCTTTGTGAGCTCATTAAGTCCCAAAGGCTTTAAATGTCATCTGTAAGCCAACACTCTTAAATGTATCTCCCTAGCCTAGGCCTCCCCCATAACCTCTAGGCTTGCTCACCTAACTGCCTACTTGACATCTTCCATCTCCACTTGGATGTTTAATGACATCTTTTTTTTCTCTTTTCTTTCTCTCTCTCTCTCTTTTTCTAAATATTTATTTGAGAGAGAGAAAGAGAGAGAGAGAGAGTGCAATGTGGGGGGAGGCAGAGGGAGAGAGAGAAACTTAAGCAGACTTGGCGATGTGTGAGGAGCCTGAAGCGGGGCTCGATCTCATGGTCCTGAGATCATGACCTGAGCCGAAACCAAGAGTAAGATGTTTAACCAACTCTGCCACCAGGGCACCACATGGGTGTTTAATGATATCTTAAAACTTATTGGGCCCATGTGTTGTCTTTTTTATTTTAGGAGTGTTTACCTTAATGTCTAATGTATAGTAAATGGTCACTTAACATTTTTTAACTGATGGAACTCACAGATTTCTAACTTCATATGAAATCAAATATTCCAGAAAAATAAAGTAATTTGATCCAAATTGCATTTAGTGCCACATGTACACAATAACATTTTCTGGGGTTATAAATATTACAGTTAAAAATTCCACTGAAAATTTTGGCTTAAGTTCATTTTTATCTTTGACAAAAGAAAAATGAAGCCAGTGTACAAAGCTATCCGGCATTAATTTCACTAACAATGCATTGCCACAGGTCATGGGAAACTATCTGTCCACAACACCAAAAATATCATTATACTATCAGAAACCATGTAATTACCTCTCATTGAAGGAAAATATTATGGAATTTGCTAATTCTAAGATAGATTTCACAAAGTTTCAAAATGCAGTTTAATTCAACAAACATTTGCTGAGTACCTCCAATACCCCATGTGTTGCTGCTGGTGCTGTTTTCTCTTGTATCCTTTAGAGGTAAGAAGAAAAGTGGTATGACCATCAGCTGTGGAGACAGCAAGTCACTGTAAATGAATTTGGGTGCTTCTCACAGGCTTCCCTAAGGTTGTGGTGTTTGTGAATTTGAGGCAGGAAGAGAAAAATAAGAAACACATCTCAACAATAATGAATCTAGTTGGGAGAAAATGGTATATTCAGCCAAAAATTACTGTAACTGAGAAGATCTGAGGATGTGAATAAGTGTAATTTTATTTTATTATTTTTTTTAAAGATTTTATTTTATTTATTTATTTCACAGAGGGAGAGAGATCACAAGGAGGCAGAGAGGCGGGCAGAGAGGGGGGGGAAGCAGGCTCCCCGCTGAGCAGGGAGCCCGATGCGGGCCTCGATCCCAGGACCCTGAGACCATGACCTGAGCCGAAGGCAGAGGCTTTAACCCACTGAGCCACCCAGGCGCCCAAATAAGTGTAATTTTAGATCTCCTATATAGATCTGGAGAAAGAACACGGATTCTAGGACCGTGAAGGAGGCAAAGAGGAATTGGATAAGGATAATTGCTCCCGGGGCACCTAGGTGGCTCAGTCATGGGGAGTTTGCCTTCAGCTCGGGTCATGATCCCAGAGTCCTGGGATCGAGCCCTGCATTGCGCTCCCCACTCTGCGGGAAGCCTGCTTCTCTCTCTCTCACTCCCCCTGCTTGTGTGTCCCTCTCTCGCTGGGTTTCTCTCTGTCAAATAAATAAATAAAATCTTTAAAAATAATACTACTAATAATTGTTCCTATTATTATCCCAAGCATTGTACATAACAGACACTGTTCAAAGTTCGAATACACTAATTCCATTAATTGTCACAGGAACTCTTAGTATAGCTAATATATACTAAGTAAATATTATAACAGATCTAAGATTGATACTACTATCATCCAATTTTACAGACAAACTGTGTCAGAAAGAGGTTAATCAACTTGCCCCAAGTTCGAATTCCTTGTATTTATATGCATGCAAATTATATCTGAACGAACCCCATTTCCAGAAACATCAATGGCAGGCTTCTACTGACAGAAGAAAAAGCAGATATGGACAAAGTTTATTATTTAAAGGATATAGAAGTAAGCCAACTAATAAGGATATAAAATGAGAAATCAGTAGCATTTTTCAAGAAAGGCAGAGATGCATTCACCCCAAAATGCTCACCACGGAATATATAGCAAAGGGTGAATCACAAGTGAGGCTTGCATCGGAGTCTAACATAAATGGATACTGCAGCTCACACAGGACAGTCTTGGTTTACAACTATGCAGAACTACAGAACTGGGACTTGTGTTTCCCTTGTCTCTCAAAAGTGTCCAGCTTGGACAGTGTATTACATGATCATTCTAAACACTGGCCTTCTGAAAACTGTTTTCCTTGTTGAATGTATAGTACATCAGAGACCAAATGCATGTATGCTCTCTGTGCATGTATGTGGGCGGAGGGGGGACACTTCATGTGGACCAGGTGATCATCACAAATCTTGGGGTTACATATACAGCATGACACCCAAGAACACAGAATGCAAGACATTCAGAAATAAGCATGTTCTTCCATTAGATTTTCTTTACTAACAAAGATTGGCCTGAGGATCTTTCTGCATTCAGGGATGAGATAGAAAACAGACATCTCTGAGAGTCAGGCTGAGAATCCGTCAGTTATAAGGAATACCCTGTAGTATCACTTGCATGCTACTTTGATAATTGCTTTCTGCCAAAGTACTTTTTAAAAATGGCCCTTGAGGGCGCCTGGGTGGCTCAGTGGGTTAAAGCCGCTGCCTTCAGCTCAGGTCGTGATCCCGGGGTCCTGGGATCGAGGCCCACATCGGGCTCTCTGCTCAGCAGGGAGCCTGCTTCCTCCTCTCTCCTCTCTTTCTGCCTGCCTCTCTGCTTACTTGTAATCTCTCTCTCTGTGTCAAATGAATAAATAAAATCTTTAAAAAAAAAAAATAAAAAATAAAAAATAAAAATGGCCCTTGGGGGCGCCTGAGTGGCTCAGTCAGTTAAGCGTCTGCCTTCAGCTCAGGTCATGATCCTGGGGTTCTGGGATCAACTCCTCCATCGGGCTCCCTGCTCAGCAGGGAGTCTACTTCTCCCTCTGCCTCTGCTGCTCCCCCTGCTCTTGTGCACTCTTGCACTTGCTCTCCCTCTCTCTCACAAGAATGAATAAAAAATAATAAATAGAAATGGCCCTTGGGGGAAAAGCAAAGTAAAAGGCAAAATACACGCACGCACACACACACACACACACACACACACACACACACACACAAGCATATAAATAAAGCATATATTGCTGAAAGTAACATGTACTAATCAAAGAAATAGGCCTTATAACTCATAATCAAGACATTTTGGAACAATGATAAGGAACAAAGCTGTGTGTCTGGTAGATCTGGTACTGCCTACTAGAAGCTCCAAAGTTAGGGCATAGAATACATCGATTTATAAAGTTCTTATTAAAGTGAGATAGTGTAGAAGTAGAAAATATGCAAATAAGTATATTTAAGTAAATAAATGCACACTTCAGGGAGTAACAGAAGCATGTTACTAAGATTCGATAAAGCATAGCTCAACTATGTCTCCCTCTTAGATGTATGCATTTCAAGACAAATTCATTCCACTGTACCAGTAACCAAACTCTGGGTAATACTCAGACCCCAAAAGAAATAACCAATTTAGAATGTTTTTCTAAAGCCTATGTGCTGCTTAATGTATTATTTTGATGGTGTCAGATTCAATTGTAAACATCTTAATTGGAATTTTTTCATATTTCAGTTTTCTTTTGTAAAACATCATGTTGTTTAGTGAAATAAGTAAATGCACTATTTTGAGAGAGGCAAAGACAATGAGGTTTTAAAAACAGGGAAAAAATGAAGATTGTATGAATCCACGCTTTGTACTTACAAATCACTCGTCATGTGTCACAAGACTCCTCCAGTCCTCTTTGCTCAACTTTCCGGCCCTACGTTGCCTTCCAGCTACCATCATCATCCTAGGGATTTAAACCTTCCCTGCCCTTTAACCCTGCTCCCCAAAGTACTTTGACAAAAATTTCCAAACACTTATATAAAACACACTTGTAAGCAATTTGAACACTGAGAATCTGCTTCCTCATCTCTACCCTCAGCACAGAGCATATTACCAAGCACGAGGCAGTTGTTTAATGAATATTTGTAGCATGAATAAGTGAAAAGTTATGCTCACTGTTTTCATTTAAAATGCACAACCTCATAATCTTGCTAACAGAGCCCATTCCTTATTCTCCAAAACTACCTTTTAAATCTTTTAACAAGGCTTGCTACAAATAGGATCTTGCACAAGCACGTACTTGCATGGAAACACACACAAACACAGAGACACACGGGCATACTTATATATATATTTTTTCTTTTTTTCCCCTTCTTCTCCCCCTACAGAGCAAGATGTGGCTATTAGTCAGTCAATCAGTCAACCTGTGAAATGCAAATAGCAGCTCACCATGATTTCTCCAGGCTTCCCAGCTCAGGCAGCAAAAATAAACTATACTTCTTAGAGAAAATCAAATGAACCTCCTCGTGTGAATGAATTGTTTTCTTTACCATTTTCATTTTTTTTAAAAAAAAGAGCAGAAATGCTTTTACCTGGAAAGTACTTTCTTTGACTAAGTTAGCATCATGCCGACTGACCTTTACTTTTTTGTTCCACCAGCTCTCTGGCATTTTAATGTTTTGGTCCGTAATAATAGTCTTGAAGAATGAAATGGGCTTTTTGAAGCAATTTTCTCCGTAAGGATTTAAAAATCAGTCTTATTTTTCACAAAACAAAGCACTTTAAAAAAATGAAAAGGCAGTTAGGCAGATGTGGGCTCATTTATGCTTTAATATCTTTAAATGCTGGATGAAAAAGAATATTGTGTATAGATATTTTTAAATGTCTTCTTAAGTTTGAGTGATTTCTGGGTTTAGGACCAAATGCAATAAAATATAAGACTATGATCCTTCCTTTGCAGAGCTTCCTGGGATGAAGAATCCTAGGACAGCCCAATAAGGGGTCAGAATTTTCTGTGTAGGTACACAGTTTGCTCTGTTGGAAATGTCCTTGTACCTGGCTCCAACCTGGTTGTGTTTCTAGTCTACCTTTAAAATCTTGACTTTCTCTGGTTCCACAATTTCTGCTAGTATAGCCTTTCAGCTGTTTCCAAATAAAAAAAAATAAAAATAAAAAAAAGAGAATCAAAAGCTTTTCAAGTTGCAAAACAACCTTCCCCTGCTGAGCTAACAGATTTCTCTCCCTTTTGTCTCCAAGAGGAAACAGAATATACTCTTAAACCCTTCCACCATCCGCTAACACTTGAAGCTGTTTCCTTCTCAAAGATTCATGACTATCATAACCCCCCTCAAAAAAAAAAAATTCTTATCAAAATTTTGGTGACAAGTCAAACAAAACTTATAAATGTGAAATTTGAAACTGTTTTTCTCAATTAGTTTCACTCACCAATATGTATCAATTAATAGATTACCTCAGAAAGATTTTGTTTAATTAGCATCACTGATAAAAATGACTTAAATTTGTTAGAGGAGATGACATTGCTCTTAAGTAAACGTTTTGTCAAACATTTTCTAAATAATCAAGAAAGTACTACTCAAAGATAAGACTATTTAAGTATATGATCTTTAGTGAACTGGTCAACAAATATTTAAAGGAAAACACAGCAAAGTGATCAGGATAGTGTCCTAGGCATACAGTTTGAAAAAAAAATTGTAATATATAAATTTCCCACCTAAATAAAAGATGGCAGTCTATTTGTTTTTGTTTTAATATCTTATATTTATTTGAGAGAGAGAGAATGAGCATGAGTGGTGGGAAGGGGCAGAGGGAGAGGGAGAAACAGACTTTTCACTGAGCAGGGAGACCCACACGGGCCTTGATCCCAGGACCCTGACATCATGACCCGAGCCGAAGGCAGACGCTTAACCTACCGAGCCACCCAGGTGCCCCAGTTGCAGGCTATCTGTAAGATGAAATAACAAGCATACATGAAAGAGGTATCAAGTAAGGGTGCTGTGGGCAGCTGCTCAACAAATTGTGTAGGGATAAATGTCAGTAAAAAAGAATGAAGAACTCATTCTGAGTTGGTGGCAAGAAAGAAGTTTCATCATGAATCCTCCAATTCCTATCAAATTCTTCTCCTAGTGTTTGTTGACAGGCTTCTCGATTTTAGTTGCTCCATTTTTCTCATGTTTGTTTCCCATCACCAAAGAGTAATACAAAGTCTTGATGGTCTATCCATTCAACATCTAAATGCATAATTTCACAATTTTTTAAACTGTTTGAAACTAAAACTCTTCACCTTAATTTCCACCAAATCCCCTGGTGCCCAGTCTAGTATTTATCATTTCCCAGAACATTTCCTGGTACATTTGTAAACCTATAATAAAATCCCTCTCTGCTACCATAGTTTTCTATGCCAATACATCTTTTCTTCTATGAAAAGCATCCAGACCAATTCCTCACTCCCATCCTTCTCACACAACCTAATTTGTCCAACTTTTTTCATTTTCCCTAGCCAGTCTGAACTCCATAGCTGATGAGGTAAACTACTTTTCCACCAGTATCTTCAACATCCCACAGGCTCATCCTTTCTTTGTACCTACAAATTGTCTTTATTCACCAGTCCAGTGTTTAGATACCTAAGCACTGTTCTAAAAAAACCCAAAATCTTATTTGTGATATTAAAGATGCTATTTAATGAAAGAAGACAGACTATGAAGAAGAGCATAAGACAGTTGTTCATTCAAGGCATTGAGTGGGATGCCATGAGACCGATGTGCTGGTTAAAGTCACAGACCAGAGTTCAACCATGAGCTCCGGCAAAACAGATTCAGTGGAATAATTGTTGTCAAATTGGGGCAGAAAAGGGGATGAATTTGAGGTGACAAATAGGTGGCAATGAAAATATACCTTTTCGAGAAGATTGGCACTAGAGGAAGTGAAAGATAACGATTGCTAAAGAGAGGTGGGGGTCTGTGAAACCCTTTTTAACATGGCTAATTTTTAAACATGGCTAATGAGAAGAAGATAATATGAAGGTAAATGCTGACAGTAAAGGAGAGAAAAAAATCATCAATTGATGAATCAAAGTATCAGAAAAAATGGTGAGAAATGAGATCAGAGGTGTCAGTCAGGAGGAATACCTCTTATTTTATAGACTAAAGGAAAAGACAATATAAAAAAATTAGATAAGCTTTCAGGTAAGAGAGTTGAATAAATTCCAAGTTGAGAGTCTGCTTTGTTGGTGTGTGTGTGTAGTTTGGAGAATATGTCCTCTGATAAAAAGATAGAAGTTCACAGATGAAGTAGGGAGTCTGAAGAGAACAGTAAAGTTTTAGAATAGTCCTGCAAGTAGCTGTCCAAGAGAGACATGAAAGGATTGTCAAACACATTTCAGGATCCGAGTAAGTTCAAAACCCACACATTTATGGTATCAAGAATACACATAATTGTGTGTTTTTGTATAGTAGCTTTCTAGGATGCTTCACAGACAATGTACCAATTTCTGTGTTCAGACCACTTCACTTCAACCTGCTTATACTATCTCTGCTCTCTCTGCTCTTGCCTTGTTTCATGTGAAAAAATTCACAAGGTCCCCTCTCGTCTAATGCTTTGGATCATTCCTATAATGACTGCAGGTTCCATTCATGTGCACCTTTTGACTGCCTTGCTCAGTCTTGTTAACCCACCGCCTGTACCAGCTCAATTCCTTGAATCTGATGTGACATGAGCTCACCAGATTCTCTGTATCCCTATGAACAGAAAACAGATGAGCAATAAACACTCCACGGGATTTGTTTGATTTGACTCTCCACAGCATTTCGCTCTCTTATATATTCTATCTCTAGGCTTTGTTCATCTTTCTATAGAGTCTCCTAATGCTGGGGATTCCCGAGATTTTCATCCTCATTACCGGAGACCTGGACAGAAGGAAACCAGATGGGTAGCCTTGGAAGTTGCATCCAAGATTATCTGAAAAGCTTGATGTCTTGATGGGTCTCTCTTTGGTAAACCAAACCAAACCAAACCACCAGCATAGCAACACACACACACACACACACACACACACACACGCTGTGTGTGTGTGTGTGTGTGTGTGTGTGTGTGTGAATAATCTCATGCTGAACAGTCTCCTCAGGGAGGACAGACTTACGTTCTCTTGTCCTCTTAATTTCTGTTAGGCTTGACCAATGAGAGGACCAGAAATAAGAGGGCAGAAGAAAATAGAGGCCAAGTAAATGCTTCCTGAAAGTGGGATGCAGTTTTACCAGGAGCTGCATTCCTCTCCTGTGGCCACAGCGATTCTCAGGACATCTGTCTGTCTTAGCTTCAGTTTCCTCCCGGTTCCAGTAACCACTCTTCCCCAGACATTCAGGCTGAGAGGTGGTGAATTTCTTGCTATTGCCAGTCCCTGGATATATCAACATGCCTTTAAAAAAAAAAAAAATTCCCTTACTCCTGCCCACACCACTGTAAAGAGTTTATTCACTTAATCTCTTCAATTAACTCTTCGACTATGCCACCTGTTTCCTGCCTGGACCCTTACTGATGCTGAAGTGTTTTGTTCCAAATGATGGCAGAATATCCCAAGAGTGAGATGGCAGCATTTCACTGGAGATACTGCATAGAAACAAAGGAGTGAATTCAGAACTAAAGATGTATACTTGGAAAACTATCTGCACAAATATGATAATTAAATCCACAGCAGAGGATTAAATCTCTGAAGAATGGCATGACCAGGAAGTACAAACTAAAGAACTAAATACAAATAATGTATAATTATTTATGTATAATATATAATTATATAATAATGTATAATATAAATAAAAAACACTCATATTTAGAATAATTGGGAAGGAATGAGTGAAAGAAAAAGCAAAAAGGTAGAAAATACTAAAGTATCAAACAGAAGTGAATCTGGGCTTAACTTAACATTTTTATTTTACAATAACAAGAAATTTTAGGAAATTTGGGGACTCTGGCTTCCCAAAACTATTAAATTTTATTGTCCTATCATCTAAGTGTAGACTGTTCATATTTGAGTATGTACTGGTGTGTGTAATTATCTTTTCTAAAAATATTCCAAATGTTTGCTTCTATCCTCATGGGCACAGATGTCCTTACATGTGCATTGATAAAACTTCAGATTATATAGTTCAGTATATTCTTTAACATAAATAGTCCCATATCATACAAAATAACTTACCTAACCACGGAAATTTATGAAATTACCTATGATCAACTATGGGTTTCTGTGTGTGTGTGTTTTACAATTTTTTGTTTTGTTTTGAAAGAAGTAATTCCGAAATTGCAAATTACTTTCACCGACATAAACAAACTGCTGGGTATGGTAGGTAGTTGGAGCATGGTTAGGTCTTGCTCTGTTCAGTTTTCAGCCAGGGACTAGGGTTAAAGACGAAGAACAAGTCTGCAGAAAGGTATAGAGACCAAATTCACAAGCCAACATCTTATAACAGTTGCTATCTATTTTCAAACTTTGCCTTTCCAATGAAGTAGAAATGGATCGTGTTTGACGATGCAGTTCAAATACAGAACAGAGCCAATTTTAGCATGTGAAAAGAACTTCGCAGGAATCTCATCTCAGCTATCCCTCTGTCAAACTTCTGTAACATTCAGCATCAGTCCTGGGTCAGTTTGCCTTTGGATCCATTCCCTGCCCTTCTCTTGCTATCTTAATGAGAGGTGATCCTTGCAGTTTGCATTCACCAGGCTTTCTGTCAGAAGACCCTCAGCTGGGTTTGGCCAGTTGAAAGCAATGGTGAGAGACTGAGTCTGGGGAGGAAAAGAAAAGCCAGACATTTGCCCTCTCCTTCTATGCTGCTGAGTCTCTGACAGCTGCTGTGTCTTTCCCTTGGCTTTAGCACCTGCCAGGCAGGCTCTCCTGGATTTTATCTTCCACTCAGTGACCCAATGATCTGACTCTCTAGGCTCCAATAATACTGCCTCTTGCTTTTGTCTCTCCAGCCACGGGCTGGTAGCACCCTTTGTTCTTCCCAATTGCTGGGCTGCTTCACTGTCCTCTCTTTCGTTAACTGGAAACAAATTTCCTGTCTTAAATTCCCTATCTTAAATACGTTGAGTGTTTTCTATTTTCCTCATTGGTCCCTGACTAATTAATACTCTATATTCTGCTGTTATGCTTATTTGCATATTTGTTTCATTCTATTACTCTTTGAAATTAGTGCCTGTAACACCTGGCACAGTGCCTAGCACAAAGTAAATGTCACAAATTTGTGCAATCCCATTTCTAAAGGGAGTTTTGTGAGGTTTAATATTTAATGGAAAATTAGAATGGAATCAAGAATCTTAATTAGAGACATAGTCATTCACAGTAACCTTAAAAGCAGTTATTAAAACTATCCAATAATGACATCTCATTGTGACACTGACTGAGGGGAAGACCACAGCATTCCTGACCCACTCTCACACAAACTACCAAAAATCCTCTTAGAATTAATAGCAGTCATAACCCTTTTCATAGGTGAAAATGCAGCACTCTTACCAGAACAGTAACATAACATTTGTAATGGCCTGTAATTTATACCCTGATTGGTAAAACGCAGGCATTCTGTGATGGTTTCCATGGCTACATGCATAGAGAGAGGAGCAGGATTAGAGATGAGAATAAGCTATGACTGAACTGTAAGAAGTATCAAGAGTAACTCCGAGAATGAGGGGGAAGTGTTTTTTAAAAATGAAGTGTTACGATTGAAACCACATAATAAAATACGTGGTTGTTATTACAACCTGACAGTGATGTGATTAACTGAGAAATACTATCAAAGTAAAAAGAAATGAATTACTTTAATGCAAGTGAAAGATAACTCCACACAGAAAGCCACTAGAGTCCGATACTCGGCAGCACTCCCAGGTGGAAAGACAAGCTTCCCTAATCTCAAGACCCCACAAACACACTCTGATGCTGATAGTACTGTTCCTCTCAACTATTTTGGTGACTTGATTCAGCAGGTAATGACCCCAGAACGTTCTGTAGAGACTGTTGTAAACCTGAGAGAACTAAAGGTCAATTTCCACAAGCAAATGATGATTAACTCTAAACAAAGACATAGCAGTGGTGTTAAAGAAGGAGCTGGGGATGGTCGAATTTAGCCACTGACCCACATTTTCACCAACAATCCACAACTCACGCAACATAAAAAAAAATTCCATTTACATCTAAATATCATCCTTGCAATACAATGAAACTTCAGGAACCATTTCCTAGCTCACTTCCTTCCCCATTTTCTAAGTAATCTGACACAAAACTTTTGGTATAATGATTTTGGGGCTTTTGGGGTTTTAAAAGGCAAAGCATATGTTAGAAGATGGAGGACAGTCAGTCACATATCCTCCAGATCAAGAAGGCGTTTTAACACCGAAAAATGAAGCAAGGCACTCTACATTTACACCCAGTTTTATTCAGGGTAACTTACTGACAAGAGCTGTAGGACAGACAGGCAGGCAGGCAGGCAGACTGATGATCAAGGACACTGTGCAGCTAACCCCCCACAGCTACCATCCTCCCACTCTCCGCAAAGCTGGACTTCAACCCACAGCTTTTATAGAACAAGGGGTGGTGATGAGGTCACAGGGTAGTTATCTAAAGCAGCACCATCTAAGCACCAGCGGATTTCTACTAGTTATTTAAAGTGGAGCATTCTGTGCACCAGTCATCTCTACGAGTTATCTAGAGTGGCACCACCTGTGCACCAGAGGAGAGCCCAAGACAGAGGGCCAAGATGGAGTCAGTACTGTCAGTACTCCTACAACAAGTCAGAACCTACTACAAGATGGAGTCAGTACTGTGAGCACTCCTACAACATGTCAGAACCTACCACAGATGGTATTAAATTTGATATCTCACCTAAGTATCCAAGATACTATCAACAATGACATCCCAAGGCGAGGTGCCTAACCAACATTTTAAAAACCATCACATGACTCAAATCCTGCATCCACTTCCAGGTTGTGGCAGAGGGAAAAAAAATAGTAAAAGAAGCTCTAACCTACAAGCTAATAGAGGGCAAAGGGAATCATAGAAAATGCCAGTTAGTCCAATAGAAAGCTAAAAAAAAAAAGAAAAAAGAACACATGAGATGAACAGAAAATAAACACTAAGATAAGTAATATAAACTCAAATATATGCTGCTTACAAAAGAACTTAAATATAAGAACACAAAGAAGTTGAAAGTAAAACAAGAGAAAAACCACACAAGCACTAAATAAATGATACCTGGTGTTCTCATATTAATGGGAAACAAAACAGATGGGAGGCACTATTAGAGATTTTTTATTTTTATTTTTTTTTTATTTATTTTTTTTTTTTAAAGATTTTATTTATTTATTTCACAGAGGGAGAGAGGTCACAAGGAGGCAGAGAGGCAGGCAGAGAGAGAGGAGGAAGCAGGCTCCCCGCCGAGCAGGGAGCCCGATGCGGGCCTCGATCCCAGGACCCTGAGATCATGACCTGAGCCGAAAGCAGAGGCATTAACCCACTGAGCCACCCAGGCGCCCTTAGAGATTTTTTAAAAAGGACATTTCCTAAAGATAAAGTTGTTAATCTGTAAGAAGTGAAACAATTCCAAATCTCTAAGTACCTTGTAATCTTATCTCAAAATACATGAAGCCAATATTGACAAAAATACAAGGAGAAATGGAAAGAACAATTGTGTTAGGAGTCTTTCAGTCATCTCTCTCAGTAACTACTAGAAACAGCAAACAAAATATCAAGAGAAATATCGGCTTTAATAACACAATTAATAAAATTGACCATAGAACACTAAAATAACACTGCAGAATATATATTCTTTTCAGGTACTTGTAGAGCGTTTATAAAACGTGATATTATGCTAGGCCATAAAGGAAGTCTCAACAAATTTTAAGGATGAAAAACACATTCTGTAAGTTGGCACCAAAACTTGTGAAGTACTTTAAAAGAAAGGAACATTACAGAACAAACTCTTTCATCCTGAATCAATTTAACACCATCTTCAAATGTTTTGAAAGCCAGCCCATGATTACCCCTTCAGCAAGGTTTAGGGAGTCCGACCACTGTTGAGATTGAAGAGATCTCTTGCAGCTTTACATCTAAGCCACTAGCTTCCATATTGTGGTATTTGTCTCCTTTAGAGCCTGTCTTCCAACCTTTACATCAGTGTTTTCCTCTTTTCTCTGCATCCACACCCCTGGTTTTCTGCATTTGGAGAGATTTCTCTCTGCTCTGCTCTCCTGTCCCTAGCCTTGGAAACACGGATGCTTTAAATTCAGTGAAGACCCAGATTGTCTCAAGTGCAGTTTTCCTCATTTTGCTGGAGGCCTGCTCCAGCAACAGTCAGGGTCCCCGAAGGAAAGGACGGCGTCGGCAATGCAAAATGAGGAGACGGACTCGAATGATGTTTCAGGAGTCTTTCATAGCTGAAAACCTACAGCACATCACATTTCTCTCAGCTCTCTTGCATGCCTTCAGCCCAAGAGCCCAGACTTTCTTGGATGAATTTCCCTAAGCATTCGTACTGGGCCCTCTCCTTCAAAGGGAAGCTGCTTTGAATCTCAGAGAACCTCTGTATGGCTAAGAACACACATCTCAGCTCTCCTCCTTTGTTCCCAGCTTTTGGTATATTACTCCAGAGTCTTGGGGAGAACTTACAGGAAAAAGTTGGAAGGTGGGTACAGATTTAGTCTGTGGCTGGTGCTCCCCATAATTCTGATCTGTCGTGTAGCCTTCACGTGGCCTTTAAAACTTCTTTTAAGATTTGGCAGATTTCTCTTTAGCCCTATCTAGGACAGATTCTTTTCTGTCCATCTTTCCACCTGAAAAAAGAACAATGTGGGTGGTCTTCTCTCTCATGTAGATCTTACCATTTTCTGGAATTCTGACCAGTTAAGTTTCTCTGTGTTTTTAACTCTCAGAAGAATTTTTTAATGATTTTATAGTTTATCTAGCTTGTTTAGTTCTTAGACTAACAGAACCTTGAGAATTTTGAAAACTCAGCCAGAAGTGGAAATGACTCTCATATTTCTTTTTCATCTTTCAGTTCAAATTATTTGCTTAACTTTCTTCCATTGCATGTCTTCTTTGATAAACTTGATGATTAGGAGAATTTAGAATATTATTTAGAACCAAATTTAGAATATTTTTTAATTCCAAAAATTAAGTTTATTATCTGGTATTAAAATATATAGAATATGGATTCATTTCAAAAAATACATGCAAGTAATGTTGAAGGACAAAAATAATGAAGGTAAAACAGAATTTAATAAAATAAAAAAGAAACACGATAGGGAAACAAAAAGGCAAAATAAAATAAAAAAGAAACACGATAGGGAAACAAAAAGGCAAAATATGGTTCTCTGAACAGACTAATAAATCTGATAAGTCATCTAGTTAAACTAAAAAAGAGGACATAAAGCAGGAATATCAGGAGTGAGAAAGGAGACAAGCCAAGAAACAGTAAAAAGAAAATTATAATAAGACATTTGAAGGACTTATACTAAAATTTAGAAAACTTAGATGAACTAACCATATTTTGGAAAAACAAAACTTACCAAAACTGACTCAAAAAGAAAAATAGAAATCTAAAGTCTTATATCTATTATATCTTATTTTATAAGTAGTTCTTCCACAAAAACAGTTTAGACCAAGACTGTTTCAGTGTTGAATTTTTTAAGTGACTGAAGGAGGAAAAAATAGTTCAATATAAAATATTCCAAAGACAAAAAAAAGAAAAAAATTACAAGTTGTTCTATGAATCCAGAACAACATTAACATCCAAAGCTGAAAAGAGTATTAGAAGAAAGAAAAATTAGAGGACAAGCTCTCTCATGAATAAAATCAAGAAAAAAATACTAAATAAAATATTAGCAAATAAGAAATAGTGGACCCTAAGATCATGGTCTCAGAATGTTATCAGCCAAATATACCTGCTTTCCCCTTCTCCTGCTCCCCCAAGCTGGAAATCACAAGACTCTTCTTTGGGAAAAGCATAAACCAAAATATGCCAAAAATTTAGTATTCCCCCCAAAAGGTTGGCTTAACCACATACTCATACAGTGAAACCCATGAGCAGATAAGCTCTGCCAGGCACATGAAACTTTTAGGCAGTTTTTTTAAGTCTCACTTTTAAATTTAAACGAACAACAAAGAAACCACTAGGTATAAGAAGAAAGCCACATGAGCAAACAGATGAAAGCAAAGAGAAATAAGAGGAAACAGAGACAATGCAAGAAGCAGAATAAAACTTAATAAGGAACTATAACTTTACTGAGGAAAAAAAGAAAATTTTGTTTCTAAAACAAAAACAATTTGCTATACAAGGAAATATCAGGAATAATAAATAACTTGGAAACTGAAAATATGTCAACTGAAAAATTAATGGCAAGTTTGGAACAGTCAGGAAAATCTCCAAAACAAAACAAAACTATACAAATACTGTGAAAAGAAAATTAGGAAGTGAAAAAATCCCTACAGAAAGCCCAATATCTAAATAGCATTATACAACAAATTACTAATAACTTACTTGTTATCTAATAAGACACAAAGTAGAAAATAAGAAATTATGTACGAAAACAACAGAAAAAAGAAAAAAATCTCCTAGATCAATTGTCTAGCATAATAAATATAAATTTAAAAAATATAGACCAATACTTACAATCACAGAAATGCAGAGCACAAAGGATAAAGAAAAGATAATAAAGGGATAGACAGAAAAAATAGCTCCCTTTCACTTATTCCTGGGAAATCTACTGAAGGATAGGCTCCAATAAAATGCATATGTAAACAAAAAGGGAGATGTGAGATCCTATAAAAGTAGATGATAATGAAGAGAAACCCCAGAATAATAAACATGCAACAGGCCTGGACAGCAAAAAGCTGTTCCAAACAGTAGGGTGTTGTTGGATGGAAGTGTTCTAAAAAGGAAAAGATAAATCATGTAATGTGTCTGGACTTTTAGGAAATAGTACTGAATGATTACAGATCTCTGGGTTTACTTAAGAAGAATTAGAAAAATAAATGAAAAGGTTAGGCAATTATTAACTCTTAAACCTCAAGTTGTATGATATAAAAAAATCAATTATAATATACTCCTTGACTAAAGTATGAGCAATATTTTCCTAGTTACAATAATGTACACCCTAATCTTTCATTGAAAATTCTAATATAGGGTGCCTGGGTGGCTCAGTCAGTTAAGCTTCCACCTATGGCTCAGGTCATGATTCCAAGGTCCTGGGATCCAGTCCCAAGACAGGCTTCCTGCTCAGCGGGGAGCCTGCTTCTCCCTCTCCTTCTGCCTGCCACTGCCCCTACTCATGCTCTCTCTGTGTCAAATAAATACATAAAATATTTTTTAATTAATAAATATTTTATTTTTTATTATTTTTTAAAAGATTTTATGTATTTATTTGACAGAGAGAGGTAGCACAAGCAGGTGGAGTAGCAGGCAGAGGGAGAGGGAGAAGTAGGCTCCGGCTGAGCAAGGAGCCCAATGCGGTGCTCTATCCTAGGACCCTGGGATCATGACCTGAGCCAAAGGCAGTCGCCCAACCGAGCCATCCAGGAGCCCCTAAATAAAATCTTCAAAAAAAAAAAAAGAATTCTAACATAGCAATTTTGAGAGAATAAAAGGAATTAAGAACATAGGGTAGGCAGTTTTTATGATGTAAGAAATAAATATCTCTGAATCATAGCCACAAGTCAATACATAATATCTCAAACATAGAAATAAGTAAGTAGCAATGGTAGAGAGTGAGCTCCTTGGGAAGCTGACTTTGAGATGGAAATTAGCTTGTAGGTCATTAAGGATCCCTCTTGGACTTAATATCTGTAGAAAGGAAAGAACAAGAACAGGATTGGGCAAAGGGAAAAATAAAGCAGCAATGTACTTTCAATCGAACATCTCAGCTGACCCTGCTCTGTAAATGGGATGACCATGCAAAGCAGTCTGGAGGTAGCATGATCCTTCGGAACAGTCCCAAGGTAGAGAGGGAGTGGAGAGAATGAGACCTTTATATCCATCTATCCTCCTGGTGCCACCTTGTACATTAATCAGTGGATGCAGACTAAGCAAGGAAGGGGTTCAGATCTTAGAGGAGGTAGCTCTCTTAACAGAAGCAATTCCTGGAAGAGGTTGTTGATTGAGAGCTGTCTGCCAGTGGCATGTGCAACATCTGAATAACAAACCCTTGATTTAAGAAGGGGGCCCTGCACAGCACATCACAGCATCCACCACAGCAATGTAAGTCTATTATTTGGAAATACAGCAGCAAGTATCAAAAGAAGCAGCTATAAGAGGGAAAACAGTTGCTTCTGAGAAGCTGGTCTTGGGATATGGAGAGTGTCTGAAGAGTAACACTGTGTCTCATTTTAAGCCTACTGTGTTGTTTGATGGCTTTCACTCTGTGTTTATTAGTTGACAAAGAAAAAAAATTTTTTAACAGCAGAAAACAAAAAAATATGTAAATGTAAATATATACATATAAAGATAGATAAAAGAAAATACTTCAGATTTCATTTTTTTTTTTTTTTTTTTAAAGATTTTTTTTATTTATTCATTTGACACAGAGAGAGAGATTACAAGTAGGCAGAGAGGCAGGCAGAGAGAGAGGAGAGAGGAGGAAGCAGGCTCCCTGCTGAGCAGAGAGCCCGACGTGGGCCTCGATCCCAGGACCCTGGGATCATGACCTGAGCCGAAGGCAGCGGTTTTAACCCACTGAGCCACCCAGGCGCCCTTCAGATTTCATTTTTATGTTAAGGTGGCAAGAATATAGTTATACACATATCAAAGATAAATAAATATATATGAATGTAAGTAGAATTTGGATAAGTTCCCAATGTTCAAACTTTCTATAGTCATGTACTATATTTTTTTAAACAGGTAATAAATTATAAATATATATGAAAAATATACACCTATATATATCCATCTATATACACATTGCTAATCATGAGAAATTATGTTGAATGTATAAATATGTATGTATGTATGCATCTGTCTATCTACTTAATATGTATCTATCCATCTACCTACTATCTGTCTATCTATGACATATCATGGTGAATTAGAGATCAGGTAACCCAGGGAGACAGGAAATCTATTTTACCTTTACCAACAACAAGCTGTAAAATACTCTGAATCAAGTCATTACCAGAAGTTCTGCCTTTGCCATTTAGCAAATTCCTATCAAGGTCAAACACACACAAAAAAAATTTCTCTTCCAAAGCATTCAGGTACATTCCTCTCTTCTTCATCCAGATATGATCTCTTTGTCCTTCATAAAAAACAGAGAATGTAACGGGCTGATAATTAGAGCTTCTAAAACTTGCTTGATTAAAAATAATTTTTTAAAAGAAAAACAAAAACTTGACATGTACTTGTTAAAAACGCAAATTTTCTAGCCCCTGTCTTTTTTTTTTTTTAGCCCCTGTCTTGAAGTCTTGAAGTGTCTGATTCAGTATTTCTGGGACTAGGGCTATAAATCTGTATTTTAAGAAATTCTCCAGCTGATTTTTTATAGTCAGAAGTGTTTCACAAACACTGCTACGGTGTAAAAGTAAATGATTTAGAAGATGAGAGATTTGAGTTCTAGTCATAGCTAGAATCACTAGCTGTGTGACAACAAACTAAAACATCCTCAACTCCTCAGTTTTCTCTTAAGTCTAACTTAATGAATAAAATAACATATATTAGGACCTAGCACAGTGACCAGCACTAAATAGTACATGGCAATTGTTCTTGTCCTTCTTAATGCCCATTCCCACTTTATCACTTACCACCTTACTTTATACTCAATTGCTTATAATTGGAGGATTATGAAATCTACAAAGACAGGTACCACACTTTTATTCTTGGGTCCCTAGCACCTACAGTTATGACTGGCACATGGCTGGGCCTCAGAACTACTTATGGGATTAACTGATTCAGGACAACCTCTTAATCACCGGTTACAGTTTTTTGCCCAGACTTACCACCTTGTCCAAATTCTTCTAGTTCCTTCCACTCCCAACAAATTGTATGGAGCAATGTATATTCCTTATAATAAAAAGGAAAAGAAAATAGATAAAACAATATTCTTGTGACAAATGAAAGTTAAATTGGTGGTTAGAACTAGAGGAAAATTAGAATAAAATTTAAAGGAACAAAGGGAGTTTGAAATGATTTTCCTTAATTGTTTCTTTGTCCCATGTAAATGTGTGGATTTCATTGTTTCAATCTGCCATGTTTCTTAGTAACAAGTACACTTAAGTAGGCATTTAGACTTTTTCTAGAATACAAATGATCATCAGTGTGATTTTAACTCAGTTCCCTGCTGAAAGTGATAAAGGCAGCTCATTTTTTCTTCCTAATACAGAAGTCCCCTTCACCGTTTCAAAGTCTTCTTGTGATCTTGAAGGTGCAGCCAAATGATGGGATTCAGATGAGAACATGAAGACTAGTAAAATTCGATGAAAACGACTTTTCAAGTAACATGCATTCCATTCTTCGGGGGCAAAAAACATTTTTCAGGGAAGTAAAAATGAACTCGTTTATTACTTATTAGCTTCTGGCAGATGTAGGAGGATTACTTGACAGTTTTGAGTTTTCATATCTGGAAATGAAAATTAAGTGTTTTGCTAAGAACAATATGCTCACAAATGTATTTTCACAACCACCTCCCATTTGAGGAAGCTCTTGAAGAAAGGATCAGAAAGTCCAAGACTGCAGCTTCACATTCACACAAATAGTTGTTCCATTTACTAACTCATTTATCTTTTGTCTGATGAACATCACTAATAACTCATTTTCTCTGGTACTTTTTCTTAGATTTTCTTAGATTTCTAAGATTTTGCATAGCACAATACTTACTCCCTAGATCTCTAAGAGTACATGAATTTGAAACCCAATCCCACCATTTAATGCAGTGAATTTGGACAAGTATTTAATGTCTCAAATCAGTTTATTTATTAGTGAAGTAAAGATACCACATCAGTGTCATAGAATCACTATGAGAATTAGGTTAGATAATGAATTTAGAGCACTCCTATTGCCTGGGTTATTATTATTAATTACATTAGGGTAAAACTCCAGGGATTTAGCAAACCAGTGCTTAGTTTTTGATGTGCATTCCCCACTGTCTAAATTTCCACGTGTGATTCTTATGTACTGCTTCCTATCTTACAAGCACTGTACTAAATCTTTATATTTCCTTTCTACAACAAAGCCTTGAGGTAGATAATCTCAAATCATGTATGTCAGAAAACTGAAGCACAAAGAAATGAAATATCTGGTCCAGCGACAGCAGCTAATAGGCGGTAAGGATGCAGATAGTCTTTCCAGAGGGTTTTCCCTAAACGACCACTTTCAGGGCACCCGGCTTAGTACAACTGGGCTGAGAACAAGTAGAACACCAACATAAACTAAATCTATCTCAGTTTAGAATTAGAGGAAAACAAATCATACTAAGACGAAATAACTTCCATAAAGCTTCAAAGAAATGCTGCTTCAAAGACTTGATTAAACTCTGATGTATCAGCTGCTTGAGTTTTTCGCACTTCTTTCGAAAGCTTGCCCTTGATTTGTAACTAAGAAATACGAACCGACTACTTTATAAACCCGTATCATGAGCAGCTAGCTGACTTTCAGGAAACTTTTCCTTCATTTGTTTTTGCTTTTCCTGAAAAAACAAATTCCAATAGCAATATTCTGCTAATATTTTTTTTTAATTTTTTTTTAAGATTTTATTTATTCATTTGACACAGAGAGAGAGATCACAAGTAGGCAGAGAGGCAGGCAGAGAGAGAGGAGGAAGCAGGCTCCCCGCCAAGCAGAGAGCCCAATGAGGGCCTCGATCCCAGTACCCTGGGATCATGACCTGAGCCGAAGGCAGCGGCTTTAACCCACTGAGCCACCCAGGCGCCCTTCTGCTAATATTTTTTAAGCACAGAATTTTAGTCTCGCAGCAGAATACTCTTGTGACTGAGGATTTTACCTCAAAAATTGTAAATCTAATTACAATTATAATGAATTCTATCTCATGATGCAGAAGTTTCTTGTTTCTTTGTTTTCACTTCTTCATGTATTACAGGCACATTTATTACTGTGTCACAGACAACAAAAGCAGTACAGAAAGGTTAAGTGACTTGATGAAATAGTTAATTCTACCAACCCTAACATTTCTGTACCTAAAAACAGGGATGTTTTTAAAAACAGCCTTGTGCTTTGGTTTTAGATCCTCAAATATACCTGAGACATTTGGGAATACCTGCTTAATCTGCCTTCATTCTAACATTAAAATCTGCCCTCTGAAATAAGTAATTTAACAACAATGTTATATATCGTCTGGGTCCAAATATAACCTCAAAAGCAAATGCCTTTTTTTCACTAGATTAAACAAAATATATTAATTCAGTGTTTTTAGCATAAGCTTCTACAAGAAAAAGGTGTATATCGCACTCACATATGTTGGAAAATACTTTTAAAAAATTCAAAAGTTGTGGGCGCTTGGGTGGCTCAGTGGGTTAAAGCCTCTGCCTTCGGCTCAGGTCATGATCTCAGGGTCCTGGGATCGAGGCCCGCATCAGGCTCTCTGCTCAGCAGGGAGCCTGTTTCCCCCTCTCTCTCTCTGCCTCCTTGTGATCTCTCTCCCTCTGTGAAATAAATAAAAAATAAAATCTATAAAAAAAAAAATTCAAAAGTTGTCATAAAATGGTCACTTAAGACAAATTCTACTCCATGATCTATAAAAAAAAAAATTCAAAAGTTGTCATAAAATGGTCACTTAAGACAAATTCTACTCCATGATCATGCAAAATGAATCAATCAGCCTCGTATTTTGATAATACTTCAATGAACTTTAACAAAAATACTATCATATGCATTGGTACTTGGTACCAATGCATATAATTGCATGCAAAGACTGTCTTTGCTTATAATATTTTACCCTAAAATAAAATGTACATTTTTATTCATTGATCAAGGAAGCTTAACCAAACAAATAAATAAGAAAAAATCATTAGTAAAATACTAGCACATTTAAAACCATAATTAAATGCTGAGACAAGAAATATTTCCACAACCACAGAAACATTAGAAAACTGAGAATGGACTATTTTCCAGTAAGAACTCCAGAGCTCCAGATGTCTTTTGGCAGACACGGCAATCATAAGCTTCTAAAATGATCGGGTTAAAAGGTACTTCAGAAGCCACTGAACCACTCACTCGGTATGTGATGTTCTCCAAGACAGGCTTCAGTTTAATGCCTCCTCTTTTTTCAACCCCACAGTCAATCCATCCTGTAGATTCTATCTTAAAAGCATATATCTTCCTTTTTTTTCCCCCTTTCAGTTGTTAATGCCCTAAGTTAGGATCTTTTACCTGATTTCTGAATCTGGGAATAGTCTCCAAGTTGGTTCCTGCTCTGCATTTAGTCCCTGAAAGAATCACACTCCTGCTTTCTGAACATCTCACTGATCTGCTAAAAATGCCCCATTAATTGTTGGATCTTGACCTTAGAATTTCCCCAGGTGAAATCTGAAACTGGTTCCCAAACTTATAGGGCAGGAAGAGACCAAGAAAGAGGGAGGCCACTGCAGATGGGTAGGTTTAATTAGTAAGGAAACTTACATAACTACGAGGACTGTCTTTGGTGGCAGCAAGATGAATAGGTTCCATGGCACCAGGGAGGCTCTTACAATTAAGTTTATGTAGAGGCTTTAACTGGGTTTAGTCATGTGTACCATCCAGCTATTCTCAAGGCTCCATCGCTGAAACAGCTCCCACTGTGGGAATGGTGGGCAGCATGTGCATGTCAAGGGGGGGGGGCCTCTGATTGCATGGATCTAGCTCCCAGGTCATCCAGCAATCTGGTCCTAATGATGACCTCCTTCAACAAGAACAGAGCAAGAGAATGGAGAATCTGATAAGATAGAAATTTTAATAAAGAATCTCAGAACCTAAAATCAGTAGAGGAAGAAAAGACTGTTAAATGGGGTGGGTGCACATCTCAATGAGAGAGACATAGTGGGAGAAATTGTTGCATGACTTTCTCCAACACTAATCAACATTGTCTTGTTTTTGTCTCCCTGAATTCAACACCATTCACAAGTATCTCTAACCTACATTTGCTTTCCTTATTGCCCACTCATATAATTTTATATGTTCTTAATTGAACATTGTTCTTTATACTTCAAAATAAAGGACTGTTCCATACATCCCAAACATTCTGCTCTTACTCTCCTTCATGCCTATAATTCTCTTTGTCTAGAAGTAACATAGCCTCTATTGGTTTGCCTGTTAAAATATGACCTATTTTAATGACATCCACTATTTTTGTTCATCTGGCAGACATTCCCCTTCTTCTATTCATGGCATCCCAAATGCACTTTGCAGAACTAGTTCTAGCCCCCAGGACAGAATCTTGAAAGGTTGTTAATCTCTGCCTTTTCTCACTCTGGCTAGGGAGACCCTGTGTGCTCCAAGCTAGACGGAAGAGATGCTCTACTCTTAGAATTACACCAGGATTGAAATTTGCTGGATATCGGAAATCACTAGCAAAACTTCATGAAATCATGGCTCACTGATTCCTGATTTTTAGATAGGTGGAACTATTCTGGTTCCTGTCTTTTGAAAGTTATATTTTCAACATATCCTTCATTTCTGTAAATCATCCTGGGTTTCTTTGGGTTTTTTCTTTTTAAGATTTTATTTATTTATTTGACAGAAAGAGACAGTAAGAGAGGGAACACAAGCAGGGGGAGTGGGAGAGGGAGAAGCAGGCTTCCCGCCGTGCAGGGAGCCCAATGCGGGGCTTGATCCCAGGACCCTGGGATCAAGACCTGAGCCGAAGGCAGTCGTCTAACCAACTGAGCCACCCAGGCGCCCCTCATCCTGGTTTTAATAGCAAATATTTTTAAGAAAATAAGCAGAATCATGTGGCTGACTTGAAGCCAAGAAATTCTAACCATTAAATCGTGTTGGTCACTCCTCAAAGAACACCTCAGGAAAGATATTTACGACCCTGAAAACCAAATTTGACGTTTCACCTGTGGTTCATGGTTCAGCAACATCAGCATCGTCTAAGAACTTGTTAGAAATGCAAATTCTTGTAAGCCACCTCAAGACTTACTGAATCAGAAACCCTAGTAGTACAGCTTAGAAATCTATGTGCCCTACAGTATGTAGCACGTTGCTTCTAATATTGCATTTAATTTTAATTAAATTACCATTACTCATGTATCACAGTTTTCTCCTGTGTTCTGTCCCTCAACATTACATGTTCTTCTTTGCATTTCCAATAACATCTAGTATAGTATTCTACATTATAGTAGGAGCTCAACAAATACTTGTTACACTAAGTGAAATAGGTCTATTCAATAATGGCAGCAAAAAGCAGCTGTTATCATTCACCTTATTTTCACCCTTTATATTTTTGTATAACAAAATATACAAACATTTATCTTTCAATTTCACATTCACCCCCAAACTATTTGGAGCATAAATAATTAATTATGTGTAGATATAAGAGAATCAAAAAGAAATAATGTTTCAATGTAAATTAAACTCATATTTAATAGTTTCTCTAAAACTTTTCTCCAAAATAGAAAAAGTAATGTGTCATTCAAGTCTTTTACCCTAACTATATTAATAATAGTTCTCTCTGTTTACTTGAATTCCTTTCCTTCTTGTTGACCATAAATATACTATTTACCTATATGCAATGAATATATGTGATAAGTTTTGATTACCTGTCTTCTATGGATTCCCAAACTAACAAATAATAAAATTTTCATATCTGCAATCTCTTCCATATGCCTCAAAGGCTAATCTAGGCATTTACAGAGTAGGAAAGAGGTGTCACTGGTGACCAGATGGTTAAGGTGACCAAATATCCAACTCTAGCATTCTCTGAATTTTCTGCTTTCATCAGTTTTTCATGTTAGACCCCACCTAACTCTAAGCCTAGAAATAATTTATGGCATAAGTTTATTGTTTTTAAAATAAGCCTTAGTCTCATAATGTTTTAAAATATTTTCCTTGGAGGAGCCTGGGTGGCTTAGTTGGTTAAGCATCTGAGTCTTTTTTTTTTTAAGATTTTATTTATTTATTTGACACAGAGAGAGAGAGATTACAAGTAGGCAGAGAGGCAGGCAGAGAGAGAGGAGGAAGCAGGCTCCTTGCCGAGCAGGGAGCCAGATGTGGGCCTCCATCCCAGGACCCGGAGATCATGACCTGAGCTAAAGGCAGAGGCTTTAACCCACTGAGCCACCCAGGCGCCCAGCATCTGACTCTTGATTTCAGGTCAGGTCATGATCTCAGGGTTGTGAGATCCAGCCTACGTCAGGCTCTGTGCTCAGCATGGAGTCCACTTGATATTCTCGCTCTCCCTCTACCCCTACCCCTGTTTGCTCTCTCAAATAAATAAATAAATATTAATAAAATAAAATAAAATAAAATATTTCTCTTAGTTAAGTCTGAGATTATGAACTTGCTATCAGAGTAATGGCCAGCTTGGAGCTTATTTCTGTTTTAACAGTATTAACTCAAACTTCTTATATGTCCAGATAGAACTGTTCTATACAGAGCAAACTTACAGTAATACGAACAAATTTCTTTAACTGCTTACATACAACTTTGTAACAATTTGGGACTTCAAAATATCACGAGACCCACTCCCAAACTATCTGCATTTCTCAACGACTTGCATCTCACAAAAGTGAGTGCCAAATGCATGATAAGACACTTTCTTGCCCAGTCTGATTATATATTTATATAATAAAATCTATTAGTTTGGCTAAATACATTATTGATTATATCACAATTATTGATCCCAGTAAATCAATTCCTTTCTTGTTGAACATTTTTCTATTAATTTAGTCATTGCTTTCTACTTATTTTTTTTTAATTTTATTTATTTGAGAGAGATAGAGAGTGGGCATAAGTAGGCAGAGCGGCAGGCAGAGGGAGAAGGAGAAGCAGGCTCTCCGCTGATCAGGGAGCCCATGCGGGGCTCAATCTCAGGATCCTGGAATCATGATCCGAGCTGAAGGCAGCCGCTTAACCGACTGAGCCACCCAGGTGCCCCTCTATTTATTTTTTATCTGAACCCAGTAATAATTTGGCCCCAAACTTTCCACAGAAATACATGTCATCTCGGCATCATCGAATGTAGCATATAATCCATCTTTATTATCTCTTATACTTACTTGAGAGCTCAGGAGAGTATAGAATTCGAGACTGAAAATAATTTTTGTTCAGATATTCAAAAACATTTTCTTATTTGTCTTCTAGCTTCTAGTGGTTTCTATGAAGCCCAGTGATATTCTAATTTTCAATCTATTCTGATTCCCAGTCCTTTGGAGTTTTTACATATGTATAAGGTTAGAGGTGAATGGAAGGGGCTGCCCATGGGTATTCCTCTCTGGATGGTCAGATCAAACCCAACTTGTTTACTTGGGAGACTGCACCACAAAATCCTAATTGGACCAATACTTTGACTTCTTCATGGATGTGAAGAGTGGCTGATGGCATTCTGGTAGTTGAGTAAGTGCAGGAGGTATGGTTTCACCACCGTTCACCATCACTTTCTATATAATGCCTCCCCACCACTTTTGGAGATTCTCATGTCCTTGATTATGCAACAATTTGGGCTTAGTATCCCCCAATTATAAACCTCCTGGCAAGGTCAAGAAGATTGAATACCTAAAATACTTGGACTAGGTAGGAAACCTGAAGGCCTAACTACTTCCTATACAGACTTTCAACTGATCCTTGCACTCCAGTGTAAAGATATCCTGCACCTTTCTAGTTCTCTAGAAATACAAATCTGTTTGCTTTATGTTGTTTCCTCCAGCCTGAATGCTGTTTCTCCCTGCCTGCCGAGACACGAGCAACTGCACCACCTCCTTTCAGTTTCCTAGAATTTTGTTGACATCTCTATATTGCTACTATCAATTCTCCCCTTACCTGGGCCTTAGAGTGTTTGTCTTTTTAAAAATTATTTTGATATTACATTAATGTGGTTTGGGAAGACAGCAAAAAAAATTTGCTTAATCTGCCATGTTTAATCTAAAGTCTTGAAAGGTAATTTTAATACTAAAAAAAATTCAATAGTATAATGTAGCAATTATAAGTATGGGCCCTGGATTAAGATGGGTATAAATAAAAACTCTATGACTTATTATCTTACTGATAGAGCTATGTACCAATTTCTCTGGGCCTATTTTCAGATCGAAGAACTTAGAGACTTATTATAACAATTAAATGAGAATATACATCTAAACAATATAGTATGATGCCTAGAAAAAGCTTAGTGAATGTTACTGAGAAACCCCATCATATATTCATATATATAAGTAACATATTTTATATATAAGTAACATATTTTAAGCATTTCCTTTATGCTTAGCAACTCTGATCTTTTACACACCTCATATCCAATCTATCAACTCAGCCTATCAATTCTTGCTCTCAAACATGTCTCTATATGGCCATCTTTCTTAAATTTTGCAAAGTAACATCCCTTCATGGAGATCGGTACCCTCTCCCCTGGGGGAACCTCTGGTGTCTCGGTCCTCTCCAATCAGTCCTCCATACAGCAGCCAGAGTGACACAATTAAAACATAAATTTGTTCGTGGCCGTCTGCTTTTAAAAACTTGTGGACACAGAATCATGCCCAAATGCCTCGTCGTAGTCTAAGGAGGACTGAATGACAAATCTCTACCTGCCTGGCCCTCTTTCCTTTTTGCTCACTGTGCTCCTGACATGCTGTGACTTCTTCAGATATGCTAAGTTCTTCACAGGCTAGGGAATTTTGCCCGTGTTTTTCTCTGCCTGGACAACTCTTGCCCCTGGATCTCTTATGACTGACTCCACTGAATCCTTCTGGTCTCAATCTACACATTACCTTTTCAAAGAAGCCATCACTGACCATACACCCTGAAAGAGGTCCTCATTCCCATTCTCACTCTGCTTATTTTCTCAACCCCCTTTTCATTGCCTTTATCACAACTAATAATTGTTTACTTACTACTCTATTAAGTCATGTGCCTTATTTTCTAGAAATAATAAACCATATTGGGATATTTGGTGACCTGGGTCAATTACAGATAATGCTGTTTCCTTAATGCCAACTCTTGCCTCATCAACTCTCTGGATACCACACACTAGGTCTATCTTTTTATCATCAGTTTTGGTGATATCATCACGCATCTATCCCTCCCTATTTTATCTACCAATATAGATTCTCAGACATTCATTGGAAGATAAAAGGTGCTGAAATTTTATTATGTAATATACCATTAGGTGCTAAAGTTCTGTTATGTAATAGACCTTACGTAAAGCACAAGTTTGCAAGGGATATAATTAGAGCACGTGTTTTAATTAGATTCCACTTTATCATACATGAGAGTGACATATGCTATTATTGGAAGTTCTGAAACAAATAAGTAAAAATCAAATGACTAAGAAAACTATTAGGAATATAAACTATATTTTGTGCATATTGAAGAGTAATGTTTCTTATACAAGATCGCATTCCTAGAAAGAAATTGATTATTGTGTTCAGTCATTGCAGAGTGGCTGGATTTCCCATAACTAGTCATTATTGCCTTCATTCATAATGATCACATACTGAGAGACTGCATATTCACTGAATTGCTTTTTGAATGCTTCTACACAAAGAATCTAAGATTGAGTGATACAAACTAGAGACTCTAGACAGGTATAAGGACTGGAAAAATGTTAGCCTTAAAACTACATGTCCAGTTTAAAAGTTCATCTCCCTTCCTTCCTTCCTTCCTTCCTTCCTTCCTTCCTTCCTTCCTTCCTTTCTTCCCACCCTTGCACCCTCCCTCCCTTCCTTCTTTCCTTCCTTCCTTCCCTCTCTTATGGCTTTGAAGGAGAGGAGTCACTAGGAAGAGTAACTATAGCCTATGAAATGGTTTCCAAAGTTCTTGTTTGTTGTTTTGGTCTATGTGCTGATATTTAAATTAGTTACCATGTATGGGCATGGTTATTGTGTTTTACAGACTGGTATTTATTACCTTATTAGAGTTATTTAAAAAAACTATGGTAAAAACATAATTGTAGGTGAAATGAAGACTTTTAACAAAAATGTAAAGAAGATTTTTATGACATAACACCATGGATGAAAAACAGTATTTGTGTTTGATTTTAAAAATTGATTTCATTTGGAGAGACTGGGTGACTCAGTTGGTAAGTGGCAGCTCTTGGTTTTGGCTTAAGTCCTGATCTCAGGGTCCTGAGATCAAGCCCTGCATCAGGCTCCATGCACAGTGCAGAGTCTNCTATGATAAAAACATAATTGTAGGTGAAATGAAGACTTTTAACAAAAATGTAAAGAAGATTTTTATGACATAACACCATGGATGAAAAACAGTATCTGTGTTCGATTTTAAAAATTGATTTCATTTGGAGAGACTGGGTGACTCAGTTGGTAAGTGGCAGCTCTTGGTTTTGGCTTAAGTCCTGATCTCAGGGTCCTGAGATCAAGCCCTGCATCAGGCTCCATGCACAGTGCAGAGTCTTCTTGAGATTCTCTCTCCTTCTCCCTCTGCACCTATAGCTCATGCTTGCTCACTTGGCTCCCCCCCCAAAATAAGTAAATATCTTTTTAAAAATTGATTTCATTCATTTATTCATCCATTTATTTTTCAAAAAAAGTAACAATTTAACAACCACTGAGTGCCAGACAATGCATTAGGCATTGGGTATAGAACAATTGAAAAAATAAAATTCCTCCCTAGTAAAATATACTTTCTATAGATGGAAGACATGAAATAAGCATACAAATGTGTCAGGGGCANGCTTGGCTCCCCCCCCAAAATAAGTAAATATCTTTTTAAAAATTGATTTCATTCATTTATTCATCCATTTATTTTTCAAAAAAAGTAACAATTTAACAACCACTGAGTGCCAGACAATGCATTAGGCATTGGGTATAGAACAATTGAAAAAATAAAATTCCTCCCTAGTAAAATATACTTTCTATAGATGGAAGACATGAAATAAGCATACAAATGTGTCAGGGGCACTATAAAAACAAACAACATACCAAGGTAGGATAAGTAAAATAGACTAGAGGGGCGTGTGTGTGTGTGTGTGTGTGTGTGTGTGTGTAATGGTAGTTTTTAGAGAAAATGATGACACTGGGACAGGGATTTGAAGGAAGTAAGAGAGTAAGCCATATCTTAGTCGGAAAGCATGCCAAGAAGTGGGGAAGAATGAGCAAAGACTCTGGAGCAAATAAAGGAGCCAGAATTAGGAGAAAAGAGCTGAGTAAGGATAATTGGTGCCAAAAGGTGGGAGATGAGGTCAAAGTGATAATGCAGGCCTAGCCTGTGCAGGATTTTGTATGCACGGCAAAGACTTTTCATATAATTTAGCAGTATATGAAAAGTCATTGAAAGGGTTTTGAGGAAATAGTTACATTCTATAATATTAAATGATCTTTATCAAGAGACACACGTACATGCACGCACACACACACACACACACACACAAGCTTATTTATACCATATATGGGAGTATTACAATCAACCTGCTAGAATCAACCTGCTAGAATCAAACATTTTAAATATAAGTTTAAGAAAACCTTAAGTAGAGTGTATCATTTATTAAGAATCCCTCTTCCTAAAAGCTTTGAACAAAATATATTACTTAAAAAACTTATCTGTCACCGTGTATTTATCATACACCAGTGCTAGAGATAGAGGATATTAAAATTATCACTCTTATAGGATAGTCTTGACTTCTACTGAAATGATCTTTCTAATGACTCTAGCAGAATGAGATTTTAGAAAAGTATTCTGATTGCTGGATGCATTTATGAATTCGTAAAAAGAATATCAAAACCTTTATTTTGCATTTGATAAGCTACAGTCTAAGATACTGGTGGTGAACATATATGTTAGATCAACACCAGAGTGGCTGTTTATGAAAGGTTTATAGACCTGTTCAATATGTGACACAACACCAAATACTCAAAATTGCTTATTTCATACATTTAAACCCACAATTTTTAAGATTTATGAAACCTACATACGTTTTTAAGTTGCCTAGTTAAGGGATTCCACTCTGCAAGGATTCCTTTTTACTATTTTTAACTGATGCATTATTTTCTCTTCAAAAATAATTTCTTACTTATCTATAAAAAAGAAGTCCCCTTTAGCTGTATCCTTATGTTCATACATAACTGATTCAACAGTGGGAGAAAAGAAAAAGAAGTCAAATCAGTTTTGATGTCTTTGCTTTTGAGATATTATAATAAATTCAAGGCTGAGGACTGAGAGTGGTGATCAGAAATTACGTGGACTCCTTTAAGTAGAATTCTATTTCACCGACACAATCCACCAGGCTGGGTAATGGAGAAAATTCATAATAACTAATTGCTGCTATATCAGTTTTAATATCCGCCCTCGTTTCGAGAACTTGATATATCCCAACTCTCAAGGGTATGCCTATAATTATGCTTTTGAGGTGTTCAAGTGCTTTATCACAGAGAGACACTTGAACTCCAGTGTGAGAAGGTTAATTATTTAGAATATCCTTGAGAACATTCTCTGGTATGAGTGGATTACATGAAGACACCTTGAAGTGACTACAGAAGTCCCAAGAAAGATAAATGTAAAAATCAATGATTTGTCTATGCTCAGTCTCAGAGGACCGCTTTAGAATATTAATGATATTAGCGCCTAACCTTATTTTTAGAAACTGTTTTAAAAAGTTATTTCTTTCTCGAGCAATGCATGTCCCTGGAGGATTATGCTTAAATTCAGTTAAAATTTTTAATTTCCTGACTTTTATTATGGAATTAATCCATACAAATCATTCGGTGATGAATAAACATGGCTCGCCTGTCATATGTGTCTTTCCATGTTCTTTAGTGTGTGATCTCATGATTATATGACTTTGATAATTATAACAAGTTTCGTCATTCTGAACTACTAATTAGAAAACTTTTGGGTTAGGCTATCCACCATATTTAAAAGTCTCCTGAAAGAAAAAATTTATATAACTTCATAAACATAAATTTGAAGGAAATTTGAAGTTTGAGGAAATTTGAAGCTTCAATGGTCTACTTGCTTGCCCACACATTAGATGTCCAAGAAATATATATATGGACTAGATGTCCCAGACTAAGGAAATGCATTGTTAAATTCTTGTTTACATTTTATCCCTCTCTAAATGTAAATGGAAGCCTACTTTCTTCATTAAAGATGAGAACTTTTCCCCCAAAATAAAATATTTCCTTTTTTATTATATGTAATGACATTGAAGCCTCTTATTTCTTTCTTCATCCACTCTAGGTATTAATTCCTCTTTCTCTTTAACGTAATCAATATCAATGGTCTAATCAACAGTCTTCCTTTCTCATTTCTAGGACTTCTCTATGGAGCTGTGGTTCTTCCCAGGATCACCAGTTTGGCAGCATTTTGTAACTCAACAACTAAACTTGGCTCTGGTAAGTAGCAGACAGTATGACACAGCTTGGTCAGAAAGTATTGTACATACCGTTATTTAAAAAAAATTTTTTTTTTTAGGGGCGCATGGGTGGCTCAGTTGGTTAAGCTTCCAGCTCTTGGTTTTGGCTCAGATTATGATCTCAGGGTCAAGGGATCCAGCCCTGTGCTGGGGCTCAGCATGGAGTCTGCTGGAGATTTTCTCCCTCTCCCTCTCCTTCTGCTCCTCCCCCTGCTTGTGCTCTCTCTCTCTCTTTCTAAAATAAATAAATAAAATCTTAAAAAAAAGACTTTTTTGTTATGCTAAGCAAAGTCAGTTAGAGAAAGACAAATATTATATGATTTCCTCACATGTGGAATTCAAGAAACAAAACTGATGAACCTAGGGAAGGGAGGGGAAAAATAAGACAAAATCAGAGAGGGAGAAAAACCATAAGAGACTCTTAACTACGGGAAATAAACTGGGGGTTGCTAGAGGGGAGAAGCGTGAGGGAACAAGGTCACTGGGTGATGGTCATTAAGGAGGGCACTTGATGTAACGAGCAGTGGGTGTTCTATGTAACTGATGAATCACTAAACTCTACCTCTGAAACTAATAATACTCTGTATGTTAATTGATTTTACATAAAAAGAAAAAAATCTTTATTTTAAAACCCTTGGCTTAGGCATAAGGGGAAATTTATTAGAAGTATATTGACATATCTCATAGAATCCTAAGAAGATTTGAACAACCAATAAATAATTTAGCTGTGCACCAAAATACTGTTTTTAACAAAAATTGAATAGCATCTCTGAAGCAGAATTTGTAGATCTTCCTTTTACTGCAAGGGATAGATAATACAGTCTTGTTCCGTTGACACTTCGTTTCTGTGACTTGGTAAAAAACTAAAGACTCCTGGGAGAGAGAATTTGATCGGGTAGCTTGGGGTCTGGTGGTCACCCCTGGTCAATTATCCGTGGCTACACACTGAGACCCTGAGTAGGTATGTTCAACACCCACCCCTGCAGATAAGGCACACCTCCTCCAGGGATTCAGGCAGGAAGCCTGGGGGTGCTTACCGCTTTCTTGCAGGTCACTCCACCTTGTTAAAGAACCTGGAATGCCTTAGCCCTGAACTCCTCATCCATAGTAGCAGCACATACTATATCTCACAATGGATGCACTCTCATTTTCCATGCTTTCTATCCTATAGAACCAGTGATGTAGTTAGAATAGGGAAGGAGTTCCTGAAATCTAAGCATACTCCACAAGGTGACTTCTTCTCTTCCAATGTTGTTCCAGTTTCGGTTTTTCCTTGTTACTAGTATATAGTCACTTTTATTTCTTCTGTTTAATTAATTAGCTAATTGATTATATAGATATTCATTGAACGTGTGCTGAGTATTGGGCTAGGAGCTGGGGAGACCCATTTTGGAACTACTAATGATGTCAAGCATAAAGTACATTTCTCCTTTGTTGGTTTAATCCTCCCCCACCCCCTGCCTTTTTTGGATCTTTACATAAGATACCAAGTGTTAATTAAAGTCAAACAGTGCTTTGTTTTACCCAGATTTCGTATATAATATCTTTATCTACTCCTCTGAGATAAGTAGCCCAGATAATGTTATTCTCATGCAGAAGAGGAAACTGAAGCTCTGGGAAGTTAAGTTCAGGTTTTCATAGGTACTAAATGCAGATTTAGGATTCCAGTGAGTGTCTGATAGTGGGTCCAGTAGTAGTTTCATATTATAGATTGTGATTTTACTCTTCTCTCCCTCTGCTATTGAAAAAATCACGAGCATCAGTACTTTCAAGATATAGGAAAGTCAAATGAAGGATGACAATAAGTATTTGCTAAGTGTATTCTATATCTACAAGTCTAAAAATCCATACTGGAACTATTTAGAAAATTGATAATACGTAGTCAGTAATTTGGCTATGCACCAAAATACTGTCTGTAACAATAATCCAATAGGCTTAACTTGGTTAAATAATTTTAAGAAAAAAACAAACTACTGAAGTGTTAGTCTTACTCTAAATTTTATGATTAGATGGTCTCTAGTCTTGATTAGGCATGAACCAATAGATATAAAACCACTATCCAATGTCACCAGCGAAGGGTTTTATAATGCAAATTTGCTACTGATAACCATTACTTGTACCAGTTACCAAGTTCTTAAATTACTGGATTCCAGTAAATACTTAGAATCTAAGCATGATTGCTGAATCAAATACTATGTCATTAAAGGAAGGCTACACCACCCATAAACATAAGAAGTTAACTTTTCCATCAAAAATTTTAGTGGTTATCATGGTTGAGGATAACAAAATAAGTTTTTGAACAAAAATATCTAAGTCAGTGTCTGCGTAAATGTTAGCAAATGACATTTGAATCAGCAACATTTATTAAATGTCTGCTGTGTGACTGACATCATATTACATAAATGGAAAGCTAAAAATAAATGAATAAAATAAATAAGAATAGAATGTCAGAAAGTTTCTTTTAGGAGCTTTGATTTGGTGAATCGTGGATTGAGAGACTTATTTATATTTATATTTTTTATAGCTTTCCAACAAAGTTCCACTTATGATTTGAGACATTCCAGTCACTTCTACAATTTGAAAACAGTTGTGGAAAATTTATCTTTTTTTTCTTTTTTAAATATTTTATTATTTATTTAAGAGAGAGAGAGAGCACGAGCAGGGGAGAGACAGAGGGAGGGAGAGAAGCAGACTCCCCACTGAGCAGGGAGCCCAAAGCAGGGCTCGATCCCAGGACCCTGAGATCATGACCAGAGCCAAAGGCAGACACCTAACTAACTGAGCCACCCAGGTACCCCCAAAATTTATCTTTATGGTATGTATATTTTGGAAAAACTTATCCAGAATTCTACACAATGAAAATACCAAAGACTTTCCAAAAACAATGTAACATGAGAACATTTCCATCACCACTACACCTCTACCCACCTGATCCTGTACCTCAACACTTTTGGCCTTAATAACTTTGAGACCTTAAAAATTCATCCATTCAAACTACTATTTTAAAGAATCTGTGATATACCAGATACTGTCAGTGGTGAGGCTGACACAGTAGCTGAAGAGAGAGAAGATGGGTTTTATTGTTATTGGCAGTGGGAATGGAGAGGGGTGGATGGAGGTGAGATATTTGGGAGATATAATTATCCTTTCTTGGTACCTGAGGAATGTGGGGAGGTATCTGTTTCCCAAGGTTTGGTCACCAAATACAATATATTATAGTTGCTCAAGCAATTTTTGTTCCAGAAGTCTGAACTGATTTCTAATGAAAGCTATTTTAAACATTTTATTAGTGCTCACATTCTAAGCAGCCATAGGAAGGTAAATATATTTTGAAGATGCATTCAGTTTTCCTGATGTTTGTTTTTGCATCATTATGAGATTTATACAAAATATATTCAACATAAACCTTTAAAATACACTTACAAGAAAGCAAAACAGACTTGTCAACAACTAAATAGGTTGTCAAAATAAATCTGTATAATGTCAGATAAAAGTTACAAACATTGAATAAAAAATTTCAGTGTGCATTTTAAGGTTCCATTTTTAAAGAGCCTGAAACAAATGTCTTTTCAAAGCTTTCTTTTGCCAGTAGACGTTATTACTAAGGAGGGATAATTTCACTAGTAGGTGCATTACTGCCACCTAAATTAGAAGAGTCCACATCCCCACAGATGTTTCTCACATAAGCAGATGGGGACTTCATGGACGATTTGTCCTTCTTCCCAGGAGCAAGTGTCAATCTGGAGGAGATCTGAAAACCTGCCATTTAGTACCACATCAAAACACTCACTCGATCTAAATCGATATTCCAGTTGTTACGATGTAGGAACTTTTTTCTTGAGCTTACCATGTAAACAAAACACTCACCATGAGACAGATGGTGGTCTCATAGTTTTTTGGATTTAAGTGTGTCTACTTCTCTCAATTTCTTCCTTCTGCAAAAGGACTGCATCCTTTGCCTAGTTTTTTAATGAAACATTTCAAACATCCAAAATGCCTACAGGATAAGATAATCAATACTCAAGAATGCACCATCCAGCTTGAAAACAAAACTTGAAAAAGACAGAAGAGCTCTGTGTGCCTCTTTGAGATCACATTTCTCTACATAGCCATTAGAGGTAGCCTTTATTTTGAATTTTGTGTTTTCTGTTCCCATGCATTTCTTTATAGGTTTACTATGCATATATTAAATATACAATATTGGGGCACCTGGGTGGCTCAGTGGGTTAAAGCCTCTGCCTTCGGCTCAGGTCACGGTCTCAGGGTCCTGGGATCGAACCCCGCATCGGGCTCCCTGCTCAGTGGGGAGCCTGCTTCCTCCTCTCTCTCTGCCTGCTTGTTATCTCTCTCTCTGTCAAATAAATAAATAAAATCTTAAAAAAAATAAATATACGATATTGTTTGGCAGGTTTTAAACTTGAAACAAACAGTGTACTGGTTATTCAACAACTGTCTCTCTGCTTCACACCCATCTTCTACACTCTGCTCTGTGATGCTGGGGCAGGGACTCTGCAGACCACATTTCTGCTTCACCGGCTGGTTTTCTATTGGGCTTTGCCAGTAGAGGTACCAGAGGGACACTGGAAGATTGGAGAAAAAAGCGACTTGCTTCTTCTGGTTTGCTCCCTGTTGCTCTGACCCTTAGCTTGGCAACTCATCTTCACCCCAGCAGCAGTGGTATCTTCCATCAGTAGCAAACCCCTTCCCCACCCCCCACCACTCTCAGCCCCCCAGGGGGGCTAGGCACTGGCCAAACATGCCCCTTACCTTAAGGGTATGAATCCCAACTTCATGGGGTCCTTCCTGGTTTGCAAACAACAGCACCAATTAATTAGGCCCTTATTTCCAGTCTGAGTTTCAGTTTTATTCCTACAGCCCCAGGCAAAGTCGCTGCTCTCTGCATTTACTACTCTCTGATTGGAGTCCCCTTTTTGCTTTTTAATTAATTCGTTAACTAGATATGTTTGTCGCTGTTAACGATTTATTTTGTTAAATTCTGTCTCCTGATTCTAATTTAAGTGGTTTCATTAATGTAGGTAATATTCTTGAATGTACAGTGTTCAGCCAGAATTTTGTTTCTAAGGTTCATCTGTGATATTTGTATAGGTCTAGTGAAATAGTTTTCACTGCTGTAGAAGATGCTATCATGCTGACATGTCACAATTGATATATTTATTCTTCTTGCAATGAGTTGTTTAAAAAAATGCTGCTGTACATTTTTTTTGTGATGGCTTAGTGCAGATGTGGGTCAGGACAGTTTACATATTTGCTAGAGATTCACAGGTAAGTTAACAAGAAGTTATAGATTTGTTGTTCCATAGAATTTGTGCATTTTTAAACTTTACAAAATAATACCAAGTTGCTTTCCAATGTAGTTGCATTACTTTACACTCCCAAAAAGAACTGTACAATAATTCCCATTGATCGAGGTATTACCAGGATACTTAACTTCTTAATTCTTAATGTAAAATGGTATTTTATTGTGATTTTAATTTCTAATTCCTTAAGGTCGAGCCCTTTTTCCCTTTTATCCCCCCTCCCTTTTTTTCCCTCTTTATTGTCTATTTGGATTTCTTTCTTGAATCATTTATTTATATATTTTGTCCATTCTCGTGGTTGTTCTTTTATTGATTTGTTAGTATTCTTTATATGTTACAGACTCTAATCCTATACCATTTTTAAGTGCTTTTCAAATATTTTCTCCCAAACTGTGTTGTCTCCTCACTTTTAATGGTATCTTTTGATGAACAGATATTTTTATTTTGAATGTGCCAAATTCAGGAATCTTAATATTCATGATTTAAGGTGGTTTTTTTGTTTTTGTTTGTTTGTTTGTTTTTTTGGGGGGTTATTTAAATTCAAGTTAGCTAACATACAGTGTATTATTAATTTCAGGGTAGAATTTAGTGATTCATCAGTTGCATATAACACCCAGTGCTCATTACATCATGTGTCCTCCTTAATGCCTTTTGCCCAATTACCCTATCCTCCCACCCACCTCCCCTCCAGCAACCCTCAGTATGTTTCATAAAGTTAAGAGTCTTTTATGGTTTGCCTCCCTCTCTGTTTTCATCTTATTTTATTTTTCCTTCCCTTCCCCTATGATCCTCTGTTTTGTTTCTTAAATCCCACAAATGAATGAAATCATATGGTATTTGTCTTTCTCTGACTTATTTCATTTAGCATAATACCCTCTGGTTTCATCCATGTCATTCCAAATGGCAAGATTTATTTTTGATGACTGAGTAATATTCCAGTGTGCATGTGCGTGTGCGTGTGTGTGTGTGTGTGTGTGTGTACCATATCTTCTTTATACATTTATCCATCCATGGACATCTGGGTTCTTTCCACAGTTTGGCTACTATGGATACTGTTGCTATAAACTTTGGGACACATGTGCCCCTTCAAATCACTACTTTTGTAATTCTTTGAGATCATGAAGTTATTCACCTATAAGATATTTGTTTACTACTTTTTGGTCCTTAACCTACCTGATATTTTACATAGAAACTCAATGTTATTTTATTTCTTCCATTAGAAAGCCTACCATTTATTGAATGGTCTATTCTTTTATGGTGCTCTGATATTTATCAAATTTTCAGATATTAGTAAGACTATTCCTGAGTTCTATTGATCTACTTCTCTACCATCATGACACATTAATCTAACTGTTACAGCTTCATAAAAAAAAAAAAAACCTTGATTTTCTTATAAGGTAAGAACTTTTCGTACTCCTTTATCATCACCTCTATTCCTTTCAAATTTTCTTGGCTCTCCTTCACTACAACTATGTTGTAATTCTGTTTGGCTTTTCAAGATATCTGTAGATTATTCAGAAGTGTTGTCACCCTTTGATATCAAGTCTTATTCTTTGTGGGTATTGCATTTATCTCTATTTATTTAGGACTTCTTTATTTTCTTTTAATACATTTTAATAATTTTCTCCATGAAGACCATGTACCTTTAAAAAAATATTTTTCCTACCCCATTACTTTTTTGTTGCTATTATAAATGGTATCTTTTAAAATTACGTTTTCTGTCTGTTGCTGGTAACAGAAATGTAATTGACTTCTGCATATTAATCTTAGATATGAAAATGTGCCAAACTCTTATTAATTATAATAATTTGTATATTTTTCTAACATTTCCTATAGAAGCCATCATTACCTTCAAATAATAACAGTTTTATTTTTAATTTGAATCATTATACTTTAAAATTAATGGGGTGCTTGGGTGGCTCAGTCAGGTAAGTGTCTGCTTTCAGCTCAGGTCATTATCTCAGGGTCCTGGGATTGGCCAGCGTTGGGCTCCCTTCTCAGTGGGGAGTCTGTTTCTCCCTCTCCCTTTGCCCCTCCGCCTGCTTATGCTCTCTCTCTCTCTCTTATAAATAAATAAATAAATAGATAAATAAATAAATAAATAAAATAATTTTACTAAGTGCATTAAGACTACCTCCTGTCCAATATTAAATGATTGATGGCAGAAGGCATCCCAGTCTTTCCTTTTCCCTAATTTTGAGAGGAATATTTTTAAGTTCATCATTAAGTAAGAATTTTCCTTTGTGTAATTGGTAGAGATCCTTTTTCAGGTTGAGAAAATGTCCTTCTACTTACAGTTTGCTGAGATATTTATTTACTTCACATGAGTGGGTGTTTAATTTTATAGGAAGTTTTGCATCTATTGAAATTGTAACTAGTGAATAGAAAGAGAACTTAACAGAAGGTGAGCAGAAAACAACTTTGCTTTCATCTCCCCCGATTTCACTTCATATCTATTTTATGCCCTAGTTTGTTGTTTTTCTTTTAAGAACTTGGATAAAATATAATGTAGATCATGTGGTGTTTCCTGTCACTCCTAGTATAAAACTGCTTCTAAGCCCAGAAATAGTATCATTTTTGTAGCTAAATTAACCATGTGGGGTTAATCTGATATCTGAGCTTTCCCAGCCCACAGCCCGCTCCCACTTCCCAGCTAGGATTTCCACCAGGCCTGGAAGCTTGAAGTCTTCATGGTCAATGTCTTTCCTCAGAACCCGGTCTCTGCTAACTGCTCACTAGTTATTATACATCCTCCAGAATCAGGTCTAGGGGAAAGGAATGGCTGGGGGGTTGGGGTGTGTGTGTGGACAGAACAGGTTTAAGTAGGTTTAAGTACCTAGCACTCTCCTGCTCCAGTATTAGAAACTTCTGGACTTGACAGACATTCAAACCTGCCATTTTTCTTTCTGGAGAGCTTTTCTGGAATATTCAAAGGCTTTTCTCCTGGGAACTTTCAACCTCAATTCCTGTGTTACAGGTTATATCATCTTCAGTGTGACATTTATAACTGATTCTCATTTTCTATATTTTCGGGAATTCTTTTTTCTGTTTGTCTCCCTCTCCAGGAAATTCTTTTGCATTAAGTCCCATTCATGCAAGTTTTATCCTGATTGCATCTTTGGAAAAAAAGACAGGCCAGTAGAAGTTTCACCCACCCCTAATACAGCCTAACCTCTCTACTCTCTGCTGCAGTGGGTCCATAGCTACAACTTCTTATTAAGATTTTCAAGCATGTTTTAGAAACTAATCTCCTGTGGACTCCAAACCCCAGGGGTACATACATAAAGTAGATCCCTTGTATCTTATCTCTCTTGGCTAGAGACCCTCTCTCCACTTTCCCTGGAAATTGTCAGGAAGAAGTGCAAGCATTCCAACAACTCTCTGAAAGGAATATTCTCAACCAATCTCTCCAACCAGCTGATTAACACTTCTACCACCCCTTGCATATCCTCATATGAAGTGATAAGCCAAGCATTACCAAACTAGTCTCCTAACATTTCTCCTGCAAATTCTTAAATGTGCAGTTATATGGCATCTACTGTGTTGTTTCTATTCTTTGTGGTTTCAGCAAAACAGAGAAATGCTCCATTTTAACATACTCTTATAAGATGATCCACTCATTTTTTTCCATCTGTTAATGTAGTGAATTGAATTAATAAATTTTGTAGTGGTAAACCATTCTTGCCTTTCATCTATGTTTATAAGTGGTTATTCACAAAATACTGTCACTTATACTTAAATGAACAAAATCAGTCAAATTGCCATTCATTCTCTCTGATTGCTTTACAATCTTCTTCTAGTCTTTGGTGCTCTGTTTTCATTTTGATTTGTATAAGTGTGGTTTTCTTTTATTTATCCTGTTTGGGAGTTATGATGTTTCTTGAATTTGAGGATGTATGCTTGTCATCAATTTCAGGAAAATCTTCAGCAATGATGTGTTTTAAATTTGCTTCTTTTCTGTTTCTTCACTGTCTTTTGGAATTCCTATTAAAATGTGTTCAACCTCCATCTATCCTCTGTGTCTCTTAACCTCTCTTTTCTTTTTCTTCTTCTGTCTTCCTGAGTAATTTATTTATATCTATTTTTCTGTTTATGAATAATCTTTTCAGATGTATTTAACTTGCTATTTCTACATATTCAAGGTCTTCTTTAACTCAATTTTTACATTATTTGCTTCACTTTAAAATCTGTCTGCTTGTTTCCAATAGTACACTATTTTTCTAAATTTTTTATTGAATCTTTTGCTCTTTCAAAAATTTAAAACATATTTATTTATGTCATATTCCAGGTCTTATAAGTCCAGTATCTGAAGTCATTGGAAATATTTGTTTTTATTATCTGATAGTTTTTGTCTGTAGTTTCCTCTGTTTTAGTTGTACATTTTTTTATTTGGGGGCCCATATTTAGTGTGTTTTATCAATTTATACCTTGTTAGTCCTATTCTGATGATAGCATACCCATGGAGTACTGTCAGCTGGGGACAACTTTAAGTTAATTTCTCAGCTAGGGGTTTTCTGAACAATACTGGTGCTATTAATTTGAATCCCAAGCCCTTATGAAGACAATCCTATGGGCGGAGAGTTTCAGGGTAGATATTTCCCTTTTGTTTACCCAGAGCCTTATCCATTTTTATTTAGTCGTACTGGGCTAGGCTTTATTATAGTAACAAACCCTAAAATCTCAATGACTTATTATAACTAATGTTTACTTATTGCTCATGCCAAATCCAGTGAGGCTTGGGGTGGGAGTCTTCTTTATCTGATGACTTAGGGGATCCAAATTTCTTCTACCCAGGTTCCTATCTATCTATCATCTCAATACATGGTTTCTAGAAGGATGTGTCAAGGAAGATATCTGTACTATCATACTGCTAATGTAGATATCATGTAGACTTCTTAAACTAGTATAATTTTTTATTTGTGATCAGTTGATGGAATTTGAAGCATAAAAAAATTAAGCTTTCTATGCTCACACATCCCAAGAAATGTCATTAAAGAGATTTATTATAAACTACTGTGAAAAAATATACACATATATATTTGGGGGGTTAAGAATATATTTTTGGGCACCTGGGTGGCTCAGTGGGTTAAAGCCTCTGCTTTCGGCTCAGATCATGATCTCAGGGTCCTGGGATCGAGGCCCGCATCGGGCTCTCTGCTCAGCAGGGAGCCTGCTTCCCCCTCTCTCTCTGCCTGCCTCCTTGTGATCTCTCTCCCTCTGTGAAATAAATAAATAAAATATTTTTTAAAAAGAATATATTTTTGTATATATGTGTATAAACTATACATATAATACATGTATACATATATCATATATACATACATATAATAATACATATGATAATATAATGTATACATATGTTATATACATTATATATTATATATATTTTTATATTTAGTGTGTGTGTATACATACATATACACACATACACACACATACACACACAAAAAAAAACCAACACTCCCCTACATTAAATGTGGGAATATAAAAACTTTCTAGGAATAAAATTGATATAGAACTAGAATGTTTCATGTCTTTCACTGATTATTGATTTCCAAATAACATTTTAATGAAGGCACCAGACTGAACTACTATGATTGGTCATAAAGTTTATTTTTTGCATATGTAGCCAAATTATGTCAAAATACCTTAATGTATGTACTACAATCCTATCTCTGGTCCTTTGTCTGTGTATCTAATCTATTTACTGTTGAACCCTGCTGCTTTTCCTCCATAATGACTATCAGCACTGCCTCATAATTTCCTTTTCCTACTGTTAATAATGTTACTGAGACTGTGCTCTTCTCTGGTTTGGACAATGACCATCTCTTCCAGCAATCCATAGCTCTCCAGTTCTTTTCACTGGCTCCAAACTCTCTTCTCAGTTTCTTGTTTTGATCTTCACAGTTCCCATATTTAAACTCAGGGTACCCTAAACTGTGTGACTTTCCTAGTCTAGATTTTGTTTGTCATTTAAGATAAAATAAATGTCTCCTGAATAAGATTGCAACAGGAATTAAGTGCAATTAATTTGAGTTTTAAATTATCAGCTAACATAAAAAAAATTATCAGATATTCTTCTGCTCCCTAACAATTAAAAAAATTCTCAAGGGAAAAAGGATCCTGAGTCATTTTCATTGAAGCCTGACTACAATGGGGTTGAGTTAAATGAGCTGTGAAATCCCTCTGTGCTCTCTATAAGTGAATTATTTCATTAGACTAAAAATAGGCCCAGAGTGGTTTAACAGAAGTCAAGGGAACAGTTCTAACGCATTGGAAAATTGCTCTTAATTCCATACATACTTTACAGAAGTTGGTTTTTCAATAAATAGTTAAAAAGGGGAATGTATGATTTGCCAAGTTAGCTATAACATTGGGTAGAGGTTAAAGCCAATAAAAATATTACTGAGCTAAATTCAATATGACTTCCTCTCTTTCGTTGCAATATTCTTCAAAAGATGAATTAACATGCTTTGTCATAATTGCTGACCATCCACTCACTCCTTATCTTCTGGAAATTTTGTTTCTCTCTCCAGTTACTCTAATGAAATCTCTCTGTTGTCAATAATAAACTAAATGTCATATTTAATTTTTTCCCTCAATCCATATCTGTCTTGACTTCTCTGAAACACTGGCACTGTTGACTATACTACACTTTGTTTGCTCCATGATCCCAGCTCTACACTCACCATTCTCAACACACACACACACACACACACACACACACACCTGAGAATATCTATTAGACTTCCTAACTCTTCTCATCCTTTAAATGGAAGCATTAATCATGATTTTGTTCTTAGCCCACTGATCTCATTAAATATTCTTCTTAAAAGGGCTCCTTTATCCTCATAGCTTCAAGTAACCTCTATTCCTCTGTCCTTAATTTCAGGGTATCTTGGGCTGTGTTAGAACTAGTCGACTGAACACTGCCTACAGCTCTTTAAATTCTTGGATCTGTAGATTTTTAAATGTTCTATTATTGGAAAACCAAAGAAAATCACTAGGTGGAAAATTAATTTTCTGGAATATAGCAGCAGTGACTCTTAAGGCTGGATGAAATGAAGCTGTAGACTTCATGCAGTCTCACTTCAGAGCATCTTAACTCTCTGTAGGTTCTTAAATTCCCCACGATGGTCAATGAGGAAAAGTGACTTATATGAGAGTCTGGAGACCCCATCTGATTGAATCTAGATGTACTAAAAGAAAGTGGCTTAAAATTTTCTATATCTTTCTCTCTTCCTATTTTTAGTCTCTCATCAATCTTTTCTTTACCTCCTAATCTTGGGTCTCTTCAAATCCCAGCTGTGAATAGCTTTGCTTGGACTCATTGCCACAGCAGAATTTTGGGGGAACTTGCGTTTTGTTTTCAAGCTACTGGCTCTGCTCTGAGAAGAATGTCATCTCCCTTCTTTCAATATGCCCCTCAACAGAAAAAAATATATATTTTTTAATTTGGTAATTTTTTAATTTGAATAATTAATTTTTTTTAATTTGAAGAGTTTATAAAATACCTGTGCCAGCTATTTGTGCAAGTTTATAATTTTTGTTTGGTAAAACAGTTTGTAGAAACATTCATATATGTGTAGAAGTTCATAGCTCTGCAACTAAGTTTGACCATTAATAAGACTGGAGAGAAAGGAAATTTGGAGGGAAGAAACTAGAAGCCTTGATAGGAATTAAATGAAAAACAGAGCAAGCTAGAATCCATTCTCTTGCTGGGTTGGGTTGTTGATGTGTGACTGTGTCACTCTTAGAAAGAAGGCAGGTGATCTGGACTAATCTTTACAAACATGCTAATGACAGACCTCATGGCAAACAAAGTCATTGTATTTGCTAGTGGGAAGTCCTTATGGGAGGAATGTTTTATCAGGGTATACCTAATTGTCTAAGATAGTTTACAGTAAACAAACCTACTGATTTATGGATGGCTCCTTGCAAATTTTTCAGCAAACTCTGTAACTATCTGTAATACTCTGTTGTGTATGAGACTCTTTGTGGTTTAGATTCTTGAAATTCAGTAAACTGCTGAAGAGCTCTAATTTGTATATTTAATTTAATAATTTGATTATATATATTATAATGATATAAAATAACACTGGCTTTGGAAAAGAGATCTAAGGCATGTAGATTTGTTTTACTTAACTTTTACAGCCTTAAGTTTTCCTAATGTTACAAAGAGGGCATAGGCTTGTCATGAGAATTTTGCTACTATTAAATGACAAACTTGTTTAAATCATTTGCCACAGAAATTAACTGAATTTAAAATAAAAACACTTTTTAAATCATTTTGCCACAGAAGTGGACATATATCATCTCAACTACATGGCAAATTTCTGGAAGTCTAGGACTCTGACATATAATTCTCTATATCTACTGCACCAATATACAGTAGTTGCTCAATAAACATTTGTAGAAAGAATGAATATTTTAGGTGTTAAAAACAAGATGGTGAGTGGCAAACTTTTTTAAGTAAAAACTCTGATGATACAGAAATATTTTATGCATAATTAAATTCAGTACAGGGGCACTTGGGTGGCTCAGTCGGTTAAGCGTTTGCCTTCAGCTCAGGTCATGATGCCAGGGTTCTGGGATTGAGTCCCCCATTGGGCTCCCTGCTCAGTGGGGACCCTGCTTCTTCCTCTAACTCCGCTGCTCCCCTTGCCTGTGCTCTCTCTTTCTCATAAATAAATAAATACATATACATAAATAAAATCTTTAAAAAAAAATAAATTCAGTACAAAACAGCTTTATAGGGGAAACTGCTAAATGTGCACCAAAATTTGCTTTTTCTTTTCTCTGGTAGAAAATAAAATTATAGCTAGGCATGCCCACCAGTTGAGGACTACCCTTTCCAGCCCCCTCTTCCCATAATGTGCTTAGGCGACCGTGTTTTTGCCAATGGAATGGAAATAGAAGGAACCTCTGTTAGTTCTGGGCCCACCCATGTCTTAAAGCATCAGAGGTACACAACCACATCTGCCTTCTTGTGAGCTGAACAAGGATGTACTTGAAGCCTAGCTTTGACAATGCGAAGGAGGACAATACCCCAGAGTGTGCCAGAGAAACAAGATGAAAGTAACCTGGGCCATGCATGACAGAAGAGAGTAGACCTGAGAACCTAGAATGATATTTAAAAGAGAAACAAGGAACACCACTCCGTGATCTACCTATTATTCTCACGGTTACAGCAACTTATTTTATAACTCTAATATAAGCAGAAAAAGGTAAAAGAACACAAACTATAATGTTTTTGATTGGTAAGGTGATCTAATTTGTTTTAACAAGTTTGGGAATGAATTTGGAGAAAGAAGTTTTAAAAGAACATGTTTATGATTTAATTTCCTTAATCTCCTTTGAAGATTATTTAAATAATTGAAGCAATTATTTAAATTACAATCAAATCTCAAAGCAATATAAAGTTTGAAAATTTGCCCATGAAATTTAAGATACTTTTGTCATCTTTTAAAGTGTCATATTTACACTTAGTGAACTTATATTACATACATATTAAATTTTCCAGAGTTTTCAAAGAATAGTTTTTGGTACATGAGATCTTCCCTTAGTTTATTTTAACATTTGAATGTCTTCTCTTTCAAATATATGAATTCTATTGCTTTTTCTCTAGAAAGTTCACTCCATTATCATTTCAATGGAAAATTTTCTCTTTTGACTGTGCTCACCTTACCTGTGAATATTTTTGGTGAAATCTTGGGAGGGTCATTTGGTTTCTCTTTCCAAACTCTTTGCAATTACACTTAGACTAAGTTTCTAAAATGTAGCAAACAGGGCGCCTGGGTGGCTCAGTGGGTTAAAGCCTCTGCTTTCGGCTCAGGTCATGATCTCATGGTCCTGGGATGGAGGCCCGCATCGGGCTATCTGCTCAGCGGGGAGCCTGCTTCCCCCTCTCTCTCTGTCTGCCTCTCTGCCTCCTTGTGATCTCTCTCCCACTGTGAAATAAATAAATAAAATCTTTTAAAAAAAAAATAAATAAAATATAGCAAACATGGACCACATCATTTCAAAAACAGTTGCTATGGGAAACAATATGTTAAAATTTGGTGAAATTTTAGCTTTAGATAAAAAATAAGTTAAGCAGTTTCTTATCAAATAAAAAGGAAATAATTTCCAGGTCAGATTCGTTATTATGAATCTTCATAGGATTGTGTATCACATTGCAGCACATCAAAAACAAAATTTTACCTTTTAGCTGTTTGTTTGATTACAGTGTTTCCCCCTCTAACAACCATGGTCAGAAAGACCCTGTGCCTGTTTTTATTATTAGCTAACACAATGTCTGATGTTTTGGAAGTGTGTAATAAATATCTGAAAGTTAAAGGCACACCTGAAGTTAAAGATATATTTTTGATGCATATCTGATATAACAAATTGATGGTATACTTGTCTCACACCTGGAAACTTTTTCCTTTCTTTGTATTTATTTTGAAATATGGAAATATTTAAAGACAGTAGAAATATTTATCTTTATAAATGTGAATAATTTTTCTAGGTATCTGGAAGAATAATTTAATATAAAATATGTCATGATTAAAAAATACAAAAACCAAAAACTCATACAGTAATTCCATACAGAGAAAAAAATAGAATGTACAGTGGCAAAAGCTTTATTTATGCTAGACCAGAATATTCATATATTGACAAAATGAAAATATACTGTTTTTTGCATTAAAAAGGGATATTAAACATAATAAAATATTAAATATAGAAAATCCTATTATAGACTATTAACAAAGAGAATGTTGCAAATGTTTCTTTTTCTTTTTTTTTTTTTTTTTTGAGAGGAAGAGTGAGAGAGCATGTGTGAGTGTGAGTGGTGAGGAGGGGCAGAGGGAGAGAGAGACAGAGAATCTTAAGCAGGCTCCACACTCAGCACAGAGCCTGACATTGGGCTCGATCTCACCACCCTGAGATCATGACCTGAGTTGAAATCAAGTTAGACTTTTAACCAACTGAGCCACCCAGCCTCCCCTGTTGCAAATGTTTCCAAATGTCATTATAGTATTTTAGATTTATGAATTATGGCAATTGATATATCTTTTCTAAAGTTGAAATTCCAGGTGCCAAGCCACAGCTTAGAGGTACATTCAAAGAAACAGCATTCAAACATTCTAAAAATAATTTAAAAGCAGCATATTTAGTGAAATCTGAAAATGAAAACAATGAGGGCATAGATCATTTTAAACACACAACAAACTTAAGAAATAATTATATTTCTTTCTCACTCTCATCTATGGAAGCTACCAAGAAGGCACCTTTTCCCTCCTACCAGAATTCCTAAAACTCTTCCCTAATTCTTACCCGTGCTGAGTCTTCTATTTTATATCCTTCCCTCTTTCCTTCTGCTGCTATTTAAATTACTTCCCAACAATCACTTCTCTCCTCTCAGTTCTTCCTTTGCTCATAACTATGGTCTGACATAGCAAGGCTCAGGTACAAACTTCACAGTTACCAATAGCTACCTATGTTTTAGTTCTAGTTGCTAGAAAGCAGAGCATGGAAACTAAAACCACAAATGGAGAGTCAAGGCTAAGTTTATAAATTGACAAAAAGATAAAAAATGACAAACTAGTGTTATCTACGATACAGCAAAATCAGAGCTTCGTATTTTGTCTTGGAGGACAGTCATTTATATAGATCAGAATCCTGAAAAATGTGCATACCTTAATAATAAGCACTTAAAATCTTAGGAATTTATTTTAAAGAATTGTTGCATACATTAGTAAAAATGGAAACAATCTAAATGTTCAAGAATACAAGTAGTTTACTCTTTGATGTGAAAGAACTAGCTCAAAGTACTTTTTAAAATTTCTTTATCCAAATGGATAAAAACAGGGGTGCCTGGGTGGCTGTCAGTTAAGTGACCAACTCTTGATTTGGGTTTGGGTTATAATCTCAGGGTCATGAGATAGAGTCTGCTTAAGATTCTCTCCCTCCCTGCCCCACCCCCTAAAAAATAAAAAATAAATAAATAATAAAAAAACATTAAAAGAATAGGAGATATGGTAAATCACACAACAATGTTTTTAGGTTAGTCACTTTTAGTTGTTTGTGGATGGGGCTAGTGGGCTTCAGTGATGCTGTTCCACATATTCAATCCTGGCACCTTTGACTTAGAGCAATGTTGACACACTCTATAGCAACAGCAATGATTTATCCTTCCCATTTTATTTGATCTTTTCAGGAAGAATAACAAGTTCACACAGTGATAGAAACAAAAGATAAAGGATGGTCCACTAGAAAAGAAAGAAGATAGGGGCATATTATGCTGCATACCTCATTTAAAAAAAATAGAGAAGGATTTAAAACTAAAGAAATGATTATTAAACCACATCACTTAAAGGCTCTGTTTTTCATGCTTTGAGATAACTTTACATGGGTCTTCTAGAAAACAGTATTACATGTTATCATAGAATCAGAAATCTCACCAGATCAAGTCATAGTTAGAATGTTAACTAGAGCGTAACTGGATTTTACAAGTACCTGTAAAAACCTCAGATCTGGACAGGTGTCTTTCCTTTGAATGATATTTTTTTTCCCCAAATGGAGGTCACCCAAATTCTCTAGGTAACAAATTTTAAGATTTTGCCACTGTTCAATTATATTCACAGATAAAACAATTTAAATCTAAATTTAGCCCAACACCAGAAATAAACAGATCACTAAAAAGAAAGGGTTCTTTATTTGGAAAAGGCAAGAAATAATTGTCCTTAATAAAAAGGCTTTTTTCTGTTCTCAAACTTGAAATACTTTAACTTTTGTTTTGACAGTGTCGACATTTTGAAGTTTTCTTCTAACTTAAAATGATTTTCTTTTATAATTTATCTCTAAAAGGGACCATTTAATTTTTAGAACAAATTTCATTTTTAACATTCCAAATACAGGATCAGTTGTTAATGTATGGCATTTACATAATGCTTTGGAAGTAGAAGACTCCCAGCGTGCCTTAAAATCTTGGATAGGCTAGAAAAACCTACACCTACTAGGGAAATACAATAACGTCCTAAGCAGAGCACATTATAGTCACTCAGTCAGTTACATACAGAATAATAATCATTTCTGTGATTTGTGAGAGGGCAAAGCCTTGAGTCCTTTTAAATCATTTCCTTTCTTCCCCCACCAATTTTTCTTCTAAAGTCAATTAGTACCTTTACTTGACAAGGGATTAATGAGGGAAATTTCTTTCTGAAATTCTTCTGCAGGGTTGGCTGCTAGTATGGCATTCTGGTTTTATTTTTTAATTAAATTTTTTTAAACTAATAGTGTGTTTACTATGTAATCAAATGTCAGATTTTGATCAGTTGAGTAATAATAAAAATAAAGGACTTTGTTAGAACAAAGGTCAAGATGATTAGGCAAAATTTATCTTTATTGTACCTCCAATTTTTTATGTATTCTCTCATTTCTTTTAGAATAATAAAGTTACTATGTTTATAAAGTGCATTACAAAGGCATTAAAATGCATTATGAAAAGTTCAAACCATACAGGAAAAAAGTTCCCATATTTCGCCGTCCAGAAACACTTGAGTTAACATTAAGTAGTTTAATTGCTGTTTCTTTCTGTGCATTGTAATGAAAGAAGGCTAGACAGGAATAATAGTTTTATAAAAATGAGACAATGGGATACATGCTGTTTAATATATATTAATTTAAAATTTACTTGAATTCATAGGAGAAAAAGAAACTGGTAAACTAAAGGAATAGTTACACTTGTTCTTCATTATAGGGATTATTAGTTCCTAAAAGACCTTCTTTTTTTAAGAATTTATTTACTTATTTGAGAGCGAGAAAATGCCCAAGTGTGCGCAGAAGCAGGAGGAGCAGAGGGGGACGGAGAGGAACGAGCAGACTATGCTGAGCACAGAGCCCCAAGCAGGCCTCGATCTTAGGACCCTGAAATCATGACCTGAGCTGAAACCAAGAGTCGGTTCCTTAACCTACTGAGTCACCGGAGCACCCCCTTAAAGACCATTTATAGAATTTAAAAAAAAAGATTATTAGAGATCATGCTATTGCATTGTCAAATTTTATATCATTTACATATTTTTTAATGTAATTCAATTAATTGTCTAGTTTTGGTCTATATTGAGACCAAAACTATCAATCCCAGGACTCTGGTATCATGCATGACTAGAGCTGAAGGCAGAAGTTTAACCAACTGAGCCACCCAGGCATCCCATGGTTTTATGGTTGTTTTGATATTTTTGTTTCTCACTGGAGATTATCAGTAATGAAATGTAGGTCTATACTGGGGAAAAAAAAATCCATGACCCTACATCAAAATATAGGCAAATAAGTGTACATCTTTCTGCTTTAAAGTAAAAATCTGTAATGTGTGTTATCTGATAAACTATTTCTGAACTTCTGAAAAACATGGAATTAAGCTGTGTATATTCACAATGAACTTTTTTCTTTAGTCTAATATTATGTATATGAGATTCCTCTGTTGTTGAATGTAGCTGGAGTTTCTTTGGTTTTTATTGTTTTATAGAATTGCATTGAATCACTATTTATCCATTAGCTTCTAGCTCCCTCAAAAGTCTTGTATCCTCTATTCTATCAGTTCCCCTAAGTCAGTTTACTGGTGCTTGTGTGATTATGCCCATTTTCTTCCTCATCTGCTTTTCTCCTAGCCCAGAGATACCAAAGTGAAGATCTCTTTTTTATCTTGTTCTACTGAGAGCATGTGGTGATAAAGAGGAACATTTTATGGCTTCTCTTAACTTCTTCCCAGAGTGACACCTCCTCTTTAATCTGCCTTTTTTCCAAGGAGATAAGGAAGGGGCATGGAGATAGTGTTAATAAGGATTATTAGGATTTTGTTTATTCACCTTCTTTCTTGTCCTAGTGCCAATTTTGGGTTGGTGTGATGGGAATAGGGCAAGCAGTAGACTAAATTATGTAAGAACCAAAGTCAGTGTCATGACATTTTTCTGTGAGTTTATTGCTGCTGGTGCCTTATATTGGTTGAGTTTCTCCTTTTTAGTGAAGTTTGTTAAACTTTGAAAGGAGGAGATTCTCAATCTAGTTTTATTTTGCCATCTGTAGTAGGATATTTTCCTTTGCATGTTCCCTATTATGTGACAAATCCCTGATTATCTTTGTTGCTTTTTGTATATCTAAGGTCCATATCTTTGTTATTTATATAATGAAAAACTTAAACTATCAGAGGTTTACTGTGAACCTTCTGTTATTAGCCACAGCTGAAAACTTATAATCATATAATCTTTTAATTAAGAAAGTATCTTTAAAAATTCCAAATGGCAGCTTTGACCATTTCCATTAACCTTAATTTAGGATTCATGTTCCATATAAATGTTTTGTAGTAAGAACCCATAATAATAGTTTTCTAATACTTGCTTTGTGCCTAGGAATATGCTTTGAAGTCTTCTTCATTTTTTTAAAAATTTTCACATAAATACCAAGAGACAGGCCCTAATGTAAAGATTAGGGAACTGAAGTTTAGAGAGAGCAGAGAAGTAACTGACCCAGGGTCAGACATGGCTTGAGATTTGGGTCTGGCTCCTAGGCTGAGCTAACGATGGTGTTGTGTACCTCTTGCAGCTTTAATTTCATGGTCAGCTAACTTTCCTCATACATTAGATTTTCAAACCCTAGGCAAAGACCAAATGTGCTTGATTCTTAAAGAAGTCAAGTAGTAAAACTGGGGCATTTTAGAGTTAAGGAATTTCAACTTTACTTTGGATTTTCTCTATGGGATGTTAAGCAGTAAATGGTCCAGATCTTGCCTTCACTGGTGCATATACATGAGTCATTATCTATGAACTGAGTCACTTTCCTTGGTTGGATAGGCCCCACTCCGAATCCGATCTTGACTTTCCACTGTCCCTTTGTCCAGCAGAGACAGTCTAAGAGTCCTCTAAGTTTTTTCTTCTGCTAAGTGTCCTCTTCTTTACTTCTGTTCCAGTTATCCAACTTTGCCATTCTCTAATGAGCGGTTCTCTCAGTCAATTCAGTTTGTAGGCCATAGGCAGGTATGTTCTCTTAACAAATCTGCATTTCCTTCTCTGTCTACTTCTAGACTAGTGACCTACAGACTGTCCTTTCCTTGTGCTATACTGACCTAACTGAAAATTATATGAGATAATAAATGCACTCTAACAACCTGAATTTTTCCTACCTCTTTCACTACTTTATAGCCCCCACTGCAACTGTCTGAGCCTAAGTCCTGCATCTGAAGGTACAGGATCTGGGGTTTCCTATTCTGCCATCTTGCTGATGCCATCCCCCCAATAAGCACATGTATTAACAGCACATGCTAATTTCTATTCAATTAACTAATTTGTAGATGGAAAACTATATGATAAGTCCATTATACATGATCTACCTTAGTCTACTATTGTACCACATCTGTAATAAATATGTTCCTTCATCAATATTATATAAGTGAGGGATCAGGAGACAGGACTGACATTATATATATTTTTTATCTCCAGGCCTCTAGTAGTCTTAGAGGCATTTGCTTCAATTACCTGGTATGTATATCCAAATCTAGAATAAATGCCTACACTGGTCAAGACAATCAATATATACCTGGGGTCATGTGTGATGAGTTAATGTAATCCATTAACTAGCCTGGACATTCTCAGTAGGCACTCCACAGTTATTTTCAGCCTCTGATGTTAGTGTTAAAAATAGGATAATTGTTGGGGCATCTGGGTCGCTCAGTTGGTTAAGTGTCCAACTGCTGATTTCAGCTCAGGTCATGATCTGAGGGTCGTGGGATTGAGCTCTGCATCAGGCTCCTCACTCTGTGCAAAGTCCGCTTGAGAGTCCCTCTCTCTCCCTCTTCCTCTATTGCTCCCTCCACTCACGAGTTCTCTCTTTCTCTCTAAAATAAATAATTTTTTAAATGGAATAATTGTTAATCACTTTCTTTTTAAAAAAAAGAGTTTATTTATTTGACAGAGAGAGCAATCACAAGTAGGCAGAAAGGTAGGCAGAGAGAGAGAGGAGGAAGCAGGCTCCCTGCTGAGCAGAGAGCTGGATGTGGGCCTCGATCCCAGGACCCTGAGATCATGACCTGAACCAGAGGCAGAGGCTTAACCCACTGAGTCACCCAGGCGCCCCTGTTAATCACTTTCTGAGCACACACTGGGATACGTCTTTTTATTGTTGTTGCTGATTGATTCATTGAATGTCTCCATGAAAACTCATTTGTATACCCAAGAAACTACATTCTTTCTCTTTTTCTTTTTATTAGATATAATTGACATACATTATATCAGCTTCAGGTGTGCAACAGAATGATTTGATATTTGTCTACATTGCAAAATGAGCACCGCAGTCTAGTTAATACCTGTCACCATCCAGGAAACTGTTTTCAAAGCAACAGGGTATTTACTTAGTTTTAGTGACCTTATGAATTCCAAAGTTGGTTTTTTTAAAATGGGCATTAGCTTACCCCACTTTCATTTGTTTCCTCTAGAAGTGCATAAAGTTTTTCATACACCACCCCCTTTGGGGTTTCTCTAATCTTCTAGTCCTCTAAAGGCCACTTCCTGGCCCATATTGCCAATCTATTGGTAACTTCCTAAAAAAAGCATGAATCCATACTACATCATTTTTATTATCTAGCTCCTCGAGGAACACCCCTCTTAATTCTGCCCATTGAGTGGAGTTGTGTTTTCCTTCTTCAGTCAAAATGATCAACTAGTTGTTATGTAGTGGACTTCTAGACAGTTTTGGCTCTCTACCCTTGAGCTATAATCTGTGAACCATGCTCCTTATGAGGCAGCCTTAGGTAATATTCTAGTCCAAATTCCATAACTACTGGGTGGCAGTATGGGCTTTTGCCAACAGTTTTAGCCAGCTTGAGTTTCCTAGCTCTTTATATTTCTCGAATCATTTGTGTTATCAATTAGAGTGGAGTTGTATAGGTCAATGGCCATTTGAAGCTTCAAGAGAGCCTGATGATGTTCAAAGCATTATTTAAATTCAGTTTTTTCCCCTTCTTATTATAAGAATATGAGCCAATAAAAGTTACAGATGTTGTATGTGATTTCTTTAGAAATCAAGCAATCTTTGTGCCTCTTGTTTTAATTTTAGAGCTAGAGAGACAATAACTCATAGTGGTTGGTTGAGAAATGCTCCTAGTAGTTCTAGCCCATATAATAACTCAAAATTTTATTATTTGTGCTGGACCCTATACTTTAGCTGGGTTAATTGGCTGGCTACTCCTGGTGGTTATATAATTAACCAACATTCGGAATTCATGCTTAGTGTGATTTTTAGATTTAGATATCAACATTATGTTATTGATATAATGAATAACAGCACTTTTTGATTGAAATAAATCAACATTTCTTCTCACCAGGTTAGTTTAATAAGCAGAATAATTTAAATATCCCTATAGGAGCACAGTAAGTATGTATTGGAGTCTGTTTCACATGAATGCAAATCTGATTTTGACTTTCTTCTAAATAGGAATCCACAAGAAAGCATTAGCCAAACTGATCACAGAATACCTATCTCCCTCAGCTTGTTGCACAACTTGAACTGTTAACACAGAAATGGATGATGCTATTGAAGGATCCTCTTTATTCAGTCTTCTAGAGTTTAGAATTATCCTCCAGAATCCAATATCTTTTCTCACATACTGTACTGGACTATTGAACAATTTATGGATACTAATTCACCTGCATCTATCATATCTTCAATCAAAAGTGAAATTTCTTTTTTTTTTTTAAGATTTATTTATCCTAGAGAGAGAGCATGAGTGGGAGGGGCAGAGAAAGAGAGAGAATCTCAGCCAGACTTCACACTGTGCATGGAGCCTGACACTGAGCTCAGTCTTACAACCCAGAGATCACGACCTGAAGCAGAACCAAGAGTCAGATGCTTAACTGGACTGTGCCACCCAGGCACCCCTCAAAACTGAAATTTCTTGATGTTCCTTCCTCTCTCCCCACCCCTTTCCACATATCTATATTGTTTTATATTTAGCACTTGAGTGGATTTAGGTAGTTCTAAGTTTCCCCATCTAACATGCCCAGTTAAAAAGGAAGAGTAGATTTGTATGACATCTTTTTTCCCAATGGCTTGGGTAAGGCAAGAGTTCCTCATTCATACATCATAATAATTCTGGTAGGGGTGATGCAACAAACTTACATAACTTTCATTCATTAAATTCTACTTTGAGCTATACTTTTATTTTTGAATATTTTATCTTATTCTGCTAACTTGATTACATTGCTCTTTACCCTTTCATTAACAGGTTTAAGTATATTTGTGTACTGTGCACCCAGTGTCTAGAAATTTTAATGCAAATTCTTTGTTTAAAGATTTGTTTTATTTATTTTAGAGAGAAAGAGGGAGAGAGGTGGGGGGAGAGAGGCAGAGGGAGAAAATTCCAAGCAACTCTCCATGGAGAGTAATGCATGGAGCGTAATGCAGGGCTTGATCCCACAACCCTGAGAGCACAACCTGAGCCAAAATCAAGATGGATGCTCAACCAGCTGAGCCACCCAGGCACCCTTTTAATCCAATTTCTTTACCCCCTGGATGGTTTTCTTGCATACCAATCCAAATGATATTAGTTTCCTCACTGGGACATTGTAATAGTCTCTGGCCATGTTGTCATTCAGAATAACTTTTTAAACATTCATTGTTTTAAATAGTACTACTTTGGAAGAGATTGCAGATTCTGCTTTTATGTAATCACTATATTTTCAAAAATTCATCAAATCTAGGAAAAATGGAGGACTTGGTAAAGCAGCTAGATCAAATAACCTCATATAGTGGTCCATTAAAATTTTAATAGCTATCTATTCCAAACTCATTTAAATTAACCATGTAAACACCCCCACACTCGGTTTAATTGTTGAGGGTTTTTTTCTTTCTTCTGTATAATTCTAATATTTTTTGTCATTAAATTCTACTCATAGTAAATGAACCACAAGGTCAACTGCAGCTTCTCTTACCTAACCCTACTCATCCATCAGTAGAATGAAGGGCCCTAAGTATTCAGAAACTCTTCATAATTTAAGTCAAAGGCATAAAATTAGGGGATACATAGTACCATCATATAAACAATCCAAAGTTGCTAGTATTTTCAACATTTAGAAGCTTCAGAAAGATTATTGCATTTGGTATCTAAAAGTATTTCATTTACTATCTAGTTTCCCTTCTATAGGTATATTTTATAAACCTTGCCTTTATCCAGCTTTAAAAATTGGATGTTTGACCTTCTAACCACATTTCTGTAAAAGCTGTGACTAATTAAGGATCCCGGGTAAGACCAAACATAGTTTTCCATTCAGCAGTACCTAATATAAAAGAAATAGCTCCTTGGATCTGAATGTATAAAATCCATTTTAGCAGAGGCTTCCCAGGGAGCTATTTATAATGTTCCAAAAATGAATTATTGTGTTTTGTTTGTCTTTGATTTCCTCCCCTTGCAACCTGTGTAGTCTTTTTTAAGTGATTCTCATTTAGACTAAGTTACATTCTGATCAAAAGAAATGTCTGCTCAATTCTCATTTAGCATGCTGTCCATTCTCTTCAGGATCACCAACCATAATCTGGTGGACTTGGCATCCTCAGTTCTTTCTACTACTTTCATTTTTTCAAAGTAACCCAAATTACAGAATTTCTGGCTGACTTCCTCTACCTGAATTTCTTCTTTAAACAGTTAGCTATCTCCCTTTGTTTAGTTTCTACCACCTTCAAGTACTATTGATAGACTTTTCCTCCCATGAGCCGTTACAGCATTTGCATGTTCTCAAAGCAGAAGCAGCCTGGGATTCAGCCTATCAACAAAGGTTTGCATCTCCCTTTTCTCAGTCTTTCTTCTTCCCAAAGCCTTAGCCATCATTTAAGTTGGGAGAGTCAAGGGTCACTTTAATACTTACACAATGTGCCAATTGCATCAATTACATGAGGATGGAGAAGTGAAAGGATTATACAGCATATATTCATATGTAGCTCTGATGAAGTTAAAGGTTATACAGTACAGAAGGAGAAAGAAAGCACAGGTAAACATCAGAGAGGTCTGAGATTGCTAGGCACAATGCTCATGGTCTTTTCTCAATTTTACAGGATACACTCTGTCTTTCGATTATGATTCACCAAGATATGGATAAGACACTTTTGTCAAAGAGCAGCTGAGTACAAGTTTCTTGAGGAATCTTTTATAAATTATCACTCCAAAGCTAAAATAAAGCTCTGTAACTGGTTAAACTGCAAACCATCATTCTCCATTCTCAATAAAAAATGTAAACTACTTGCTATTGGGTGTCACTAGGGAAGTTTTGGAATTCCAAGTGCATGTCGTAAATTCCTAGGTAGTACATTTTATTCCAATTCTAGCCAAGGGTATTATGGTTCCAGGCATCCCTGGAGATAAGCACAGAGCTACAGTGGCTCAGACCAGGGTCAAGTTCATCCTATTTGTATATACTATTCTTTTCCTGTACGAATTTATTTCAATGGAGCTTATTTTGATTCATTTTTCATTTTCTTGGTTTCCAAATTATATCATTAATTTGTTTCCTATTATGTTAGTACTTCTTTTCCTTCCCTCCTGTTTGGAGGTGAAGGTATTCTTTTTTCTAAGGTTAACCCACCCATCGTTATTCTCTATTCCTTCTTCTCTGTCCCTCTCATTCATTTGATAATTAAGTATTGGGTTTCTACAATGTGCTAGACACTCTGTTCGTGCTCAAGGAGCTTAAAGTCTAGTAAGAAAGATAAGCATAAAAATATGTAAAGGGATTAGATGTTGTTAGTGATATGAGAGAAATATGTTCTGAGTATGGTGGAGCACGAAGAAGAGGGTTTTCAATTCTACCTGCCAGATCAAGAAAAGTTTAAAATAAAAACTGGTAGTTGAAGGGTGAGTTGGAATGAAGGATGAGTTGGTACACTGTGAACAGGTACACTATGCTGTGTAGTAAATAGATAGGCAATGGAAGACTTAAGGCAATGGAGAATAAAGTGGTCAGATTTAGAATGATCACTCTGGAAATGACTGGAGAATGGAGTAGAGTTGGACAAGGAAGTTTGTTGCAGTCCAGGCCTCTAATGCTGCATCTTTCATATACTCTATGCTTGCCCCCAATCACTGAATTGCACCAGTAAAGTCACCTGTATCTACTTAGCTGCAAATTCAGTGGTCTCTCCTCAGTACTCATTCTTTCTGATATATTTTATACTATTTGCTCTTCTCTCCCTTTGGAAACTCTCTCTCTGACTAACATGACACCATTTCCTAAAGAAAAGTATTTTCTGCATTTTTGGAGAGTTGGAGGGAAAAATAATGATCTATCACCTCTGGGCACTGACTTTACTTTCTTTGCTCTGTGATGATATGGCCTTTTGAGGGTGAATGTAGTTCAAGATCCAAAAGGGACTGATGTTGAAAATATTTCTTTAAATGGAATTGCAATGATTATAAACATAGTTTTTCCCAGAAGGGGGTGTTAAAACAGGTAACAGCCAAAAACATGTCTGTTTTCTCAATTTTGGTAGCAATGCATTTGAAGAAGGTAAGGTAAATAGCAATGCGGTGTGTTTACTGCATGTCCAATAGATTTCAGTAGTTTGGTTAAATGAACCGGAAAGTGCATGTATAAGTTTTAGGGGTGTATATCTTGGTGGTGGCAGAGGAATGAATGGTAGAAGGGGTGCAGTATTGCTTCAAGCCAGTCTGTAACTTTCCAGAAGTGCTGTACTATCCCTCTTTCCTAGGTCTCTTTTTATTTGCCTACCTGGTATTGTTTCCTTGGTTGGCCATGCCTACTATTATAGATTCTATATTCAAGTAATGTTACAAGATGTGCTCTTTTGCATGTTCAAAAGAAGGCCTGAACTTTCAACACAACTCCTTTGTCACATTTCACCATTCCTTTATTTCTATATAAAACACTCCAATGATCTACTTCATTTATTTTTAATAGAAACAGCCTTTTAACTTTCATTTTGGAATAATGAAGCCACACTGTGAAGACCTGATGAAGGCAGAGCCAGAATACTAGTTTCCCATTCTGATCCTCTGCTCAATTAATCCCCAAAACCTCTCACTGATGCCAGTCAACAGCTTGCCTCTCATGTGGATGCCAAACAGTTTATCCTTTGGGGTCCTTTTTTTTAATGTTAGGGGCAATGGTTAAGTAGGTCTCAAAGGGCTTCTCTACTGGGATCCAAGCATTTTGTTTAGCAAGGATAACAAGAGAACCAGTGAAATAAACAAAAGAGGTAATTGAGAAAGGCATTTATAATATGTTGGTGAGCTTGCAAGTAACATTACCCGTTCTTTCATAAAGGAAAGTGAGAACAACCTGCTGGGTAAAACTAAGAGTTGACTTTCTCACGAGATCATTGGTGTTATTAAGCTACATTCACTCTGCAGGGAAGTATTTAACATCCATCATCTGTTTAAGGCTTTAAAAACTGTGCACATCTAAAAAGAAGAGTCCTCAGTTTTTCTTTCTAGAATAAATGATGATGATGATATTCTCTCAGGCAACACATGCCTTTACATGCACTATCAAGGGAAGAGAGGATGCTAGAAAGAATGGTAATGTGCATTCAGTAATTAACCACATATTCAAAGATATTTTAAAGATAGCACTACAGAAAACAAATAAAACTATGTGCCCTAAAGACTAAAATCTAGCCAGACTGAAAGAGTTCCACTGCTTGAAAAGATTAGGATTTGGAACTAATATTTGGGAGATTCTTAGAAGAATATTACAGCAATTCGATTGCAATAAAATGAATGTTTACAGATAATGGAAGGAGACTATGTGAACAGGATTTATGGGAACAATCAGAATAACGAACTAGAAAGTACCAGGCTCTGAACTGCTAGAGAATTTTTGCCAAAACAAGTTCACGATAGGTCATGGAAGACAGATAATAATAATATTACGAGAAACAATAGGAACAACAAGTGATTCAATAAAATACAAGGGGAAATATGCTTAATAGTCTAAGAGCCCATATTATTTTGAAACTAGCATAACTTTTTTAAAAGCAAGGAATTCAAGTTTCTGCTCTATCACTTAGCAGTAATGAGGCTTTGAAAAATTCTCACACCTTGATTATTATAATTCTTATAAGGGCTTATAAGAATTACATTACTAAATTTCTGTATTTCTGTATTTCAATTGCTTGCAATTAAATGTATATCAAAGCATTTTTATAAATTGTAAAGCACTATATTAATGCTAATTTTTAATGCTATTTTAAGTTTACCATTATGAGTGGCATCCTCTTATTGTATCAAGACTCATTTGGTTTCAAATGAGAGAAACTTCCTTAAATTGATTTACATCCTTAAAAAAAGACATGAAAATGATTAATTCTAGACATAGACCATCCAGGTTCTCAAACAGTGAAAGGGAAAATATATTAAATATAAGGCAGAGGTTATAGTGAGAATGAACAATGAAGAATGCCAAAAGTCTTTAAGACCAATAAAACTGACAAACCTCTGGTGAGAATAAACAGAAGAAAAAAACAAGAATCAAACTATCAACATCAGCGGTGAGAAAAGTACAACACTAGAGGTATTGCAGAAATTAAGCAGATGATGACTGAATATTATTTAATAACACCAATAAATTTGAAAATGTATATGAAATTTAAAAATTCTTAGAAAAACATAATTTATCAAAAATTATTCTGGAAGAGAGACCTTGACAATTCTATGCCATTAAATATAATCAGTAATAAAAAATTTCTTTTAAAAAGTAGTCTTACTAGCAAGTCCTAGGCCTAGTTGGCTCTACTAGTGAGTTCTACCATTCAAGAGGACAGAAAAATTGGGAATACTTCTTTTGCCTAACGAGAGTAGTGTAACTTCATACCTTTACAAAAATTTTATAAAGACATTACAAGAAAGGTATATTATAGGCAAATCTTATTCATAAACCGAGATGAAAATTTCTAAGCAAAATATTAGCCAATAGAATCTCAATCTTCAAACAAGGATAATATATTATGACATATTTCTTTCAGGATTTCAATCTTAATTTAACCTTAGACAATCAATTAATGAAATTCCCAACATTATTGGATTATAGTCCTGTCAACAGATTTAGGAAGTGCATTTGATAAAACTTTATATCCTTTTTAAAAGAAAGAATCAGTAAGCAAACTAGAGCAGACATTTGGTGTCTATAATGAACTTAGAATAAATAATATATTTAATGTTGAAAAATGTTGAACTCTTGGGGCACCTGAGTGGCTCTGCTGGTTAAGCGTCTGCCTTCGGCTCAAGTCATGATTCCAGGGTCCTGGGACTGAGCCCTGCATCAGGTTCCCTGCTCAGTGGGGAGTCTGCTTCTCCCTCTGCCCCTCCACTCTTGCTCATGCTCTCTCTCTCAAATAAATAAATAAAATCTTTAAAAGAAGAAAATGTTGAACTCTTTCCTTTAAGACCAGTTCATCTTTTACCACACCCAGATAGCGCTGTATTGAAAGTGGTAGCTGGGGCGCCTGGGAGGCTCAGTTGGTTATGCCACTGCCTTTGGCTCAGGTCCTGGGATCAAGTCCCATATCAGGCTTCCCTGCTCTGCAGGGAGCCTGCTTCACCCTCTCCCTCTGCCTCTCCCTGCTGCTTGTGCTATCTTTCTCTCTCTCTGTCAAATAAATAAATAATATCTTAAAAAAGAAAGAAAGAAAGAAAGAAAGAAAGAAAGAAAGAAAGAAAGAAAGAAAGAAAGAAAGAAAGTGGTAGCCAGTTGAGTAGAAAGGGAAAAAAAAGATTGGAAAAAAAGAAACAAAACTGACTTTATCTGTAGTTGATAAAATTATTAGACAAAAACTCAGAGGCTACACAAGTTATAATTAATAAGAGTTCAGAAAATGTTTGGATTTAAAGTGAATTATTTCAAATATCAATTTGATTCCTATATACCAACAAAAAAAAGAAAATAAAATTTAAAAAGATATTCAAATAGTTGAAAACTATCACATATCTAAGAACAAATTTATCAAAAGGTATACAAGGCCACCAATGTAGAAACTATAAAACATTACTGAGAGAAATCTATTTAGCTATATACCATGAATATGGATTTGAAAACAAAAATAATTTAGAGCTTGAATGTGCTTCCAGTGAAAATCTCAGTAGGGTTCTTTGTTTTGTTTTCAGTAGAACTTGAAAGATTCTAAAATGTACATGTAAGTATAAAGGGTCAAGAATGGAGAAGACACATATGAAAAAGTAAATGGTGAAAACATAAGCTCGACCAAACGTCAATATTTATAATATATTGTAGTAATTAAGATGGTGGTAGATAAATAGAGCAATGGAGCAACATAGAAAGCCCAAAAAGACCACCACACATATGGAGCCTTGACAGATGTAGCTTGGCAGATAAATGAGGAAGAACAGATTTTTCAATAAATAGCGCTGGGCATTTGTCTATGTATTTATATATACATGCATGTATATATGTATGTATCTATCACCTATCCTATAATCTATTTTCAGCATGCCTCTACTCATCTATTCATACTTCATCATTTCTCAAAAGATTTGAGGTAAGTAACTAAAATTCGTGAAAGAGGAAAAAATGGAAAGGATCAGGAGTAGTGGGTTTTATGTGTAAATCATCATTGTTCTGTTGGAAGAGTCCAAAGGTAACAGAAGTTTAATCAGAAAAGGGCTTCCTGTGAACATGGAACTGCATAATTTAGGACAAACTCTTTCCTTTGCATGACCATCCATCATAAGGGTTTGCAGCCTCTTGGAAATAAAACTTGGACAGTGCTTTTTAACCTGGTTAGAATTTAAGACTGAGAGATGATTCCATTTGTTAGAAAAAAAGACTAATTGACATTAAAGTCACATCTCCTGATTTATTTGGGTTTGTGTTTTTCTGGCAGAATTAAATTGACACCATGAGGTTATTGTGAACTTTGCCATTTTCTCTGCCTAATAAACTGAATTATTTTGATTTGTGACTCATGTGTTGAAGACTTTAGCCACCAATCACTAACCTATATGGGTTGGATACCTCATTATATAAGAACATCTATTATTCACAGCATGTTAGACAAATATTGACTGTACTGATGTATATTATGTTTTTTATTATAAGCGTGTTTATAATCCTCTAACATTTTGTTCTATTTGGGGCTCAAAATTTCTACAAACTATGAGTATTTCAAAATAAATCTTTTTTCCCTCCTTTAAAGATGATTAGAAATTGGAGAGCCCTTCTTTAGCAGTGAGCCATAATAACCCACAGCAGAGGGAACACATACACACACACACACACACACACACACACAGACACTTAAATAAATACATACACAACCTGAAAAGGGAAGCTAGCTCAAAGAAACAAAGGTCTTGAGTTAGATAGCTGTACAGTGCTATTTTTTAGATAAGAGGAGGTACTAGGGCTGTGAATACATAAAGTTCATTTGTGGAAAACTTTCAAAAATGGTTAAAGTGACATTGACAGTTTACTCTAACATTAACAAAATTCAAAATATTAAACGGCTAATATTGTAAAGAAAATATTGGATTGTTGAGATGAAAATACTAGATTTTGCTAGATGTTTTGCTACAACATCTAGCACTATTAAAATGTTGAGGAATTCTTTCAAACAGAAAACTATGGCAGGTATTGGGAACTTAAGGGAGGTTCTTATAGTTACAAAGCATATTGGTTCTCAGAATGGACACTGGGAGCCTGGAGCCAGATTGGGAGCATACATACCGGTCAGACGGGAGCTTGAGATCTTCCCAGGAGTAGCCAACAGACAGTACCAGTCAGATAATCAGGACCCATCAGATGAAGTATTTGGGGATTCCTCTGCAAACTCACAACCTGTCCCAGATTCACAAACAGTAGTCTTTCAGGAGCTAGATAATGAATAAATAAATGGGAGTTAGGTGATAATAGTAAAGCGGTTCTTCAAATAGATGATTATTATCAAGAAAATCATGCCAAAAAATTTAGGTAATGCCCAAATGAAAGGGACACAAGATCAGGGAGGGTGGCCGCAGAAGAAACATGATGACAAGGGGGGCAAGCCAGTCAGTGACAAGGGTCTCACAGCTTAGGCATAGCCCAGAGGCTGGGCTGGGGCTAGAACTTAAGTTCCAGGGGCACCTGTAGCTCTGTAGCTAAAAAATAAGATCTCAGCCTGAGCGAACAGATCTGCTGGTGCAATGATCAAGGCAGGTGTCCCAAGGAACAAAAAGTTTGTAGCAAGATCAGATCAGTATGGAATCAGAGTAGGTCCTAGAACCTGAGTTTGGTTTGAACCTTTGGAACAGGATCAGTGTTTCTGTTTGTGAGGAGAAACAGTTATAGCAGACGGATTCAATTCATGTTTATCGTGGCAGTTTGGCTTTTCCTCCAATGAAATCACATGGAGAGAATTACAGAAAGAAACATGCAGTTAAGGTACCTGTGAGGCAGTTGTATTATCAATTAAATATCCCAACTTGTAAAGCAAGTTTCAGAACAATCTGACAAACAGCACATGTGCACCAACCTGTTGAGAAGTGATTCTCATAGGTCTCCTAGTGTTTTTGTACCTCTTACCAGAGAGACTCTGACTGCTCTTTGTCTGGACTGTTGTTTCAAGGATGTTTGTAGGTAGCATGGAAGATAGAGATACTGTGTCTACCAGTGCAACCATGCTCATTATCAGGACAATAAAAACACCTCCTTCTGAAGCATAGAGCTAGCATGGCTACTACCTATCATAAAAGATCCCAGCTCTCTAGGCTTGGGATTCCTTTTCTTTGACACAGCCCATAGCACTTGTGTCATCTAGCCCTCTTCATGTCATGCTGTAGTAACTGGGGCTTGGGGAACCAGCCCACAAATGCTGATACTGTAGCTACTCTTTTGGTATGAGTAACAATCGGCCCTTTGTCTCTCACTGGGGAGTCTCATTTACTCTACTGGCACTCATGAAATTGTGACAGGCTAATTTGTTAGCTAATAAGAGTAAAAATCTCAGACACTTCAGACCTTTTGGCAGAACCAGAGCAGATCTGGAGTCTGTCAATATAGAACTTTGTTCTAAATAAGCCAAAACGATGAACGATGTCCGAGTTTGTTAATAGGGCACCTATGCACACCCACACCAACGTATTTCTTTAAACCATTATACTAATAGTTAACTTTTAGCTTATCAATCTCTTATTACACAATGGCTATTTAATTGTATCATAAGATTAGCTTTTGAAGGACAGTATAACTGAGTAAATTAGCTATTTTTTTCTTATTTCAGTCATATGTGCTTGAGCAATTGCTGAACTGAACCTAGTTACTGGATTTATAAGAACAATTATTAGGAGAAGCTAAAAGACATCTATACTGAGGAAGCGAATGTGGGAGAAGTATCCTTATTGATTAAAATTTTATAACATATATTCTAGCTATTGAAAATGTTACTATTTTTAAAGATACCTTATGGGAATTGCAGATCACTAGTAGTGTTTGGGGACAGCGCATTTGGATGTTACTTAAAAACAAACAAACAAACAAACAAACAGTGTTGGCTTTTCTGCAAGATTTGGCTTAAGGTTCCAGATTTTGGAAGTCTTACCTTATGACCCTGAACAACTCACATATCTATTTAGAGTACCAATTTCCTCATCACTGAACTTATATAGTGCTTTGAGAATTCTTAGATGTTAACACTTTTATCTATTTATTTGTTTCTTGATTTATGTTATTGAAGTATACTTACACTGTTGCATTAGTTTCAGGTGTACAACATAGAGACTTGACAACTCTGTATATTATTATGTAATGCTATGCTCATCACAAGTATAGCTACCTTCTGTCATCATATAAGGCTATTACAATACCATTGATAATATTTCTTCTGCTGTACCTTTCATCCCCATGACTTATTCATTCCATAATAGAAAGCCTGTACCTCCCACTCCCCTTTACCTATTCTTCCCACTCCCCACCTCCTTCCCTCTGTCATCATCAGTTTGTTCTCTGCATTTATGGGTCTGTTTCTGCTTTGTTTATTCATTTGTTTTGTGTTTTACATTCCACATATAAGTGAAATCATATGGTTATTTGTCTTTCTCTGACTTGTTTCACTTAGCATAATACTTTCTAGGTCCATCCATGTTGTCACAAATGGTAAGATCTCATTCTTTTTTATGACTGAATAATATTCCATTATATATATGTGTGTATGCATAGATATACATGTATATATATATGTATATATATACGTGCCACCTCTTCTTTATCCATTCGTCTATTGATGACACTTGGGTTGCTTACATATCTTGGCTATTGAAAATAATCTGCTATAAACATAGGGGTGCATATATTTTTTCAAATTAGTGTCTTTGTTTTCTTTGACACTTATTTTAAATAGCAATTCGCTAGCACTGTGAAGAAGATACCACAGTGAGGACAGGATTCCTGTAGTATTCAATTAGGATCCACAGTGGTTTTTTTAATATTCAGTTATTATCCCTTATAGCCAGGTCTTAGGAAATAGGTGGGCCATGATGAGATAAAACTAGGGGGAAACACAGCTTGTGTGACTGTAGGACAGATGATGAATGAACACCCATATTGGCATTCAAACACATGCTAATCAAACTATGATATTCAAAGTCTGTTATGAAATGTGTTCATTTCTGAAATAAATTCCCAGAAATGTTTTCATGAAAGCTAGCCATTTTGCCCAATGATCAATTATTATGTTTTGCTGAGGGACAAATGAGTAATTTACTTGTAAATTTACCAAAGTTAAATCATTCTGAGTATAGGGCAATAAAGCATTAAGTGTTTAAGTGTCACTCCAAATTTCAAGAAGGTAGTCAGCTTTAATTTCTCCTGCCTTTTGTCAGCCTTGGTCATTAAGTGTGGGGTTACTAACTATGGTTGGGGGCAGCAAGTGAATATACAGAAAGTGGAGAGTCAGTGCCTTAATTTCATTCAAATTCTCTCATCATGTTTTTTTAATGGGTTCAGAAGAAGTGAAACTTACAACATGTTTCTATATTAATCTCCGATGAACTGGAAATGAAGATAATTCCAAATTTAGAGAGGCTTCTCATAGACTCCATTTTGAAATGAATAAAACTGAGTTCTCCTATTCCTAAGGAGCTACTGTAAATTTTCTGGTATGTACATTTTCCTAAAATAAATGATACCAATTGGAATTTTGAGAAGATGTCAAAGAATTGCCGACAAATAAGTTAATATGGTGATAAATAAGCAGATGACAATAACAAGTAATAAAGTTTCTATATAACTAGAAATGATGAGAAACAATGATGAACTTCAAAGTGGTGGTAATGTCTAATTAAAAACCAGTTGGGAATGACTATTTCTATGTGCTCTCATTTCCAATATCTACCCAGCTCAAGCCCCTGGCACCCTGAATGAAAGCAACCTCTCTCCCCTCTCTCCCTCTCTTTTCTAACCATCAGTGATCCTTTATTAAAAGGAAGCACAAATCCTGCTCCACTGGCAAACCTCTTCTGGACTGAGTCTGGGAAGATCTTTTCCTCTCCTGAATTCTTACATGAATTACCATATATACTACATGCACCTGACAATCACATACCGCCATGTGATACCTCTTTTATTTTGCTATCTGAACAGGTCAATGAAAGTAAGTCTTTTTCAAAAAACACAGAAGTATTTGTATCTTGTCTCTAAAGTTAGAAAGTAAATTCTTTGAGGGAAAAAGATTTTTTTTTAATTTTTGTTTTCTTCATAGCACACATGCAGTGCTTTGAAAATAATGTGTTCCTTCAATACACCTGGATTTGAGTAAAGAGCTTAGAATGATAAGAAAAAATAATTATACTGTGAGTTTGCTGACCATATTGTGTCTAATCTGACTTCTTATTCCCATGCTGAGCTCTCAAAGACATAGATTTAATGCGGTAATTCCCATTGATTTAAAGTAAAACGAAAGTACTGGGAATGGAAAACTGTTGGCACTTTATAATAGCATGTAGTAAGTTTATAGATTTTGAAGCAGTATTTTTAACCTTGGCATTTATTTCAGAATTTGTTTTATTTCACAGTATTTTTGCTAACTACTGGTGGAATATTGGATTATTGAACAGGAAGAGTTCATAATACTCTTATCATTTGTCAGCATAGTGTTTGGAAACCACAATATTAGATACCAAAAGTTGTAATTTATATTGCCACTTTTTAATCTGCTCTGTGGCAGTCTTCTAGAGAGTGTGAGATATAAGCAGTAGCTGAAAATTAAGGTAATGCATGACACTTTATCTAGACAAGTGAGATAGATGATGTGATGTTAAATGCTGTGTCTTGCTATTTTTGTTATCTGCTTCATAACGATGGTTCTCATTATTCTCAGTAAAAATTAGGATCATTATATTTTGCAACCTGAGTTTTAAGCAAAATCATAGGAAATTGCCAATATTTGATCGTGTTTGCTTTACTAAAATGACAATATCAAATGGTTCGACCTACCTAAATTTAGCTATGTAAATTTCTGCTTTTTATGTACACTATAAAGAAATGTCTTGAGAATGGTCTTTTTTATCTATGAATCCACATTTAGTTTATTTGAAATGTATAGACTGTGGTTGACTCCAAGATGATTGTTGAGTTTTGTTTTGTTTTTTCCCTCTTTTGGATGGAGTGGTACATGACAAGGTAATCATATTCTGAGTCTGATGCACAGCACGCTTTTCTCATAGCATCTAATGCCCAGCTTTTGAATGCCAGTCTTTTAGCATCTGGTGTCAGAACCACCCAGAACAGTCCAGAAAACTCCCTAGTCTGGGGCCAGTAACATTAGAAGCACTTTTTGGATTGTATAGTTAGTGTAATCCAAATAGCAAGACTTCTGATGGGGAAATACGAAGGTGAAAAAGCTGTCTTATATCCATAAAGTGTTGTGTGATTGTAGGACATAATGGTAAACTTGCTCTTAGCTGAAGAAGAAATTAAATGATAATGTTGATGGCTGCTTTTCGAGCACATCATGAGGATCAGGTGGCAGCAATTCAAGTGACAGAAAACTGGTAGAAATTATTAGCTATAAATATAAGAAATGTCATCAAGGAAAATGTGACAGATCTTAGTGATAAGTAGGTCAGTTTGCTAGAAAAATGAAAACTTCTGTTCCAGAGAAGGTACAAATGAAGATTTATAACACTGTGCTTTATCATGTTCTTTCTGCTTAAACTATGTGAGCATAGGTCTATACTATCTGGTGTGGCCTGTGTAATCCATGTATTGGTTATTATACTCTTTTACCTGGAAGATTAAATTTATATGAGTGATTTTTTTTTTTTTGGTTTTGTAGAGACATCCGAGTTAGAGGAAGCAGATGTAAAGTGACTGAGCTAAAACAGTCAAACTGAATTCTTACCTCCAATTTATCTGTGTGAGGGGCTAAAAGTCCCCATTAAAGACTAAGAAACAATTGTAGGCGATGCAGATTACATTCCTGAATATCACCAATGCATGATGGTTGTAAACAAGAATGATTTATCACAGATTTCCCAAGTCTGTGATATTTAATCAGTTATATAATATGAGCAAACTTCTTCCAATTATTATTATGTTATTACTGAAGTGTAGTTTCACATAAAATATTATATTAGTTTCAGGTATACGGCACAGTGATTCAACATTTATATACATTACAAAGTGATCACCATGATAAATCTAGCTACCATCTGTCACCAAGTATCTTTGATGACTTATAATTAATCATAACACAATTTAAAATATTGATCCACAAACTATGAGGGCAAATATTTTCATCTACTTATTGCTTAGCACAGGATGTCTAAGGAGATATATTTCTTCAGATTTACTTTGAGGCATGTGTAATACACATTGATCCAAGGGAATAAAAATCCAAATATTTCAGTAAATGTAATACACACAGTTAAGAAACATTCTCTATCTTAAAAACATGTCTTTTTCTCTAATCGAGAGTACTGCCCTTACCTTTTCCAATTATTATTTAGATCTATAATGTTAAAACCAGGTGTTTATTATCTAATGTTTTAATAGCATAGGTATATTATAGGTATAGGAATAACAGAGTGAGCTCTGGAAACAGGCTGCTTGGGTTTAAAACATGGCTCCTTCAATGCCCTGCTTCTGTGTCTTTGAGCAAATTATTAGGCTTCTGGAAAATCAGTGTTCTCTTCTGTAAAATATAAATAATATTGCCTATCTCATGGGGTTGTCATGATGATTAAATGAGTTTAAAATATGAAAGCTCCTCCAATGTTGCCTACACCCACAGGATTGGCAAGTATCAACAGATGTTAGCTAATATTACTACTCGCTATTCTCAGTAAAATGTATAGTAAAGCTTAAGAAGGAAATTCACATGCAAAAAGGTAAATCTAGATACAAACTTTCTACCTTTCATAAAAATTAACACAAAATGGATCACAGACCTAAATATAAAATGCAAAACTATAAAGCTCCTAGAAGATAGCAACAAGACAAAACAAAACAAAACAAAACGAAAAAAAAAAACAGTGAAAAAAATAGGATAAGAAAAAAAATCTAGATAACTTGGGCTTGGTGAAGACTTTGCACATTGAACACCAAAGGCATGATCTATGAAAGAAAGAATTGATAAACTGCACTTCATTAAAATTAAAAAAAATCTGCTGTGAAAGACACTGTCATGTGATTGAGGAGACAAATCACATATGGGGAGAAAATAGTTGGAAAAAACATATCTGAAAAAAGATTGCTATCTAAAATATACAAAGAGTTTGCAAACCTCAACAGAGCCTGATATAAAAATGAGCCAAAAATGAGCCAAAACCTTAACAGACACCTCACTAAAGAATATATACAGAGGAATATATACAGAGGGCAAAAAAATAATATGAAAAGATGCTCTGGTGACACCTGCAGGGCTCAGTCAGTTAAGTGTCTACCTTTGGCTCAGGTCATAGTCTCAGGGTCTTGTGATCAAGTCCTGCATCAGGCTTCTTGCTCAGTGGAGAACCTGCTTCTCCCTCTGCCTGCTGCTCCCCTGCTTGTTCTCTCTCTCTCTCTCTGACAAATAAATAAAAACTTAAAAAAAAGAAAAGATGCTCTGCATCATATATCATCATGGAAATGCAAATTAAAACAACAGTGAGATATCACTACATACCTATTAGAATGGCTAAAATCTAGAACACTGACAACACCAAATGACAGTTAGGACATGAATCAACAGAAACTCCCATTTGTTGTGGTTGGGAATGCAAAAGTACAGACATTTTGGAGGAAAATTTGGTGATTTCTTACAAAACTAAATATACTCTTAATTTCTTACAAAACTAAACATACTCTTACTATATGAACTGAGCTCCTTGGTATTTACCCAAAGGAGTTGAAAACCTATGTCCACACAAAAGCCTGCACATGGATGTTTGTAGCAGCTTATTTATAACCACCAAAGCTTGAAAGCAACCAAGATGTCCTTCAGTAGGTGAATAGATAAAATGTGGTATCTGCAAGCAATGGAATATTATTCAGTGCTAGAAAGAAATGAGCTGTCAAGCCATGAAAGACATGGAGGGACATTAAATGCATACTAGTAAGTGAAAGAAGCCAATCTGAAAGGGCTACATACTACAGGACATTCTGGAAAAAAGCAAAACTATGGAGACAGTAAAAAGATCAGGGGTTACCAGGGACTACCTAGCACTCATTGTGCTGGGGGGGGAGAAAGGGATGAATAGACAAAGAACAGAGGACATATAGCACAGTGAAACTACTCTGTATGATTCTATAGTAATGGATATATGTCATTATACATTTGTCCAAACCCACAGAACGTACAACATCAAGACTAAACCCCAACGTAAACCATGGACATGGGTTTTCATAATGTGCCAATGTAGGTTCATCAACTGTAAGAAATACACCATTCTGGTGGGAGCTGTGGATAATGGGAGAGGCTGTGCATATAAGGGCATAGGGGATCTCCCTGTACCTACTGCTCAATTTTGCCATGAATCTAAAATTTACCTAAAAAATAACAATTATTTTTAAAAAGCTTAAGCATTATGCTTAAATGTAAAACAATTTAAAAATATAATTTTGTTGTCTTTAAATACAAACAAATAAGGAGTAAAGAGCTTTGGATTAGAAAAAATTGAGAAGTGATAGAAGTTATACCTATATGACATACAAATACTATGGGTGGCTTTGGACTGAACTGTGGTCCCCCCTACTACATCTTGGACATGGGGCCTTTGGGAGGTAACTGAGGTTAGATGTGGCCATAAGAATGGAGCTCTCATGAAATTAGGGTAGTTAAAAAAAGAGGAAGAGACATAGCTATCTCTTTGCCCTTGAGGAGTGCACTGTGAGAAGGCCGTCGTTCTGTAAGCCAGGAAGAGAATCCTTCCCAGGAACCAAACTGCTGGCATCTTGACCTTGGAATTCCCAGTCTCTAGAACGGTAAGAAGTGAATGTCTGGGGTTTAAGGCGCCCAATCTGTGGGATTTGTTACAGCGTCCTGAGCAGACTAACACAGGGACATCTAGGACATTAACATATGAGCTTAACATTTTAAGTACTCTCACTGGTTGCAGAGACATTTCTATAATTTGTAAACTGTACATCAATAAAGGGTCTTTTTATCTCGTAAATCTTGTCATTGTAGGTATACACTTAATTTAGCAACACCCTTATAATTTAAAGAATGTGAAACCATTTAAGTAGGCACTAATAGGGACTAGAAGTGGGGGAAATGGGGAGAGGTTTGTAAATGCATACAAACTTTCAGTTATAAGATGAACAAGGTGTGAGAATCTAATGTATGACACAGTGACTGTAGTTGATAATACTATACTGTATAACTGAAATTTGCTGTGAGAGTATCTTAAGGGGTCTCATAAGAAAAAAAGATAGGAGGTGATAGATGTGTTAATTAACTTGATTGTGGGAATCCTTTCACAGTATGTACACCTATCAAATCATTACATTGTACATTTTATTTTTTACCTTTTTATTTTTGGCATGGAAAAAAGGACTTTTTTTATTTAAGTAGGAAAAATGTCACTACGTACAACAAAATCGTTTGTGTGGACTCTTCCCTACCTATAGGCAAGATGGAAAATCATCAACCATTTTTTTTTTTAAAGATTTTTATTTATTTATTTGACAGAGAGAGAGATCACAAGCAGGTAGAGAGGCAGGCAGAGAGAGAGGAGGAAGCAGGCCCCCCGCTGAGCAGAGAGCCCGATGCGGGCCTCGATCCCAGGACCCTGAGATCATGACCTGAGCTGAAGGCAGAGGCTTTAACCCACTGAGCCACCCAGGCGCCCATCAACCATTGTTTTTTGAGAAATGAACATTGTTACTTCTAATATATAATAATTTTACTTGTCAATTATATATCAATAAAGCTTTTTAAAAAAGGCACTAAATGACAGTTGTTTCCACCTACTAATATTCTATTATAGTTTCTCTAGAGGCTTTTCCTTTAGAAAAGAAAAGGGAAAATTCACTGCATTTCCAGTTAGGCCATGGAATCAGCTCTACCCATTAAACAGAAATACTACATTTTCTTTATCATCAACAAAATTATTGGCATTTTTTATAAATGCTGAGATTCCAGAGAGAAACAACCCCTCTCCACCCAAGAAAATGTAATTAAGTTTAAGCCACTAGGGTTAGGATTTGGAGTTTTCCCTTAGAGTCATAATTTATTTGCCTTCCTCCCTTTGGGAATTTCTAACTTCTTCTCACTGTAGTACCTAAAATTATTTCCAAGACTTTTTTTTTCAATTTTATGATTTCCTCACCAATACAGAACTGTCAACCATAAAATTCTGAGTGATTCCACTCTTAAGAACAGAACTTTACAACTTTATTTTGAGAAAAACAAAAGGAGAGACTTTAAAATAAGTCAATCCTTTGACACATATTTCACACCTTTATTGCTGTTTTGCTGCTCACGATGCAATTTTTATAAAACCCAATTAGACAAACTTTTTGCTTTCCCATGGAGCTATATACAAAAGTTATCAAAGATTGTTATTTACTGAATTCTAGCAATGAATTCTGAAATTAGTATCAATATACAAAAGGATACTTCATTTCAACAGAAGTTTGGCTTGGATTATTTTTTATAAGCAATTTAATCAAATGAGATTTTTAAAAATACTTAAACATAGTATTTTTTTAATATTTAAAATGCATTATTTGCTACTTAAGCTTACAGCACTTGCTTATATATGGAATTTTGAAGTATATATATATTTAGATTTTTTTTTTTAAGATTTTATTTTTAGGGGGCATATGGCTGGTTCAGTCAGTAAAGTATGTGACTCTTGATCTCAGGGTCATGAGTTCAAGCCTCACACTGGGGTTGGAAATTACATAAAAAATAAATAAAATCTTTAAGAAATAAAGTAAAATAAAATATTTATTTTTTAAGTAATCTCTACACCCAACGTGGGGCTTGAACTTACAACCCAGATCAAGAGTCGCATGCTTCACTGACTGAGCCAGCCAGACACCCCTAAATTTATATACCTACCATGTTTTTAAATAGAAGAGAGAGGTAGTGTGACATAGTTGCTAAGAATATGGTGTTTGTATACATAAGAATGATCAAGGTGAGACACAGCCACAGAAAAGCCCAATAATTATTCAGATATCATTTTAAGTAGCCGTAAGAGTAGAGTATCCAAAAGGATAAGAAAATGTAAGATTCTGTCAAGTCGAAAGGGTAAGGAATGTACACAGCTTAACTTCCCACCAAGTACAAAGATCTTTGGAGTTAGATGGAAAGTATGTATCTATAACTTCAGAGTAAAATATACATGAGAAAGCCAATCAAGAAACTGACTTGGGTAGTTTTGTGAGTAATGAATGTATAATTGGTATCTGGGGATCTGGAACACAGGTCTTACAACACTTGATTTATAACACATGACACAGGGATCTTCAAACTACTTTTCTTGTGGATTCTTTGATTTTGAAAAGAAAAAAAATCCACTGTTCACCTCTTTTCTTCCTTCCACCCTGCACTGCTGCCACACTGGGCTCCTTGTTATTTCCTTGAACATGCTAGGTAGGCTCCTTCTGCTCTGAGGACCTCTGCATTGCCTGTGCCTTTTGTTTTTGTTTGTTTGTTTGTTTTTGGGTTTTTTTGGTTTTTTTTTAAAGATTTTATTTATTTATTTCACAGAGGGAGAGAGATCACAAGTAGGCAGAGAGGCAGGCAGAGAGAGAGCGCGGGGGAAGCAGGCTCCCCGCTGAGCAGGGAGCCTGATGCGGGCCTCGATCCCAGGACCCTGAGACCATGACCTGAGCCGAAAGCAGAGGCTCTAACCCACTGAGCCACCCAGGCGCCCTGCCTGTGCCTTTTGCCTGGAAGATTCTTATCCCAGATGTCTGCTAACTCCTCCACCTGAAATGTCAACTTCTCAGTGAGGCCTTGCCTGGCCATGTTAATTAAAACAGCAAGCAGTCTCCCTTAACTTTATCTATCTACTTTCCCCAGCACCTATCATCACCCAATATTGTGAACTGGTAATCACTATCATACACTGAAAGAAATGCATCAACACACTATTTGTTAAGAGTCATAAATTTTATATTAATTCCTTTACCCCTTGATTTTGTATTTCCATTTCACTTCTCCAGCAGAATTTTAATTTAATGTAGTTTATTTTATGCCTCAAAGTTTTTTTATTATTAACTCTATAATATTTCTTTGCAACAAAACAGAAATTTAAACCCATCATTTCTAGGTACCATAACATTCCAAGTGTTAGAAATTGTCTTCTACATTGAATTACTGTTATAATTTTAATAGTTTAAGTGTCTAATTAAAAAGACACAACATATTAAAAATTTTATTATTATAATAAAAAAGCAAATTTTTAAAAATATGTCTCTTAATTAGATGAATGACTGTACATTTTTTAATTAATGTGTATTTTATAGATTAATGTTACTTATTACCAAAATAACATAGGGTTTATATTATAAACTTTGAGAAATCTTATTTACATGAATAGGTAGATGGGGCTGAAAGAAGTTCTAGTCTGGCAAAGTCACTCAGAACCCTGGATTAGTGATCTATCGTCAAATTTTAATGCTCTACTAACTAGCAACTTGACTAGGCCATCCTAAAATTTTATTGAAAGCAAAGAATTAGAAATTACCTGAATTATAAAGTGATAATGACCTGGTCATTAGTATGTTACACTTTTTCGAATTCTGAGACTATTAATAAAAGATTTTCCAAGATGAATCAAGTGACTTTCAAGTATACTTGTCACATTTTCGAGATACCTTTATGTTTAAGCTAAAATTAGGCATAACCAGGGTAAAAATACCCCTGTAAAGTTGGGATTTCTCCATTGGCTTTGAACAGAGATTTACACATTCATGCCAAATTTTATTTTCTACATGTGTCAAAGTGCCTTAAAAATGTGACAGATGGACCAGAAGATAGAAATTGAGAATATATATAACTACCTATATATAGTTATATTGGTAATTTCCTTTTTGGTTTGAAAACAGTTACAATTCCACTCATGCATCTGACTTATTAGAACAGATTGTCAAGAAGCACTGGGGCCAAGATGGGACAGGGCAGGGGTGCCTGGTGCTGCCACCAGCCCTAAGCCTCCCAAGCACCCTCCAATTCTCTCTTTTCTCTCTTCACTTCTCCACTGGCATGTCCAAGAGCCAAACCAAGGAGCTCCTGAGAGTGCTGAAGAATCTGGTAAAAGCACCATTATGACGCAGATGAAGTCTTGCATGTCAAGAGTTTTAACAGAGAGGATGGAAAGAGGATCTCTAGTCGCAAAGAGAACAGTGATGGGATATTATAACCCTAGATGACAACTACAGTTTCTCATCCTCCTGCCTGTGTCCTACCATGCTTTGCACGCTGGAATTGCCCAGTCTTAGGAACTTCTAACAAGAATACTGTACTGTTGTTGGGGGAGGGGGAGGGGGAGGGTGCTCTACCACCTAACCTCTAAAATAACTTAAGAACCCAACAACAACACAACAAATGGGATTAAATCCTTAACTGGCAAAAATGTAGTGTAACAACAATTTTTTTAAAAAGGCATCAGTGTTTAAAAAGTGACTAACTGACAGTTTATTGGATCAAGAGTTGGCATTTGAGAAGTATGACAAGTCCTTATTGAACAACCTTCTATATGCTGTGCTAAACCCTTAAACCCTGCAAATACCTTGCCCACACCTCTCTGTGACTCTGCAGTACAAGTAAATATAAGTATCAACATCCATGATAAATAAAAATTCTGTGACATTTTTAGCAAAAAACCAAAACAAAACAAAAATATAATCAACACCCAAAAGAGAGTAATTAATCTTAAACAACTGTAATTTTCTATAGTACAAGGCATTCCCTCCCTGATAACATTTTTTTCTCCAACATTTTACTGAGAAACAGACAAAAATGTTTAAAGAATTGTAAAATTCTTAGTGAGTCGGCAACATTCAACTCTGGGAGGACGTAGAATCAAGAATAGAAAAGTTTAGAATCAAAGCCGTAGTATTTATATTTTTATTTTAAGAAAGAATCTGACTTTTAAGGCTTTTTTGTATTTATAATATTTAAGAAAAAAATATTTAGAGAAGCCTTAAAATTCTATTTAAATTTTTGAAGTTGAGCAACTAATTTAGAATTGAAAACTTAGAATTAAAAACCTCTCTCTCTCTCCTCACTCTGTTTCTCCATGCACACACACACCTTTCCCCCCCACCGCTCTCTCTCGCTCTCTCTCTCAAATAAATAAAATCTTTTTAAAAAACAAAAAACCCTACCAAAGTTACATACAATATTAGAACATTTATGAGAGCTCAAGTTTCACCAGGTTTATAAATTTAATCTATTTGATTTACAGGAGACATTTAAAACCTCATGAAAGTTTTGTTTCAGACAAAGAATCAAAAAAGCAATCATGCTAAAATTATAAAACTTGTTTGAAGAAATTTAGTTTATGAACAGAACCAAACTTTTTCAAATTACCTTAAACATGCTTACTTATATTTGACAGATTAACAAATATAGTAAGATTTGTAAATTGCAAAAAAAACCTAACATTTTTAATTTTAACTTTAGTATTTGAACATTGATTTTAAAAATCAAAGCAAATATCTTCAGCATACTAATGTCTCCCTTGAAGATGCATGCATGCACGTACCACACACGCGTATGCACAAAGGCACGCCACAACTCATGTTAACATTTTAGAATAGAAGAGACATGGGCTTGAATGCTATTTATTAGTCTTGGGTTCTTGGGCAAGTTAATATTTAAACTCCCGTAAAATCTTATTTTCATCATTTATAAAATGGAGATAATAATACCTACCTGTTACAATTGTTCAGAACAATTGTTCAAAGAAAATGCATGTAAAACACTTGTGCCCACAGTAGGTATAAAATTACATTTATTGTACATAAAATGATATAGCTCAATGAGATTTTATCACTGACATGTTTTCTTATTTTAAAGATTTTATTCACTCATTTGTGAGAGAGAGAGAGAGCACGAGCAAGAGGTAGGGGCAGAGGGAGAGGGAGAAGCAGACTCCCCTGCTGAACAAGGAGCCTGATGGGGGGACTTAATCCCAAGTCCAGGGATCATGACCTGAACTAAAGGCAGATGCTTAACTAACTGAGCCACCCAGGTGCCCCAACATGTTCTTATTATAATTCCCTTACATTTGCCATTTTTAGTGTTACTAATTTTTCTTTTTTCCATTTCATTTCATTATGTTAATTTAAAATATTTGGTGTTCATGGACCTGTGTTTGACATAATATTTTGGAGTTACTAGATGAATTCTTCCCTTAGGAAATTATAATTAAACTACTTCTTACCTGTAATACTTTTCAACATCTCCTTTACTGACTGAACATATCAGAGATGTGAATGTATAAAATTATCCAAAAAAGAGCCAAATAGTAACCAGCTACTTAATTATAGTTCTTCAAAAGTGGCTTAATAGAAATGATTTTTAAGATGAATTGTGCATAATTTTAAAAAAAGGTTAAGAAGCAAATAACTCTAGTTAGAAAAATAGCAGTCTAAATATAGATAAAATCTTGGAAAATATTTTCTGCCAGTCATGGTTGTGGAGAGTGGAAAGTTCTGAAGGCGCCGCTCTTAATTTCAATTAAAGAGTGAGGTGAGGTAGAAGATTAGAAAAGAAATACAGTAAATTATAAAGAAGAGAAAGTGGGAAGTGAAAATTTATACTAGTTTAAAAGAAGAGTGCTCTAACTAGTAATTAGAAAGGAATGAGGAAGAGCTACAAAAAATAATAGTATCATATTGACTAAGGGAACAAAAGAGCAGTATGCGATTTTTTAAAGAAACATTTATTGAGGTATAATTTATGTATAATGAAATGTACTGACTTCAAGTATATCAGTCAATGAGTTTCTAAAAACAGCTTCAAGGTATAAACATACAATAAGCTACACATATTTAAAATGTACACCTTCGTAAGTTTTGACACATACACACCTGTGAATTATCACAATTGAGATCATGAACATATCAATCACTCCCAAGAGACTTCTCATGCCCCTTCTCATCTCTCCTTCCCAACCCCCTCCAGTTCTTGTTACCAAACCTAAGTTCAATCTACTTGCTGCTCCACTGTTCAATAAGTTGAGGAACCAGTTGTTGAAGTAAGGAATATGACTTTATTCGAGAAATCAGGCTCACCAAGAGGATGGCAGACTAATGTCCCAAATAAGCATTTTACCTCCTTGGTGCAGGCATGGGATTTTAAAGGGGAAAGAAAGGGGAAATTAGTCTCAAAGATTAAGCAGATAAAACTGAGTTTAATTATAACTCTTCAGAGGAACTTGTAGGCTCTAGTAGAGGTTATCTGTCTTAAGAAGTCCCTAAATTGCAGTCACTTGACTGTCACATGCTTTTGGGTTGGCATTAGTTGCATTAAGTTCCCTGAAGAGCTTTAAATGATACTGATTATTATCTTGGTTAGAGTTTAAGCTTTAGATTGTATTTGAGAGTTATGTGCAGGAATATTAACATAGTTTGCCTTGTGTCGTAGGTCAGGGTTTCTTATGTACAGATTACCTTATTTTTAAACAATTCAAGGCAGAAGAGAAAGGGAGGCCTTCAGAATGGCATTAGTTCTGCAATATTCTCACTCCCATACTCCGGCAACCACTGATTTATTTTCTGTCAGCATAGATTATTTTGTGCTTTTCTAGAGTGTTGCATAAATGGAATCATACAGTTGAGGGGGAGCAGAATATGTGCTACTTTGGCATGTGGGTTGTTTTGAGCTAAAGGCAATTAAGACCCAGCAGACTCAGAAAAATCTATTTACTTCTTCCTTAACTGCCTAGAAGAATTTAGATAGGGGGCCTATCCCAGGAACAGAGCTATTACCAGAGATAACTTTTTATATCAGAAAGACTGATCTGTATGGGAGGGCAAACATCTGTTTACCAAACATTTGCTTTCCTCATATTCCTGTGAATTGTCTTCTTTCCCTTTGAAGCCTCAGACCCCTCCTGGCTTCTCCTTAGCTCAGAATAGTATATAATTGTTTCAGTTGTCTGAATGTCTTAGAGTCTCATATTTTTTAATGGAGTTTCTGTATTTATGAAATTCATTTTTTCTCTTGTTAATCTGTTTTGTGTCAATTTAATTATTAGCCAAGCCAAAGAACCTAGAATATATGAAAGGAAAAGTTTTCCTTCCCTCCACAGTATACATTCTTTTGTGTCTGCCTTCTTTTACTCAGAACAACTATTATGAAACTTGGGAGGAAGATATTTTGAATGGCTTACTTAATAAAAATTTTTCTTGTACTTTGATTGACCAAATGTCACAATGCAGATGTAAACATTTATAAAAACTAGACAAACTATAAAGCATTCATTACATCAGTTATTAATAGAATGAATCAATGATTCTTAAAAGCATAATCTTTCTAAACATTCATGAAAACAAATCATTGCACCTTTGCTTAGACATGGAATTACAGAATTATTGAGTTAGAAGACTACTGAAGTGAAATTTTCTTTCCAGTTTGCACTGATGCACAAGCAGATAACATTTTCATGATCTCAGATATGAAATTTTATCTCATATTGAGAGAACTGAACCTCTCTCTGTAACCTGTTTGCATATTTAGCAATGTGTCGCTTGTCAAGAATTTCTTGTCTATATCCCAGCTAAATCTCTCTTGCAGCAATTCAGACGCATGGCTTCTTATTTTCCCTCAGTGGAGAAGAACACTGATAAAAATCCACATTATGTCCCAGCATATATCCTTTCACCCCCTCCCAAGCCCAGGACAGTGTGATGATGTTTAATTTTCTTTTCTCATAGGTAACATTCTCTCTACTTAAAAAAAAAAAAAAAGGCCAGGGATATTGTGTTCATTCATTTTCATATCATTTAAGTTCCTTAGTTTTCATTCTCCATATTGCACACATCACAGCTTTTGAGTATCAGGTACATCTAGGTAAGGTTTAGGTAATTCAAGGGCTTTTATGAGAACTTCATATTGTGTAGCACTAAGATATGTTACCAATTTAATCTGGAGCAATAGGGAAAACATTTTTTAAAATGCAGACTGAGAAATTCTCATCCCAAATCAATACATTCCCTTTCTTTGGTAGCAGCATTTATTTATACATGTCTAAGATACCATTGTTCACAGATGTAGCAAGGACAATGGTATACAAACACCCGGGATAAGAACAATCCACTCTGTATAGTATGAGTTTTGTAATATAAACCACCTGCACTCAAAGTAACTTATAAAACTCTTGTCTGATAATGTGTTATCCCAAATAATATCTGTGTAAGACACATGATTTATTATTTAACCCTGAGTCAAACTTAAGTCACAGTGAAAAAGATTATTGGGCTACCAAGAAACTTTGTCCAATTTATGCTGATCTGTGAACCCATCGATTCTTTCCTATTGCTAGAAATTGGTCATCTTTTCAGGCTCTGATTTACTTTTACTTTGACATTATCACCATCTTGTTCATTTTTTTTTTCTTGATATTTTGTGTTTTCCTTCAGTCCCTCCCGGGCTCACTGAAGCTATGTAGCTCTTAACTGTACACGGTCTTTACTTGTGGCTGCTTAGGAGGAGCATACATGGGCTGAGAGCTCCAGGTTTCTAGTACAGAAATTAATTAGCTCCTATGATTTTGATCATGTTCATATTTTTTAATGGTATCATGATTTGGAATTTATAACTAGATGTCTGAAGGAAACACCTTATGTAATAAAGAATTTGGCTGGCTACTGTTTCTGGTTCTTGGGATGTAACCTCTAGACTCTTGGAATTTTTCTAGTGACAAGTGTCTTTGATATTCATAGTGGGTCACTGAACTATACCTGGTAGTTTATGCTAATGAGGTGGGCTACTGTTATCCCTTATATAGTTTAAGCAACCAAGATGACTCAGGACCAGGGCTGACAACACCGGGAATACCACCCATGTGGTAAGAACTTCGGTGTTTTGAGCCACACAATTTCAGCCTGACATCCAAGGAGGGGAAACTAGTAATTGAGTCTTACAGGCAATGATTTAATCAATTATGCCTACACAGTGAAGCCCCAGTAAAACCTCTGGACTCTTCTCTTGTTTGCAGTACTCTTTGAGTATTATTACACACTGACAGGAGGGGACTACTGTGTTCCTGAAGATAACAGAAACTTTGAATTTGGAATTCCACCAGACCTCACTCTCTGCATTTCTCCCCTTCTTTCTTCTGATTTGTATCCTTTTGCTATAGTATAACTGTAATCATAAGTATAGTGCTTTACTGAGTTCTGTGAGTAATTTCAGTGAATTACTAAACCTGACGTTGATCATGGGAACACCCAACTTTGTAGCCAGCTGATCAGAAGTAAGAATGCCCCAGGAGATAACTCAAATCTGTGGTTGATATCTGCAGTGAGGGCAGTCTGTGAAGGACTGCGCCTGTAAACATGGGTTAGACAAGCTCCCCACAGGCCTTAAAGGAAATCAGGCTCCAGTGAGTACCTTACTTCCTAGGTTGTGATAGTAGTTCCTCAAACCTTGAGCAACAGGCAGTCCAAACACTGTCTAGTTCTGAGTGCAAAATGTCTAGCTGTAGTTTTCTGCAAAAATATTTACGTTAGAGTACTTTTTTCTTTTACATGTTTCTCTGATAATGTGTTTAATGTTTCTTTTGGTATTATTAAGAACAAAGTAACAAAACCATGCAAAAAGGCTGTTGATCAACTTTTTGTCTCGAAACCCATTAAAAATACTGTGTTTTGCAGAATCTTGTATCAAGTTTATGTAAAGAGATTTAAGAATTAAGTGAAAACTCTAGTTCAAATTGTGTTGGTAAAGCTAAGATTTTTTTCTTACAATTCTTGAAAAAAACAGGTAGTACATTGTGTTTTATTTTTTATAAGCTATCATGCCTAATTTGTGAAAACAGAAAAAATTATATTTATTAACATTTCTTTTACCATTCTCTGTAAGTATCAGTTTCTTGAGATCTGATATACTTCTTTTGTTGAAGTAGGCAGCTAGCCACGTAGTGGGGATATGATGTAAAGAACCCCAATAAGAGAAAGGAATTTACTTTGGCCAAAGATCCATCTCTAAAGTGAAAATCAAAATCAGTTTATCTTATGAAAAAAAATTTCTTCAATTACCTTTCAAAATGCCTTTTCCTCAATAATGTTTCTCTAATGTAATTTATGGAAAAGTCATTTTAAAAAATATAGTCAGGGCAACATTCAAATGTAATGATTTTAACTTATGCAAATAACACCTTAATGTTACTTTCGTAAAGGTGAAGGTTAAGTGCAGTAAATACCAGTAATAGCAATATAGTTTGCAAGTGAAATTAGCAAGAACATTTTAATAAGTCCCTAAAGTATGAACCAGTGATAAGAAGAAAAATGTTTCAAATAAAATATTCTTAAAAGGTCAAGATCTTAAAATCATAGTATTCATAATCATTTCTGAATGCAAGATGAGTATATTGGTGAAATTCCTTATATGTGCAAGCAAAATATATTAAAAGCATAGAGCACAGAATTCGGTGAAGTAATTTTACTACAGCAAATTCAGGTACTATTTCACACTCTTTAATTCCCTACAAATGTGCCATTGAGGTAATTTGGGAAGGACTAAAAAGATCTGATGGGTAACTTAAATGTTTTATTTTGTTTTAAAATTTTATTTATTTGTTTGAGAGAGTGAGAGAGAGAGAGAGAGAGAGAGAGAGAGAGAAAGAGCTCAAGCAGGAGGAGGAGCAAAGGAGGAGGGAGAAGCAGACTTCCCACCTAGCAGGGAGCCCAAGGTGGGGTTCCACACGGAGCTCTATCCTGGGACTCTAGAATCATGACCTGAGCTGAAGGCAGACACTTAAATGACTGAGCCACCCAGGCATCCCAAGGAAATGCTCTTTTTGATTTAAGTTTAAAATTAAATAAAATAAATTCCAGATTTTTAAAGAATATGAATGAAAATGATGTCATTAATTCTGGAGAGGCAGAGGAGAGAAAGGGATAGGATGGGGCACTAGTGTGTTTGTAACTTTTTTCTTTATTTAACAATATTCTTTAAAAAGTAATGAGATATTTATGTCAGTTAATCTTGCATTGCATTATTTTATGTGAAGTGTGTGTGTTTGAGTATTTTTAAAAATAAAAAAATTTTAATATTTTAGTAGTTTTTCAAACTACAATGTGTAAAATGCAAGAAGTAACAATAGTAGGGGCATTATATTTTAATGAATAATTGCTAAAATTCATGAGCACTAACTATATAGTAGGAATTTTACTAAATATTTTACTTGTATTATTTATTACACCCTCTCAATAACTACATGAGTTAGCCACTATTATAGTTTATCTTTCACTTGTAAGGATTTTGAGAGTTAGAGTAGGAACCTTCTCCATCTTGGTAATTGTTCTACCCCTGGTACCCAGAAAAGCACCCAGTTTTTAGTAAACTAATAGTATTTAAATTCAACTGCAACTATTTTACAAAACAAATATAGCAAGGCATACTTCTAGAAACACAGTAGAGAATACAACAAAATCTTATTTCTTAGAGCTTCTATTCTGGTGGGAGAGATTACACATCAACACAAAAATGTTGAAAAGGGGCACCTGGGTGGCTCAGTTGGCTAAGCAGCTGACTCTTGATTTTGGCTCAGGTCATGACCCTAGACCCTCAGGGTCCTGGGATGGAGCTCCTGGAACCCTGTGCTGGGCTCCACACTCAGCAGGGAGTCTTCTTCAGGCTTATCCCTCACCCTCTGCCCCTCCCCACCCCAAATAAATACATAAATCTTTTTTAAAAATGTTGATGCAAAGTATCTTGAAAGAAATGAAGCAGATTAAAAAGGAGAGACAGTGAATACATAAATTATAAATGAATGGAAATGATTCGTATAACGGTGTTTGGAGAAACAATACTCATTGGGTCTTTTGCACACTTACAAATCTTGCTGGGTATGCTGGAGCCCAGGTAACTGATCACTAGACTATTTTTTAGGATTGTTTCTCAAGGTTGAGAAATGAGGTATTATCTCTCCTCTTCCTTGGACAAACAGCAGGCTAGCTTACTGATTGCTATAAAAACTGGATTCCCTGGGGCCCCTGGGTGGCTTAGTTGGTTAAGCCTCTGCCTTCGGCTCTGATCCTGGAACTGAGCCCCATGTCAGGCTCCCGGCCCAGCAGGGAATCTGCTTCTCCCTCTTCCTCTGCCTCTTCCCCCCATTAGTGTGCTCTCGCTCTCTCTCACATAAAGAAAATCTGAAAAAAAAAAGTTCTACCTATATTGGCCTCTTGTGTTCTGTTGAACTATATTTTGAAACTTATGCATACATAGGTGTAGTACAAAGTCAAGTAAGAATTAATGGCTCTATTTTAAAAAATACACATGTACACCAGAATCATTTCTTTTGCCTCAGGCTTTCCTCTCCCTGTTGTAGTGCCTACTCTTTTTGTATTGGCATTCTAGCTTTGTCTCCTTTCTGAACTAATTTTGATGGATTTTAGCAAGAAGTATAGCAATGGCCTATTTTCTAGTTTGAAATAACCCAACAAATATGGGACCTGATGGACCTAACTGTTAAACTCCAATGGTTCTTTCTCCCTGACTCTTCTTCAAAGCTAATCTAACCCAAGAATAACCCTGTATTTTCCTTGGAGTTACCCTCAACATTTCTCCCTTTACTCATACATGTGGCCAGTCTCCGTAATTGACCTTATACTTCAGACCTTACTCTTTCAGTCTGCCTGATTACTTCAGTCCCTTTAAAAAGAGCATTCTCCCCTGAACCTCAGTCTTGAATGAGGAAGGTAAAATGATTTCTATATTTCTTTGCTTTATAAATGTATTAATTATACAATTTTATTAGTTTCCTTCTATTCACATAGAAGTTACTCATATCAACAGTCTCTAGAATTGTTTAAGATCTATAGTAAAAATTTTGAAATAGACTGTATTCGTTTTTGGTTTTAGGACTACATGTTATAGCACGATGGTTTAGGGCTTATACTGTTATCTTTGAACCAAGGTGCAAGTTAAAGAATGATGTTCACTGTTAATTAGAACAAGCAAGTTTTTATTTTTCTAAAGTGATATGGCCATCTGTTTATCCATATATTTCCCATCTGTGTATCTACCTTCATATTTTTATGTTGTCTGTGTTTGTTTGAGTTGAGCAAATTCATCTTAATTATTATCTTCTAAGTCCATGCATATGGAACCAGGAGAAAAGGGCAACAAATGCTTTAATTACTCTCCTTATGTATTTCATATTAACAAACCAAATTAGTTTACCTGAAATATGTACACAATGTCAATCCCATTTGATTTTAATGGAGTTAGAGTTGGCATTAATAAAATAAGCATTTGTGTCTATTGAGAATTATAGATTTATTTTGTTGAACTATACCTGACATTTAGCTTAGCTTGGGAAAGGTAAATAAAATAGTGCCTTATTAATAGAGGAAATCATGTTTTGAGTAGGTGATAATTGTGAGTGCTTCCTAAAAGAGCTGTAGTAATAAGATATTCAAACTAGAGAAACTGTACTTAGTGTTTAAGAAGAACAGACATAAGTCAATTAAAAATCTAACCTTTATATACAAAAAGGCCGCAGTAATGGTTATTTTACACCATAGAAGAATTGAATTGAAGAGGGTTTACCTTGCATTTTCAGTGCTCCTTCTAATATAAGCTGTACTCTGGCTTCTCTCCAGGCTCCTATCTTGACTACAATCTCTCTTCAAAACAGTGTCATTATGACTATGCTTTTACAGTCTTTTTTTTTTTTTTCCTGTTCTCGCTCAAATGAATTCAACCACCTACTTCCTCCACTACTACGCTTGGACTTCACACAATCAACGCACATCTTTATGACCATAAACTCTTTATGACCATAGAGTTTCCAATCTCAACTGAGCCTTCAGAACTGTTTGGAATCACATTTCTTTTCCCTTTCAACTTCTTTTTGAATTCCCAGAATGTCTATACCAAAACCTTGATCTGAATTCTATTACACTTTTGATACCATCAAATAGACTCTTGCTTAACAGAATATCAGGTGGAATTTCCCATGACTTTGCATTTCCTGTTCTAAACATGCCTAGGGCGCCTGGGTGGCTAAGTGGGTTAAAGCCTCTGCTTTAGGCTCAGGTCATGATCTCAGCATCCTGGGACTGAGGCCCGCATCGAGCTCTCTGCTTGGCAGGGAGCCTGCTTCCTCCTCTCCCTGTCTCTCTGCCTGCCTCTCTGCCTACTTGCAATCTCTCTCTGTGTGTCAAATAAATAAATAAAATCTTTTAAAAAATAAAATAAAAAATTAACATGCCTATTTTGGGGTCCATTCTTCCCTTCTGACTAGGCTGAAGTGCCCTCTCTCATCTTCAAAGGTGTTTTACTTACACCCTAGAAACAATTTCCTGCTAGCTCTTTGAAACCCGGCTAGTCTTTTCCTCCAAAGATTCCTTCTGCTAGCCTTTAATTCATCACCAAAATTTATGACAATGTAGAACAGACTCACTTTTTCAACTTCTTTAATTCCCATCTATCTATTAATTACTCTTAATGAGCAGGGACTTTTAGTGCCTGATGAAGCTATTCTTCCTGGAGTCACCTCTTAATTCCTAATAGAACTGCTTTTTCAAACTTCATCTTACTCATCTCTTGTGTATCCCTGGACATTACTGACCACTCTGTCCTTGAAGAATGTGCATCATTATTTTCCAGGATATTTTCTTTTAATTTTATCCACATCTGAAAGTTGCTTTTAAGTGTTTCTAACAGCATCTTCTCCTTTACTTGTCCTTTAGATTTTTGTATTCCCCAGAGTTCAATTCTTTGATTCTCTTCTTTCCTTACTCTAACTATTCTTACTCTAACTTTATCCCTGGGTATCCCCAGGCTCATGCCTTTAATTACCATCAAAATGCTGAGATAGGCAACTACAATTTTATTGTTCTTAGATTTATCTTGTATTTTCAATTCCCATGGTAACCTACCTGTTATGTCCTGAAGCTACTTCAAAATTAATATGTTAAAACCAAATTTATTATTTCTCCTCTTACTGCAAGTTTCTATTCTAATATTTTCCATGTGAATGAAAGTATCACAAGCCACCCATCTATTAATCTAGAAATCTGAGGGAAATCCTAGGCTTTTGTGCTTTCCCTGTTCCTCCCCTCTTCTTCTTCTTTTTTTTTTTTAAGGTTATTTATTTATTTGATGGAGAGAGAGATCACAAGTAGGCAGAGAGGCAGGCAGAGAGGAGGAAGCAGGCTCCCCGCTCACTGGGGAGCCCGATGTGGGGCTCGATCCCAGGACCCTGAGATCATGACATGAGTCGAAGGCAGAGGCTTTAACCCACTGAGCCACCCAGTTGCCCCTGTTCCTCCCCTCTTCTAACCTACTTTAACCAGCTAACTCTGAAAAAGTATTCAATTCTAACTTTGAAAACTTGCAAAATTTAGTTCTTCCTTCCATCTTTCCTAGATACTGCCTTGGAAGCCCTCACCATATTTCTTTCGAATAAGTCACTTACCTAGTTTCCCTCCATCTAATCTCACCTTCATTGAAACCTTTCTCCACTTTATCTCCTGAGTTATTGTTATTTTTCTATCAAAAATTATCATTGGTCCCCTTAATGCCCACAGGATTAGATTCACATTCTTTAACTTGCCTGAGAAAGCTTTTTAGGATTTAGGCCCAACCCAGTTTCTAGTCTCATCATCCCCTGGCCTCTATAAGCAACTTTATGCCAGCTCAGTTCAATTCATCTTCGCTCCTGTTGTTCACTCTGCCAGTAAGACTATTTTGTTCCTTCTCTGTATTACAAATTCTTTTTCCCTCTTCAAAGCCCAGCTCAAATATTGGTTTCTCTGTGTTGCATTCTGAAACTGTTCAGTGATGACTGAACATCAGAGACTGATTTAGGAAATTCAGTAAGTCTTTTTTGGAGAAAACAAGTATGGGTAGATATAGCTTTATCTTTCACAAGGATTTTTAAAAGTCATGCTTTCTCCTTGACCTGACCCTCTGCTGTGTCTTAACCAAATGTAAGGAGTTGTTTCATTTTGCAATCTATCTAGACACAAAGTTCAGTAAGTTATTATTTACCATGAGTCTATGAGTCACCTGAACTGGGCTCAAGTGATTTTAGATGGGCTTACTCATCCGTGGTCACCTTGGGTTGGAGGTGGACACGTTGATGCAGGTGGTTCTATTGAATAAATTGGTTCTATATCAAGTTGTATTTCATCCTCCAGAAGGCTAGCCTGACTATGACCTCATGGTAGATCTAGGCAGAGGTCCCAAGAGTGGATGTGCCCAAGAGTTCTTATAACCTGGATTTGGAACTGACAATCTGTTCATTCCATTGCATTTCATTGAGAAAATTGGGGCCATTTTTTTTTCAGTAAATCTGCCATAAACTGCAGGGGACATTTTAAAATATGATCTGCCAAACACATAATATTCTATGTGAACCTTTTAGTAGTGAATGAGTAAAAGGGGAACATAAAGAAAGGACAGAAAAAATATGTTGTCACATTATACTGTGTTAATGTAATTCTGGGTTATCCCTCAGACTTCAGAAATTATAAAATTAGAAAGTATAGGGATTAAAGTTTGATTTAAATAGTAAATTCAAAGAATTTGAAAAGATTAAAATCTAATATTAAATTAAAACTATTTTCTTGGAAATAAAAGTTATTCTTCAATATGATGAGAGGAAACTGACAATAAAATACCACAGTTTGAGAAAGTCAAGGAAAGAAATCTCAGATTACCCTCAAAAATATTATACATTGTGCCGCGGAATAATTTTGAGAACTCTTCTCCAGCTGGTATGTGGAAATTACCTGCAAGATGACTGGCTACAGTTGATATTGTCAATTTGTTCATGGCATGGCTTCCAAGTACTGAACACCTGAAGCTTGCATTCAGCTGACAGAGAGGCACACTTCACTGAAGTGGCATTGGAATACAAATAAATTGGATACCACTTAGAGACCTGAAATGCCACTGCGAGATGAAAGGCAAACCCCACTGAAAGTGACAGCAATATTTTCTTTTCTAGCTAGGGAAAATATATAGGAAGAAGATGAGAGACCTTTTTAATGGAATAAAGAAAAATGATACTGCTTCTATAACCCAAGCACCATGGTTCTTAATACAATTCAGTAAACGCCTCAAAATAGAAGTACATTAAACTTCAAGGCAATCAGAACACTAGATTGTCAGAATGTGGTAAAAGTAGTGATCTCCAAAGCTGGCAAAGATGCCTATAGGAACTATGGAGCATCAAACATCTTAGAGTCATTTGACAGTCTCTCTGACAGTGCATATTGAATTGAACATGTTGTCAGCCTCCCTGAATTCTTTTTGTGTTTCAAAATATGCTGAATGATAGATTTCTTCTCTTCTTTAACCCACTGAGCCACCCAGGCGCCCGATTTCTTCTCTTCTTAATAAATTTTAAGTTAATTGATCTCAAGACACTGACTTCACATCAAACTTAAGAATCCTGACATTTTACACACATAAGCCATAGCCTGCTAAGTAGTCTCAGAGAAATGCACACTTCACTTTTAAACTAATCAAGTATGTCTCGCTCATTTCTCAAGACATGGTGGCATATTAAGTCTCTAAAGGTTTAGCCATTAAGCTTTTGAGATATAGGAGTCTCAAGTAGTTGGCAGGAATGGCATATTAGTTACAATAAAATAAATCTCATTTGAGTTTTATTAAATGGGAATGTGTGATTATAGTTTTAATCATCACATTCTCATATAGCTATTTTTCATATATCCACTGTCTTGTTTGACATGAAGCATGTACATATATTTATATATTCTTCTATACTTAAGAGCTTATACAGTATAAATTCTATATAAATATTCTACATGTACATGTGTACATGAAAAAAAAATACTATTCCTGCAGCTCTCTCTCTCTCTCTCTCTATATATATATATATATACATATCAAGATAATCTTAACAGTTTGACTAGCTTTCCAATATTGAAAAAAATCTGAAGATGTTTTGAGCATTTTTTACTATGTTTAAACAACACAGGCATGCACTCATATACTGTATTATAACAGTAATTACTCAATTTTTTACAATTGCCAGTGATACTATCTGTTTTTCTATTTCTAAGTTTTAAGTGCCTGAGCTTTATGTGTACATAAGAATGTGCTGACTGAGTCTCACTCAGACTATGAAATTTAATTGCCATGAATTTTAAGACCATCTAAAGTTTACAAATACATCTCTGCCTACCAATAGCCAAATGAAGACAAAATACTCATTATAAAAATATATTTAGGGCGCCTGGGTGGCTCAGTGGGTTAAAGCCTCTGCTTTCGGCCCAGGTCATGATCTCAGGGTCCTGGGATCGAGGCCCGCATCGGGCTCTCTGCTCAGCAGGAGCCTGCTTCCTCCTCTCCCTGTCTCTCTGCCTGCCTCTCTGCCTACTTGTAATCTCTTTCTCTGTGTCAAATAAATAAATAAAATCTTAAAAAAAATAAAATAAAATAAAAATAAAAATATATTTAGTTATAGAAATATAAGGACACATAAGTAATTGACTATAACTGAATAATTGCTTCTGCAAGATACGGATTTCTGGCAGCATTTCAATCCTTGCCTGGTTGCAGGGGCTGGTTGAGGGTGGGGGTGGGGAGGTGATTCCTGGACTTTTCAGATCCCAACTCCTAGGCAAGTAGCCACTTACTCCATTTACAGATGGGATAAAATAACCACATTCCACTCTTTAGCTGTTTATCATGCCTCAGGACTGCTAAAATTAGGGTTCCCTCGTACAAACGTTTCATAGTAATTTTCTCACATTGCTTTTTTGATCCATTTCATTTTTCATCATTGCATATTATGAAGAAAGAGATTTGTTACACAGCAAAATCCCAGTCATAAGATCATCACTAAATAGTAATTTGACCTGAATAACTTTGAGTTTCTGATTTTCATTATTTGTAAAATAAGATCAGACTAGACTAGCCATAGATAAAATTTGCATAATGTAAAGATTCTTTGATTATATTAGGGTTTCCAGTGGAGAATAAGACATCTAAAAATCCAATCTAAAGTCTATGGAGTGGAGACCAGTAATGTGGACACCCTCCCTCCCTATCTATCTATCTATCCATCTATCTATCTTCTTCATCTTCATCTTCTGCTAGAGATAGAGCTATATATCTACACAGTTATAGAAAAATGCATTTAAAAAAGCGTTACCGCTATCCATGGGAATCATGTAATTCCCATTTCCCTCTGTATATGTGTTTGTATAGCAAATGGGAATTACACATGGATGAAGGTAACACTTCTTTATAGGAAGCTAGATTTTTATTCTATCTCATCTTGACTACTAGGTGTGATTTAGAGGAACAGATAAGAAATGATATATTAGTCTTTGGTTCCATGCACTTCTATCTTGTTTAACCCATCCTATCACATCTTATTCTTATTGGTAGAACACACATAAAGAAAGTAAATTATTTTTGATATTTTAACACATATGAAGGACAGGGAAACTAGATTATGGCATGGTACCTCCATTTTCTCCCCACCCTCTCCTAAGTCTTTTCTCTCTACCATGTATTTGCTTTTTTTCCATTACAGACTTTTCTTCAGCTCCTTGCTTCTCTTCACTTTACTCACTCAATATCCTTTTGTTGAGATTTTTGAGGCAAGTTGAAAAGAAAAATTCAGAGACAAGGGAACAGAAGGAAAGTCAATTTCAGAACAAGAGTAGAAATAGCCATTGACTACTACCTCCTCTAAGGAAGGATGACATGAAAGAGAAAGTGAGTGCTCCTAACTCAATGGGCTCTAACGTAAGCACTTGAATCTTCAGGATTACATTGCAATAATGCCGTACTAGGAAATCCGCATGTTGGAAAGGATGCTATTAACTTCTTCCACAGTGGAAGATGAATGAATGGTATCTTGTGACGATTTTCAAATATTGCCAAGACCTATTAGTCATGGCAAATCATATTATTTCCTCCCTTTGTGCTTTTGACGTTAAGATACATCAGCTAGCCAGCTGATTCGGTGTTATATGGAACTCTTTCAGAATCTCTTGGGTGCTTAAAAAATAAAACATAATTAAGGGCCACTTCAGACCGAGGAAATCAGAATCTCCATAGTGAAATCACTATTTTTTTAAAAAGCTCTATAAATCATTCTGTTTTGTGGCTATAAGAATAAGAAGGAGGAATAGTCTCCTGTTAAACATCCTCCAAATTCCCCTGGAGAAGTAATGTAATTACTTAATGATTATAGTACTCCACAGCATACTCTTAAAAATGAAAGGAAGGAGGGAGGGTGTCTGGGTGGCTCAGTCAGTTAAGCACCTGACTCTGGATTTCAACTTAGGTCTTGATCTCAGGTTCATGAGTTCGAGCCCTGCATTGGGCTCCACAGATGGTTATTTATTGAATGAACTGGACTCTACTACTACAAATCCTCTTTCCTCCAGAAGCTAATCTATCTAGACAGATTGTAGTTCTAAGTACAACAGACCCAGCATGTTGTGTTTTCCAACCACACAGGGAAGTACCTGACCCATTGTGCTTTATGAATAGCACAAAGAAGCTCAGAGGAGTCAGAGACCAGATGACCCAACAAAATTTTCCTACAGAAGTCTGATTAATGTGGTATATTGGATAATGTTTCTCACCAACTGTCTCAGTCAGGTCAGTCATTTCTCCCAAGCAGTAAAGAAAATGGCTGGAGTGGAGAGAGGAAGCTGGTATGTTACTTGAATACTGTTCTCTCCTGGCATTTAACATGGAATTCCTTTATAGAAGCAAGAAGACAAGGGAATAGAGGGTCCCTATATTATTACTGCATTGGGTCTCAACCCAAAATGACTCAAAAAGTAGAATTGAACATTTGTATCACACTCAAGATCCCACAGTTTAAAAAACTAATTTTAATTAGAAGACAACATTTTCCCACTTTTGTTTTAAAATGGTGATACCATTAAATGTAAAGACTTAATAGTATAAAAATAGTTTAAAAGTTTCTCAAATGTATCCTAAATTATCAGATATTGATTTACATCATTTAGTGCCTGTAATTTATAATTATAAAACAAAGAAAACAATCTTTCTCCAACATCAGAAAACAGTGAAAACTAAGTCATACCGATATAATGGAATATTATGTTGCTATTCTAACTATGCTTTAGTATATTTATTAACATGAAAAATGCTCATGATATTTTTAAAAGAAAACACCAATTAAATAGCATGTAGATGATGTTCTTACTTTAGCATATACGATCTCTCTCTCTATATATATATATACATATAAACAAATACGCACACATGCACACACATATATACATATATACTATATTAGTTTTCTATTTGCACTATAATAAATTACTACAATCTTAGTTGCTTAAAATAACACAAATTTATCTTATGGTTAAAAATTTAATACAATCTCACTGGATTAAAATCAGTGTCAATTACCCTATGTTCCTCTCTGGAAGCCTTGGGGAAGAATCAGTTTTCTTGCCTTTTTTAACTTTGAGAGGTCTGCACTGCTTGGCTCATGATCCCTTTCCTCTCCCTTCAAAGCTAAGAGCTTTGAAGTGACACACTGAGTCGCTCACATATCACATCACTCTTCCCTCTTTTTCTGCCTCCATATTCCACTTTTCAGGAAGCTTGCCATTACATCATGCCCACCTGGATAATCCAGGATAATTTCCCTACTTTAAGAGGAGCTGACAGCAACCTTAATTCTATCTGCAGTCTAATGCTCCTTTGTCTTGCAACCTATAGCATCCCAGGCTCCACGCATTAAAAGGTGGGAATCTTTGGGTGTCCATTATTCTGCTTACCACACATATACACGCAAATATATACAACATATACATATACACACATATATGTAAAGAGAAAGATTCTAAAGATACATGTCATAACATTAATATTAGGTGGCTGAATTACGGTGTTTTAGTTTTTCTTTATATCTCTTATCTAGATTTTCCATAATAAATCAATTGGAAAAAAGTCTAATAAATGCTATTTCTTCATATGAGCTTCTAAATTATATTTTGCTACTCACTTGTTGGATATTTTCGAGACAAATATCACACAGTGAAGTTTATAAGTTGAGCATTTAAAAGGTAATTTGTTTTAAAAGTTGATGGTGCACTGAGTGAATATCACATGCTCAGAGGCTTAGGAAAGAGGCCAACCAGGAGAGAAGATCTGGCCTTCTCAGCCATTGATTTCTGCACAATCAATTGACTCGGATCATACAGTTAATCCAATTCAGTAGTTAAGAAAATTGAAAAGACCAGCTGTGTGATTTTTAGGTCCAGTATTTTTTTTTTCCAAAGAGACTCAGAAAGCAATGTCATTTTTGCTAGCCTTTCCAGAGATCTACAAAGGTGGAAAAAAAAAACACAATGAACAAAAAAAGACATTATTCCCTTCTGGTTCAAAATATTCTTTTCTAGAGATGATGATAAAATATACATCACTAATTCTCATGAGAACTTCATATAAGCAGGAAAGGCTAACTTAATACTATAATCTGTGAGTCATACTAGATTAAATTTCCATGAATATTTAGCTGAAGAAAAATAAATTTAAGTGAAAGTAGAGCAATCTTAGCTTATTGAAGCATTTAAAAATAACTTTTCGTACCTGAAATGGAATAATTCTATTTGCTCTTAAATAAGAATAGATAGAAACAAGTCAAACTTTGAATGACAGTAAGTGCTATGGTGATGAATTAGGTCTGTATGTCACTCTTAATTATAGTTTAATGAATAACTATATTCAAACGTAACACAAAAAAATAAATAATCACGTTCTTTTATTCTCTTAAAACACAGAAAATGTCTTAATTAGGTAATATGCTAAAGAACAAATGCTAACTACTATTAGAGTCACAACTAGTTTGGTCTTTGTAAAATTAATCCTTTTTAAACCATAAAATAAGACCTTTACTGCTCTCTACATTCTTATTAATTGCACAGTACTTCATAGACTCTTACTGAATTGAAGAAGGAAAATTAGTAAAGAAAAGGTCACTTTCTTTCCTTACTGGTTGTATCCTAATTAGGCATACAAAGAGCAACTTGTGAAGTGATAGAATATTTGAACTGTGGTAGACAAGAATTGATTAAAAAAAAAAAAACAACCCACGGACGGAACAGGAAACATGGGAAGAACATGAGGTATCATTATCACAGCTGGGAAGGTTTAGTTCCCGCTTGAAGCCTTGGCTCCCTCCTAGGATGCATGGTAATTTGTAGTTCATAATCACCTCTTCTTCACTTTCAGAAGATTATCTCTTGTTTTATTGCTTCTATTAAGATCATTTGACATGAAATTTCTAAGCTGTTCATTCTGGGCACTTGGGAGGCTCAATCCGTTAAGCGTCTACCTTCAGTTCAGGTGATAATCCCAGGGTCCAGGAATGGAGCCCTGCATCGGGCTCCCTGCTCAACGGGGAGTTTGCTTCTTTCTCCCTCTCCTTCTGCCCCTCCCCCTGCCTGTGCTCTCTCGTGCACGCTCTCTCTCTTGCTCTCTCTCAATAAATAAAATAGTTTAATAATAATAATAATAATAAAGTATGCACTCACCCATCTGAAAAATTTCCATGTATGGTCATCAAATTCCTCATGCTAGAGAAGAGGAAGGGTCACTTTGATTTTTTTTTAAGATTGATTGATTGATTAATTTGAGCCAGAGAGAGAGTGGGGGGGGAGGGACAGAGAGAGAGAGAGAATCTCAAGCAGACTCCCAACTGAGTGTGGAGCTGGAGACAGGGCTCGAACTCACAACCCTGAGATCATGACCTGAGCTAAAATCAAGACTCAGAAGCTTAACCAACTGAGCCACCTGGGTGCCCTTCACTTTGATTTTCTAAAACAAATCCTTCTAACCTGGATTATTTCTCTTTTGATGACCTAAAAACGAGTCCACCAAATACACCTTATTGTTAGGGTGACCATATAATGTATCACTCAAACCATATGTTAAAGCTGCACTATTCAACATAATGGCCACTAGCCACTTAATTAGATTTAAATTTAAGTTGAATAAAATTAATTCAGTTATACTCGTCACCTTTAGTTACTTGATAGCTACACTGACTAGCATCTACCATATTGGACAGTGTGGATATAGACTATTTTCATCACCACAGAAAGTTCAACTTGAACTTGGTTCAACTTCCCCATGGTGGGGAATAAAATTGAGAGCTATGAATAATAATTCCAGGATAGCAGATATATATTAACTGTCACCAGCAAACCAAGACATATGGTTACCCTACTTAACTTCAACTTTTCTTTTTCTTGCCTCCTTTTTTTCTGTCTGCAGATAACACAATCTTTCCTTTATTAAAACAAAATGAACACTACCACAACCATCAACTGACACACCTTTACACTGATCCTATTTGTGACACTAAATATTTAACCAATTAAATAAAAATAAAAATTAACCAAAGTATTATTTTAGCTATTGGTAGGCAAAAATCAGTTTGCTTTTACTTTACAATTGGTTGTTGCAGGACACTACAGCGAATTATAGTTACCACTAATTGAGCATTTATGATGTGCTTTATATGGTGGTAAATGCTTCATATTTATCATTATTGTATCATTTAATCATTATGTCATTTAATAACATCAGATGAATGATTTGAGGCCAGTAATTACTATGAGGGTTCTGAGCAGCTAATCAAGATGGAGAACCGTATCTGAGATTACCCAAAGTGAGTGAGAAACTGGAAGACAATTATTAAACTTACAGATGGCAAGAAATATTAGAAGCTGGAGGAACTCAATGTTGAAGCTGATTCCAAAAAGGAGCTGGATTTTTAAATGACAATAGAGATGGAGTAAAGAATCTGGCAGAAGATAGTCAGGGACTAAAGCAGGGAGAGCAGGAGGAATCTTGGACATTTATTCTGAACACTATTTCATATTTTCAGCTCACTTAAATGGGTAAGTATGAGGCATGTATATGTGTTAGACTGGCAGTCTGTCATAAAAACATCACATAAATGTGGATGAGCCCCATGGAGATAATATCTGATTATAAGTATAACTGGTACATTTCAACTCCTTGGACATTATTAAGTCTGAGTCAAACCTGAGTTTCCAGGCATCCCTTGACATTGCCATTTGAACTTCATTTACTGTACTTTAAGCTGCCAAACTCTTTCAAAAATAGCATAAATAACTGGTACCAAAAAAAGAAGCATAAGTCAATGAAACAGAATAGGAAACCCAGAAATAAACCCACAGTTATATGGTCAATTAATATTTGACAAAGCAAGAAGGAATATGCAACAGGAAAAAAGTCTCTTCAACAAATGGTGTAGGGAAAACTGAACAGCTACATGCAAAAGAATGAAACTGGACCACTTTCTTACACCATAAACAAAAATAAAGTCAAAATGGATTAAAGACCTAAATGTAAGAGCTGAAAACCATAAAAATACTGGAAGAGAGCACAGGCAGTAATCTCTCTGACATCAGCCATAGCAACATTTTTCTAGATGTCTCCTGAGACAAGGGAAATGAAAGCAAAAATAAAATATTGGGACTATATCAAAATAAAAAGCTTCTGCACAGTGAAGGAAGCAATCAACAAAATTAAAGGCAACCTACCGAATGGGAGAAGGTGTCTACAAATGACATATCTGATAAAGGATCAGTATCCAAAATATATAAAGAACTCATCAAACTCAACACCCAAAGATCAAATAATCCAATTAAAAATGGACAGAAGACATGAACAGATATTTCTCCAAAGAAGACATACAGATGGCCAACAGGCACATGAAAAGATGCTCAACATCACTCATCATCAGGGAAATGCAAATGAAAAACCACAATAAGATATCACCTCATGCCTGTACAAATAACTAAAATAAAAAACACAAGAAACAACAAGTATTGGCAAGGATGTGGAGAAAAAGGAAGCCTCATGCACTGCTGGTGGGAATACAAACTGGTGCAGCCACTGTGAAAAGCAGTATGGAGGGTCCTCAAAAAGTTAAAAATAAAATGACCCTATGATCCAGTAATCACACTATTAGATATTTACCCAAAAGATACAAAAACACTAATTTGAAGGGATACATGCATCCCAATATTTATAGCAGCATTATTTATAACAGCCAAACTATGAAAGCACCCCAAGAGTCCATTGATAGATGAATGGATAAAAAAGATGAGGTAAATATATATAATGGAATAATATTCAGCCATAAAAAATGAAATCTTGCCATTTGCAATAACATGGATGGAGCTAGAGAGTATAATGCTAAGTGAAATAAGTCAAAGAAAGACAAATATGATTTCACTCATATTTGGAATTGAAGAAACAAAACAACTGAATGAGTGGGAAAGGGGGGGAAAAGGAGAAAAGAGGCAAAACAAGAAATAGATTCTTAGCTACAGATAACAAAATGATGGTTATCAAAGGAGAGGTGGGTGGGGGGTTAAGTGAAATAGATAAAGGGAATTATATAAGTACACTTATCATGATGAGCACTGAGTAATGCACAGAATTGCTGAATCACTATATTGTACACCTGAAACTAACAGAACACTGTATGTTAACTCTACTGGAATTAAAATAAAAATCTTAATTAAAAAATTGAAAAATAGAGCATGAATAACATTATAGGACAAATGGCAAAGAGGGAAAAGTAACTTTCATTGCATATGATAAAGAGCTTTGATTCCATATTTATAAAAATGTTCTTTCAAATAAATGATCAAGCTAAACACCTAGACGTCAAACTTCATATCTTATCCTAACATTTCACATCAAATGCATCAACAAGTGTATCACCCGTGCTAGCTCCAAAGTATTTCCCAACTATGACTAGTTTGTTTTGCCTCTGCTACTACAGCTTTGAGCCAAGTCTCCATTCCCTCCTACTTGAATTTTTAAAGTAACAGCACCCTGAACCCACTGTTCCCTTCCTAAAGTGGATGTCCCATGGCACCCAGAGTGATGTTTTAAAATTTAATTCATCATTTCCTGTTTCAGAAGCGTCCAAAGAACTCCCCCTGCATGTAGGGGAAAAAAACTAAACCCCTTCCCATGGCCTAAGCTATTGTTCTTGGCTCAAAGCTTTTACAATGACACAAAGCTTTTGCAATGACTGCTACTATTCTTAGAACACTTTCCCTCCAGATCTTCCCTTAATTAATGTTCACCATTCAGGTCTCAAACCACCTGCTCCTTCCTCAAGCGATCTGAATTGCCATCTCACCTAAAGCAGCTTCTCTTCTCTCTTTGATCACATTGTGGGATTTTTCATAGTACTTGCTAATTTTGTAATTAAGATGTTTCTTTTTTCTTTCTTTCTTTTCTTTCTTTCTTTCTTTCTTTCTCTTTCTTTCTTTCTTTTTTAAAGATTTTATTTATTTAACAGAGAGAGCAAGAGAGCACAAGCAGGGGGAGCAGCAGAGGAAGAGCGAGAAGCAGGCTCCCCTGAGCAGGAAGCCTGATGCAGGGCTCCATCCCAGGACCCTGAGATCATGACCTGAGCCAAAGGCAGCTGCTCAACTGACTGAGCCACCCAGGTGCTCCTTGCCCTGACTTGCCTTGCCTTTTTCCTTTCCTTTTTCCTACTTCTTTTCCTTTCCTTCTTCCTTTCCTTTCCTTCCCTTTCTTTTTCCTTCCTACCTTCCTTCCTTTTATCCTCCCCTCCTCCCTCTCCCCAGTAGAATGTCAACTCTTTAAGAATAGATTACTCTCAGGCACCTGGGTGGCTCAGTGGGTTAAAGCCTCTGCCTTCGGCTCAGGTCATGATCTCAGGGTCCTGGGATCGATCCCGGCATCAGGCTCCCTGCTCAGTGGGGAGCCTGCTTCCTCCTCTCTCTCTCTGCCTGCCTCTCTGCCTACTTGTGATCTCTCTCTGTCAAATAAATAAATAAAATATTTTTAAAAAAGAAGAATAGATTACTCTCTGCCTATGTTACTACAACAGTGTCTAGCATGTAGAAATTGATGCTTGGCCAGATACACTGCAGTATATCTGTATGAAGGAATGTACAGTAATATAGAAAAATGCTTAGCAATAAGAATAGACACATTGTTAAAAAAAAGAATAGACACATTGTTAAGAAAGTATGATTTCTAACTGCAAAGGAATAAAATGAGTGTACATATGCATACATAAAACTGAAATATACACACCAAGTGGTTAAAGTGGTGACGGCATGATGGAAATGCTGGTAATTCTCTTCCTCTTTTTCAGTTTAACTCAATTCTTATATAAAAAAAAAAAAGCCAAATAAGATGTTCAAAGTCTACTAATGAAAAAGTAGTTTGGTGTAAGAAATAGAAAACAGGCTTTTGATCAATCCTATTTTTGAGCACTAGCCAATCCATAGGTCAAGAGCACTATTTTGAACTCCTAATGGTATGTCACTAATATGTGTTAACTCCTTATGACACACTATCTTAGAGTGTAAATAGAGTCCTGAAGTAAGTGAAATTTTTAAATTTATTTTCTTTAAAAACTAAAAAAGGCCTAATGGTATTCTATTTATCATTCCTTAATAAACTGCCACTGAGCTCTATTGTTTATGCATTTAGTGCTAACAGAGCAGATCTGAGACTACTTATCCTTAGAAAAGCTTCCAAGGTTGGCCCTTGGCTGACATCTAGGAACTAAGTCTTCTCACCCATTAACTGATAAGAGGGACTTACTTTGCCTAAACTCTGTATACACAATATGGTTTGTGATGAGCACTTGCGTTTTTTCTCAAAGGCTAAAATTTTGGTATGTGCCAGGCGAAGGCTGCCTACTTGACCAGCTCATAATAAAAACCCTGGGCACTGAGTCTCTGATGAGCTTCTCTGTTTGGAAACGTTTCATACATGTTGTCACAACCTGTAGCTGGTGAATTAAGGGTCCCCTGGGTGACTCCACTGGGCAAGAACCCTTGGAAGCTTTTGCCTGGTTTCCTCCTATATTTTACCCCACATGCCTTTTTCCTTTGCGATTTTGTTTGATGTGCTTTTGTTGTAATAAATCATAACCCCAAGTATGACGATATGCCAAGTCCTGTGAGTCCTACTGGAAAATTATTGAACCTAGAGGTGGTCTTAGGAAGCCCCCAGCACAGAAGCTAACTTAGAGAGTAGGATCTCTCCCTTCTGTCATTCATCTGTATTAGCTATACTATGATTAACATATAGGTTATCTCCTAAATAACATGGTATAATGAACCCATAGCATACCTCTCTGCATGGTGCTATTGTATTTAACTGATTCTCACAGAGAGAATCTCCAAATACAGATTCCAATGAATCTAACTGGGCTGAGTCCTGGCTTGGGTTGAGAAACTAGGTTCTTTTTATTGAGGTGCAATTTAGGTATTGGTGGTACCCCATGGGAAACTATGTACCTTTATTTCCCTAACTGAAACTTATATTTAGTGCTGTCTTGTAGGAAGTGGAATAGGAGCTAAGAGCCATATTATGTAGAATGAAATGGGGTAAATTATGGCACCTGATTTATAAATAAGATCAGAGGACTTTCTCCCATGTTTTAAAAAGTAGCTTAGCTAGGTAACAATGAATGCCATTATTCTCAAAATGTGTTTTGCACTTGTTTGAGCCTTTCCATTACTGGAAAACAAGCTATCCTCTTTTTTTTTGGAATCGAACACATAATAACATGGTATGTCTTTCATAAAGCATCTGTCTACGTGCCATCATGGTCTGATAAGGCAGATATTTTAGCAGAGATTCAAACAGATTTAGCTTATGGCTCAGCTCTGTCACCAGCTAGCTATGTGGCCACAGGTAAACTACTTAACCTTTTAAGCCTCAATTTCCTTATTGGGAAAATAACATCATTCCCGATTGCTGTTCATAATGAGATAATAGACACATTGCTCAGCTTGTCATTAAATAATGGTTCTCTTCCCATACTCAGTGTAGAACCAATGGAGACAGACATAATCACACAGAAAGAAATAAAGATGTCAGCTGTATTACTAAGACCGTTAATTGGAGGACATGACTTTAGATCCATAGCTAAGAGTGTTTCCTGATTCTTCACCCTTGAGATGAACTTTCCAACCCAGTCACTGGCACAACTGAATAACCATAGGCTTCCCCTGCAGGGGGCACTTCACAGCACAGGGCACACCAGACTGCACCCATCTGCTTGGCAGACTGGCTCTAAAACAAAGCCAGATGGAATTCAGCCATGTTTCTTCAAAACTCACCAACTGGAGAAGTCATTCCTCCTTTTTAGTATGAGTGAGTGATGCAAAGAGCAATCAGAAGTGATGCTCTACTCTGACTGAAGTCCCTCCAGAAGAAAGGACTTTTTCATGAAATAGGGCCCAATATTATGTATAACAAAGAAAGTGTCCAGTGAATGTTCACTATGATTTTTACTATGAATGTTCCATGAAAGGCTAAGGACCCTGTGATCAAGGTCATGTCTAATTACCTCTTACTCTCATGGGGCCTTTGCACCTGGCACTAATAGATGCTCTGGAAGGGTTGGTTAATATGTGAAGGAAATGCAAAACACTGGTATTATTCCATGCCTTTATTCTGGTGGTTTGAACTAACAGTGTGGTAAGAACATTGAAACATGTCCTGGGAAACCTGAATTCCAACTCTGTCTTCTTTGTTGGTTATTTGAACTTAGCAAAGCTACTTATTTTTTTTCACTAAGATATGATGTAATAATAGCCTTGCTACCTGTTTCACAAGAATAAGATGAAATAATGGATGTGAATGTGTCTTGGGAAATATGTAAAATGTATGATGCAATGTCAAAAAATTCATAAGCCTGCTTTCCACATTTGAAATTTTAAAAAGTAAGCTGCAGCATGCATGGATTCTTTACACTGGCTTGCTCATATCTCATTCTCAAACTCTCGTGTGAGTCATACCTCTGCTCATCCATCATTTCGATGAATAAAAAAAAGTTAAATGATTCAACGTGGTACAAAGTTATGTTTTATTTCCTTTTATTTTCCAAATTTTGAAAAGTGATCACTTGCTCCTCTTTTAAAAATGGAAAGACTACAAAACTTGTGTATTTAAAAACAACAGTCTCTGACAGACCACTTCTACCTCTAGATAAAAATTAAAACTCAACATTGTATTCAGTCTGGTCTTCTACCATATGGGCCCAATTTTTCTTTCTCAATTTTATCTCCTCTTGTACTTGCATATGTAATTTACTCTCTAAAACATTTGGTTCTACCCTATGTTTTTCAAACATAACCAAACAATTTTTACCTCTCCACTTTTGCTCATACTATTTCTTCTTCCTTGAATGTCATGTTACTATGTCTGCCTTTTAGTATCCTTTTCTTCAACATTTAGATTGAATTCTAATACTTTCATCCTCCTCTGATATCTGCATCACAACTTCCTCTCCCTTTCCATTTGGAACTTACATGTTGCCTTGTTTCATGTGTTTTCTTCTACGTACACTTCATCCTTGCTTACATTTGCATTCATCACAGTGCCTAGTAGAATGCCTTGCTCTTACTACTCATTTTCTAAATGTTTTTTTGAGTTCAAGAAACTACATAAAATAAATGACCCAGTGACGCTTGTCTCTCAATGGTTTCAGTGGAAAGCACAAAACTATTCCCTCAGGATAGCATAATTTAGAAGGATGGAAGCATCGAGCATTAGCCTGATAGTTTTTAAACCTATAAAAACCAAGAAAATCTAATAACAAATGCATCAAAAATTTGTTTTCTTGTATCATTATTTCTCTATTCTAGTATTACTGATTAACTTGTAATCACCATGCTAATGAGGTCCCTTGTGGGCTACTTCACATCTTTAAACTATACCCATAAGGTGAACTGCAAATGTACCTCTTAATCACAATTAGAATCTAATGAAATACTTTAAATGCAGCAACCTGTTATTGCCCCAATTCCTGGAAAAATAGTTCAAAACAAATCAAAAGGAGTAAAGAGCATTATATTTGCAAGGAGAAGACAATGCTTCACTTAGCAAATGTCTGTGTGTAACATATAAGAAGATCCACCTGAGTAATACCATTGCCTCACAAATACAATCTGAGATACAGCTCATAGGAAAAGCTATATATGCTGTGATATTGTAAAATGATCATCACAATAAAATAAAATTAGAAAAATCCTAACAATAGCCATTAACTACAGATATTATACAAAATGAAAAAAGAAAATATGCTATGTACATAGAATATAGTGACAGAAGCAGGTTATTATTTAAGCATGAATAAGAATAATGTCAATAAGTGTTTTGCACACAGATAAGCAGTCATGATAATATTTCCATAGGATATGCCAAAGTAAGCCTCACATTATCTGTGGCTTTAAGAAGGGCCTTTGTCACCTGAGCTAACATTACATTTTCCTGGGGCACTTGGGTGGTACAGTCAGTTAGGCAGCTGACTCTTGGTTTCACCTCAGCTAGTGATCTAAGTGTTGCGAGATTGCAATCTTGGGGTCATGAAATTAGCCATGCTGAGCATGGAGTCTGCTTGAGATTTTCTCTCCCTCTCTCCCTGCCCCTCCTGATCATGCTCTCTCTCGCAAATATGTAACATTACATTTTCCTTAATATGTTCTACAAGTGAAATATAAAAAATAAGATAATTAAAATTTATTTAAGATAATTGGAGGCTAAGATACTTTTTATTAAAATGTACACTGCACAAATAAATGAATTTCACCAAAATCATCTCAACTGCCAAATGTGAAATCTCTTAGTTATTCCAAACTATTCTACAAATTCTAGTCTAGCTAACAAATTCTTTGTCTGTCAGAAAATTTATTCTCTTTGCCTTATCCTGATAATAGAAATATTCAAATAATAAAATGATTCTCAACATAATAAAACAACTACACAGAATTCTTTAAAAACATCATGCAGCTCCTTTCCTGTGACACATCTTTGTAAATATGCAGTGTGTATCATCTATTTATATATTATTCTTATATAACCCATAAAATGAAAATCCTCCCCTACTCAAAATTCCTTTTCAAACTCTTCTTCTTCTTATTGAGTTAGATGGCATAGAAAGTCCTCTCACAGACAGCTCCATCCAAACTGACTTAAATTATTTTTATGACATTAACTTAAAATATTTATGTATAAAATTAGTAACAATTTTTAAATGTTTATTATTTTTACAAATTATAAAATTAATTTTTGCAAAGTAAATGCTGACAAACTTTAAAGCCAGTGAAATCCAAATAAACTATCTTAACTTGATGGGATAATGATACTATTTTATAGGATACTCAATGGTATTAGCAAAGTGAATAAAGTATTGAGTGCTCAGAAGTACATTTTACTCTTGAGGTTTTAGTGCTAAATTCTCTCTTCTTTGAATGACTATTAAAACTTTCCTTTTAGGAACGTGTCTTGACATCACCCGATTGTAAGCTAATATAAAATTTATTTTTCACATGATAAATCTGGTCTGTTCTATCTTCCATAATTCTTGACAATGACATCTTTATTACCTGATACTAAGGAAATCTTAGTCAAAAAATGCAAATCCAGGCACTGAAATCCTACACTTTTAAGATGATGATTGAGATGGCCCAGCACACACTTGTATTTTAATACTTTTTAAGATTAAAATGAAATAACAATACAAAATGTAAGAGTTCTCAAATAAAATGCTCAGACCTGAGGAAATACCCACGTCAAGCAAAGTAGGTGGGTTTTCTCTGGTTCTGATTAGGAATGTTCTGCATTTTCTGACTTTTAACATTACTTCCGTAGACTTTAGGATACTATTCGAAATGGGGGTGAGAAAATCTGCCTCACTATGTCATTAGGGTAGGGGAGAAATCAAGGATGGCACTTACTTTTCAGGCTGGGCAACTGAGAGGATGATGGGAGGACGTTACTAAAAAGAGAAAAACTGGAGTGTGAAAGAGATGAGCATACAGTTAGTGGGGAAAGAATCAAGAATCTTCAAACAGGGCGCCTGGGTGGCTCAGTGGGTTAAAGCCTCTGCCTTCGGCTCAGGTCATGATCCCAGGGTCCTGGGATCGAGGCCCGCATTGGGCTCTCTGCTCAGCGGGGAGCCTGCTTCCTCCTTTCTCCTCTCTCTCTGCCTACTTGTAATCTCTCTCTCTGTGTCAAATGAATAAATAAAATCTTTAAAAAAAAAAGAATCTTCAAACATATTGTATTTGAATACTGGTGAAACCTCCAGGTGTCGCTGCTGGAGGATAGTTTACATGCCATTCAGTACTTCAGAGGAGAGGCTAGAGCTCAGCGTGAAAATCTGTTTGATCCTGTCTCCGGACACATGTTGGACAGATTTGTGAGAGGGCGGGAAGGCTACATATTAAAAGGGTAGCACTTGTGGGTGACACTTTCTGCAGCTGAAGTGATTTGCTGGCTATCTCAGCCCCATTCTTCTTTCTCTGTCTGGTCAGCAGAACTCAGGCTATAAAGGCAAGGCCCACCTGGACTCTCAAAGACCTGAAACCTAAAGACCTGAAACCATACCAACCTCTCATTCTCTCTCTTTTTTCCCCTCTCCCCCTCCTCCCTCTCTCTCTTCCCAATTACCCTGTTCCCCCACCTCCAATCATTTGACTTCTTTCTATATATAGTTCAGTAGTAAAATCTGAAAACTGGCTTTGGGGAATTTGTAAGTGAACAGGCTTTACCCACCTACAGCCTTTTTTGATATGAAGCTATGACACCGAACTCATTGAAGAAAGAGCATGTCCACAGACCAACTAGTAACTCTAGTTCTCTGTCTTGGGTGTGGGGACCCAAGCCCATGCAACAATAAGGTGGTACTTTCCTCCTATAGGTCATCATTACTTGTGAATGTACCCCCCTGGGAAGGGTAACGGTCTAGGGTGAATTTTCGACACCCTGGCTGCCCCAATACCACCCTCATTTCTGAGAAAGTTCTACTTCTTCATTCAGTTCTTACATTTGGTCTGTACCTATCAGATGGTTACCTACACTTTGCTAACAGACTTGCAGAATTTAATAAATATAACACTATATACCATTTACTGTCCTTTTAGATTGTACTCTTAGTGAATATGAATACTCCACTGATTCCATTTAACTTGTAACAGATCCGGGCACCTGCATCTGGGCTGCAGCACATCTCAGCTGTGGAGTTTTTTAAATGCTTTAGCAATTGAAGTGCATCTTCACTACTGAATGGCATCCCTCATCTGTAAAGCCATTTACAAACTTTACTGATCAAGCTGTACATTTCTGAGTTGGAATTTAATCTACAGAGCCTTCTGCAAAATGAGCTGAATCCTTTACTAATTATGGGCAATGGTAGAATTTATTTGGTTTGCAGTAATTTGCATTATTTGCTTATTATACCCGTTGGTTCCTGCTGCAGACTGCTGCGCAGTGTTGCTGGAGCTGGGAAATCACTCTCCACATCGTCCTGCTCCCGAGGTGAGAGCAGTTTGGTTGCAGATGAAATGTCTTCCTAATGTGAGAGTCTCACCATTCACGCATGCACATATCTTCCATGTCCACAGGAAGCCCTACAGTGAGGCCTGCCTGGATATCTCTTCATAAACCTCTATGAAGTTATGATGTTCCAAAACGTTAAACCAAAAGCACTGTTATTCCATTTGGCCACGGTTGCTGTAAGACTCCCCTCAGCCTCAGACAGTAAACATCGTGTTCTCTATAAACAACTCCTAACGCTATTAAAATTGTTCCTGTGCTCCATACCACCACTCTTACTCAGGACAAAGTACAACAGATTACGTACTGTGAGAGTGTAGAATTATTTTAATCAACCCTGGACACCATTTTAGGATCCATTCTGCAAAACAATGATTTTATTCCAACTAAAATAGAGCAAATTGATGACTCAAAATTCCATAAAGAGAGTCAAGCACAAACTTCTTATTTCTGATTAGCAAACCTACATGGACTATAGCAGATAATTACGGTAACAGTCAGAGTACTGTTTTAAGAAATAAACTGCACTTCATAATGCTCTGGCAAATGCATCACTTCATATGGAGCAAGAATAAACACTTCTAGAAAAAGACTGTATTCACATCCATTAGTATCTGAACCAACATCTAGGCCTGTCAGGTAAGATCAATATACCTGCTTCATGTTTGCATCACAGAATAACAAGGAGGCTTTTGATTGGAGAAGATAATGCCTAGAGTTTAATCCTGGTGTATCAGAAGATAAAGCACTCAATAGTCCAAAAGATTATAAAATTTATGTTTTAGTACCTTATAGACATTAACCATACAGACATTAGACCAGATAAGAGAATATGGATAATCTTGAAACAAAAAATATAAAACTGAGTCACTCATTTATGCTTGCTGAAGATCTTTCTCAAGAAAGAACATAAAAATGACTAAGGTTGCCTACAGTATGAAGACAAGAAAATATATAGCCCAGTAATAAAGTCAGGAAATATGTTTCATATTAACAAATTCACTCCTCAATCCATAAATTGTATGCAGGAAGATTTAATAATTCCAACATGACAAAATTTGTTAAAAATAAAATATATATAAATCTTCACCTTTTTAAAAACTAATCTCCACATTTGCTCAGGAAAGATTAAAATCACCAAAATTTGCTCCACTGATGGCTCTTTTGTAGACATCAGTGTGTCTACTGAGTGTGTAGACATCAATGTGTCTATATGACGTGTAGACATCAATCTGTCTACTGAGAAATAAGTGTTCTAGAAATCAAATTAAAGTATGAAAACTATAGAACATCACACTTGGTTCCTGTAATATTTTAATGTCTGTAGCATATAACAGACTACAGGCAAATCTATTTGAAAAAAATAGCTTCTGAAGTTTTGCTAAATATACCTTTGCTTTTGCCCTAATTTTATTTCAGTTCTGGGCAGATTTCTCTGTTTTCAGGACACCCCATTGGCTTTGAAAGCTGCTTCTCAGGGAGCCTTACTAGAAGTATTCCAAGAATCTATGAGATGTCAAGAAGAAAGGCTTAATTTCAAGAATGTGATTCAAACTATTTATATTTAATCCCTTTTATAAAATAATCATTCATATATTATGGAGAATGAGGTATTTCAGAAAAATTCAAAATCACATTAGATAAGATATAGCCCAGTGCCTTTTATTATTTGTTTTCTAGATAGTTTGTACAGTGCAAACCCCAGTAGAAACATGCTTATAAAATCTCCTATCCTGCGATGAAATTTTTGCCAAATACAATGGGGAAGAAAGTGTGAATGGTTAGCAGAAAAGTGGTTTAGCAGAAAAGTAAAAGCTGAAGCAAAACTATTTCAGATTTAAAGATGTGTGAACCTAGAATTGAGCTGCTGCCAGGGAATGACTTGCTTGTTTGCCTTGATGTAACAACAGCTCTGCCTGAAAATGAATAACGTGCCCATCTCTGGTCAGTGTGAGGGTCCTCTATGCAACAACCTGCAAACAATACACAGTGAACATTACTGTAGATTTTACCTAGATTTAATTTTACCCATAATTCCCTGGGGACTACCCAAGATGGTATCTAGTTTTGAACCGGGGTGTCTTCCTTCATTTCAAGCCCAACCACAAACAACCAAGAAAAAAATGAGAGCAGCCAGTGACAGTGTGTGAGTTATACAGGCAAACTTGGGCGGCAGCATCCTAACAAGTAACTGTTTATTCACTCAGATTGGGGAAGGGTTATAGTATAGAGCCCTGCATGTGGAAAACATCAGTGCTTGCTTAGGATGCTTTTCTGTAAGAAGATTACCACATCCCAAAATAAAGGTGGGAGGAGGCCCTGATCTACTGCTTTCTGTGAAGACAACGTCCCTGGGAGATCTGGCAATAGCCAATGGGATCAGCAAAGGAATGTGCATCCAGGCTAGAAAATAACCTGACAGATGACAACTAAAATTCTCGTGTGATAATGTACTAACAGTCACATCAGCTTTCGGTGAAGTCATCATCTTAATGTCGGCTGAACCCCGACAGCACTACTCAGGAAAACTATTGAGAATGCAGTAGATCTTCTGTTTGAAAACACCTGGTAAAGGTGAGGAAAGCAAGGGAAGGCATCATTTAAGTAATTCACAGAGAAAAAGAGAAACATATTCAAGACATGTGTGTAATAAGCAAGCCAAAGGTAAGCTCTAAACTCTAATCCTCAGCCTTTACATATTCCATGGGAGACTGGAAGGGGTTTGTAGAAAAGAGAGGGAGTCTGTCCCCAAAATAAAATATCGCCTAAATAATCTGAGTTTGAGATCCATGCATATCAAATAGGGCTCCCAAATGCCAACTTGCCTACGAGTTCCAAGTAATAAAAAGCCAACTCTCTATTGTCTCTTGAACCTTATTCATTGACTTAAAGCCAATAATCTCATGAATTCTGTCCTGTGATTCATAGGACAATGGTTGGGTCTGCCTCAGGCATTTTTCCTGAGCCTGCTTCTTAACAAAGGGAGTCATGCCACAGGCTTCTAATGAGGAGGTTCTGGGGCTCTGAATATGGATTACCAGTTACTAAACTCCTGTTATCCAGACAGGATGATCCATCTCAACTTTTCTGACACTCTCCCCCTACCAAAAGGGGTCAGGACAGCAATGCAACCAAAGTGTGTTCTAGAAAGCACCACTTCAGCCATCCTAAGGGGAGGATGCCTGGTCCATGAGATTATCTTTCCCTGGACCACAGATGCAAAAAAAATATGGTAAGGGAGAGTTGATGTCATATCCTTTGTCATCCACTGCACTTCTCCCTTTTTTTTTTTTAAGTATCTAGAGGTGAGAGTGCTTGATTTGATCAAATCATCTAGCACAATTAGGGGGTATATTTAAAAGCTGTGTCGAATCTTTTAGCTATCTCGAAACTCATGTATGACATGAATATGAAGAGGAGGTTTTCTTTTTTTTAAGATTTTATTTATTTATTTGACAGAGAAAGAGAGAGAGATCACAAGTAGGCAGAGAGGTAGGCAGAGAGAGAGAAGGAAGCAGGCTCCCCACTGAGCAGGGAGCCCGATGCGGGCCTCGTTCCCAGGACCCTGAGATCATGACCTGAGCCGAAGGCAGAGGCTTTAACCCACTGAGCCACCCAGGTGCCCGAAGGAAGAGGCAGTTTTGAAGGATGAAGTGGAGAGTTCACCAAACCCAGTTTATGCACCTCCCCAGATTTCCTCAGCCCTGGTTCCTTCCTGATATCACTATGATTCCAGGAGGACCACCTGGCCCAATCACATTTAGTTAAGCCCAGAAAGGAACTTTCAGTTTTCACTAGATAAAGGCTCACTGGCTTCTCTTACTGCCCTTATGACCATGGCCAGATAGACCACTGCGTGTTCCACCAGCTTGGCCACTTGGGTTCACTAGAGCAACTGCCTTCTGATCTCCCAAATTCCCTGTGGCACAACCTGAGGACACCCCACCTCATGCCTCACAGTACATGTCCCCTGCCACCTGTTGCGGCGATTCCCTTCTACAACTGGGGCTCAAGTGGGATCCCACCTCGTGCCCACACATGGGCACAGGTTCACCCACCTCAGCCTGTGAGGCTACAGGCTGCAGGAAGACAGAGGTGCCCTGGGCTTGCCCTGAATGCTGTGATCTGTGTCATGAATGCTGCTGGGGCTTGTTGTGAAATCTGCCTTCTCCAGTGGCTGCCTGGAGTGGGTGGGTAGCACAACCTAGGAAGGGCTGGTGAGTTATGAGTCCATTGTGTAAACCGATCACAGAGAGATAGGAGATGAGAAGATCTAGAGGATAAAAAGATAAATTTTTCTTTTATCTTCCCTCCCAGACTACTACAAGATGCAATAGTTTCAGACTGCCTCCTGGAAAATGTCTTGCGAAACTGAGCAACAACTGAAACTTGTTTTGAACCCGAGGGTAGCTTGATAACACATTCACTTGTATATGCTCTCCTCAACCCCTGACTTGCTTTCCTATTCTCCTCACTCTGGTTCCCCTGGGCTTGCACCCTGCAATAGAATGCTAGCATGTAACTGTTGCCTCAGGCTTTCTTTTCTAGGAAACATGAGTTAATACTGGAAAGCAAAATAATAAGATTAGTCCATGTAGAGTTTGAGACTCCTGTAGGACATCCATGTGAAAATGTCCAGTAAGTAAATAGATACAGGAATCTAAGGGGATATCTGGATTGATGAGAGGGCATCCTACCATTGAAAGTACTGTAGTATGCATGACTTGATCCCTTTGACCCATTATTTTAAATTATAAACTAACAATTTATCTTTTCAAGTGTCTACAATTTGTTACCCACGGATCCTGCAAATAATGTTGTCACAGTACAGAGTCACTGGAGAAAAAAAAATCTTATTGTAGGTATATAGAGGTTCTTCAACTGGGGTCCATGAGCTTAGATGAAAAAATAAAAACTGACATCCTTATTTTCACTAACCCCTAACTGATGTTTCAATTATGAATGGAGAAAATGAACCATAGTAGTCTTAGCAGTAAATGTTATACTGTCAGCAACAGAAATCACAGATATTTTCATTTCATGTCACATAACAGTTGTCACAGATAACTCATATACAACAATCACTACCTTTAAATTATGGCAGTTATTAGACCTACTGGTAGATCACAGTTAATGTGTTGTTATAATATCACAAAGTGTTTCTCATATTTTTCAATATAACTTGTTTCCTTTCTTTTAGATTCTTTTGAGAGAGAGAGAGAGAGAGAGAGAGCAAGAAGAGCAGAGGGACAGGAATAAGCAGACTCCGTGCTGAGCACAGAACCTGTTGTGGAGTTCAGTACCATGACCCTGAGATCATGGCCCTGAGATCATGACCTGAGCTTAAATGAAGAGTCGCATGCCTAACCAGCTGAGCTACCCAGGCTCCCCAGTGAGTTTCTTTTTAAATCCTAGGTATTTTCTCATAGGTGGTGAAAACAAGGGGCACATGCTCCCCAGTGTTCACAGCAACAATGTCCACAGTAGCCAAACTGTGGAAGGAGCCAAGATGCCCTTCGACAGATGAATGGATAAAGAAGATGTGGCCCATATATCCAATGGAATATTACCCAGCCATCAGAAAGGGTGAATACCTACTATTTGCATTGACATGGATGGAACTGGAGGGGATTATGCTGAGTGAAATAAGGCAAGCAGAGAAAGACAATTATCATATGGTTTCACTCATACGTGGAACATAAGGAATAGCACAGAGGACCATAGGGGACAGAAGGGAAAACTGAAAGGGGGCAATCAGAGGGAGACAAACCATAAGAGACTCTGGACTCCGGGAAACAAACTGAGGGTTTGGAGCGGGGAGGGATGGGGTTGCCGGGTGATGGGTATTAAGGAGGGCACGTGTGGAGATAGAGCACTGGGTGTTATCTGCAACTAATGAATCGTTGATCACTACATCAAAAACTAATGATGTACAATATCCTGGCTAACTGAACATAATAAAAAAAGATAAATCCTAGGTATTTTTTAATAAACTGAGAAACAGTATTCTGAGCAGGGGCCCCTTCGTGAACAGGGTTGCTAGGGCTGCCAAAGCAAGTCCTGCACACAGGGTGGTTCAAACAACAGACACGTACTGCCTCATTGTTCTGGGTCCAAGATCAAGGTGTCAGCCGACTGATTTCATCTGAGGTGCGAAGAAAACTTTGTTCCATGCCTCTCCCCTAGCTTTTCGTGGTTTGGTGGCAATCTCTGGCATTCCCTGCCTTCTAAAAGCATCATTCCAATCTCTGCCGTCCCCTTCACACAGCACTCCCCCTGTGTGTTTGTCACCAAATTACTTCTTTTAATAAGGACACCAGTCATATGGTGACTGGTATGGCTCACCCTAATGACATCATTTTAACTTGATTATATCTGAAAAAATCCTATTTTAAACAAGGTCACATTCTGAGGTACCGGAGGTTGGCACTGCCACATATCTTTTGGTGGGGGCAACACAAATCAGTCCATAATAAATGCCTCAACAAACTGTCAGACCAGCCCCAGTTATAAGAGAGGTTAAAATGCTATTACGGAAGAATATTCAACATAAGAAAATATTTTAATACATTCAAATGAGAAAAATAACAGTAGAAAACTGTAGCTATTTTATAATCCTTCTTTAACTATACATATATTTTTCATATGTATGAATATATATACACATATATATGAATACACACACACAAATATATATATATATATATATATATATATATATATATATATATATCCATAAGAAAAAAGCTAGAAGACTATACATAAAAAATATATCAGTGGTTCTCTTTCAGTGTTGAAATTGAGGGCATATAAGTAAGGTTTGCCTTCTCCTTTGTACTCTTCTAAAGTTTGTAAATGTTCTTTATCTTAACATTTCAAAAGGTCTGAATCTCTAAAAAAAAGTGTTATATAATAAAAATATCTTTAAAGATTATAAAGATAAAAGATAAATCTTTTGAAGTAGAATATCCTAAAATTCTACCTTTAAAAGTCCCAATTCTAAGGGCACTCTACCCCAAGTATTTGATAAATCAGTAACTTTTCTCCTCATAGTTTTCCAAAATATAGGTTTCTTTTTTTTTTTAAGATTTTATTTTTTTATTTGACACAGAGAGAGAGAGAGATTACAAGTAGGCAGAGAGGCAGGCAGAGAGACAAGGAGAGGAAGAAGCAGGCTCCCTGCTGAGCAGAGAGCCCGATGCGGGCCTCGATCCCAGGACGCTGAGATCATGACCTGAGCCGAAAGCAGAGGCTTTAACCCACTGAGCCACCCAGGCGCCCCAAAATATAGGTTTCATTAAATATATAGAAAAATTACTACCCATTTGGCTATAATGACCAATGAGCCCTCCTATAAGTAAAACAGAACATGTATCTGATTTTCAATAGGACTAAATATATAATTATTTTATATACATTTATTCAGAAATGTATTTGTTCACTGGAAGAATTATATGCAGTGAAACAAGTGTGAAAGAAATGAGAAAACAGTAATGATGGACGAGGCAAGTACGTTCTGGACATGTGAAAAGCAGAGCAGGGAAAGCATTTGGTGGGGCTGTATGACTAGTTATCCAAGTCACTAATTCTCTTTTTTCTTCTCCTTCTCCTTCTCCTTCCCCTTCCCCTTCCTCTTCCTCTTCTTCTTCTTCTCCCTCTCCCTCTCCTTCTCCTTCTCCTTCTTCTTCTTCAGAGACTTAACGATTGCATATATTTAGTTAAAGTCAAAAACCAATGGAGTTCAAGCAGAACTAAGTAAACCAGGGGCGCCTGGGTGGCTCAGTGGGTTAAAGCCTCTGCCTTCGGCTCAGGTCATGATCTCAGGGTCCTGGAATCGAGTCCCGCATCAGGCTCTCTGCTCAGGAGGGAGGCTGCTTCCCCCTATCTCTCTGCCTGCCTCTCTGCCTACGTGAGATCTCTCTCTCTGTCAAATAAATAAATAAAAATCTTAAAAAAAGAAATAAGTAACAAAATTTTAACAATTATTTTAATAATAGGTCTAATCCTCCTTGAAATTTTCCCCTTAAAAAGAGAGCTTTACCACATTTCTATACCTCTCCTTGGCAATAGTTACATAATATCAACACACAAGGGAGGACATTAAGTAGTACATAAGATGCTATCATGCCGAAAATGTTTCATTTGGGGTTTTGTTTGTTTCTTTGACACCCCAAATTTTACTTTGCCCAAGCAATCAGAATAACAAATACAATCAGAAAACAACTGTTTTAGATGGGAGACTATCAGAAATTAAAATAGAGAAAGATAGACATGTGGAGACGATACAGAGCAGTATGACAGGATCCACGAGAGCAACGCCAACGCGGAGAATTTCTAGAATACAGGCATTTGGCGAGCTCCTGGTCTTGGCACCTGGGATGGAATCAACCTTTAAAACGTATGAAATGATCATGCATTTTGCTCTGCTCCCAGTCCTTTGGCACGGAAGCAGGCAAGTGCAAATTTTATCACTCTGGCTTTGTTGTCAGACTTTCAAGGATCTCAAAGATCAAGACTTTCAAGTTCTGATTTAAAGTACTTGCTTGACACTGGTTATGTATCCTCCCTGAGCTTTAGTTTCCTGCTCTGTAAACTCGCACCGTAGTGTCACATGGAATTATTCCTGCCACTGGAATTATTATGCAGATTAAATTAGGAAATATTTTGTTGTTGTTGTTGGGGGGGAAGGGTGGGGGGGAGGGAGAGTCACAATCTTAAGCAGGTTCCATGCCCAGTGCAGTGCCAGACATGGGGCTCAATCTCTACTCAGTCCCAGGCACAACACCGCATTTAAAACACTGGCACGAGCCCTGAGATCATAACTTGAGCCAAATCAAGAGTCTGATGCTTAACCAGCTGAGCAACACAGGCACCCGGGAAACATTTTTTTAATCTCTGGAAAATAATACACCCCTAAACAACATTGCCTACTGTGGACATTATTACTTGATTCTTTAAACTCCCATAAATTCTACACAGAGATTATTTTCACTACACTTTTTACAATGGTTCAAGTAGCTCAGATCCATCAAGAAACAACTCAGAAACCAAAATGATAATGTTATACGTCTACCACTACTCATGGATTTAAAACCAATTTCTTTTTCTCCTCTACAGTTTGTCAGTGTGAAGGTGCTTATTAACATCTCTAAAGCACTTAAGAATTGTATAGTGATTCCCAGTCTGTCTTTTGCTGACTCATTCCTCTCTCCATTCCTCTCTCGTCTTCTCTTGCCCTTTGTTTGTTCTCTCTTTCTCTCAAAGACGAAAGAAAGAAAGAGAGAGGAAAGAAGGGAGGGAGAAAAAAATCTGGTTTCTGGTCCAGGCTTCAGCTTCTGAAGTCTTGATTTGTGGTCGGAATAGAAGCAGCATGTTTTTAACCTTCAATGATACTTCATTTCAGAAAGCTGCCTGAAAGGATCTCAAGAGATCAATATCAGAAGTGGTCACAGCTATTGTTACGTTATTGGTCAGACAACAGGAATTACCTATTTGTAGCAAGAAAGTTGAAACAATAACCAGCTGGTTGAAATCACAGATCACAAGAGTAAATTCTATGAAATGGAATTTAAACAAGAATATTCTCTAGTTTACCAAATCTATATTTTGGCTTATGGAATTTAAAGACATTATTATACAGAAAGGAAATGTGAAAATACCATCTGCACAGCCACTATTTTGGGAAATTCAATAATGCAGCAGAGAAAAAAAATTGACGCACTGGCACATAAGCAAATCAATCTAGATTTAAACAAACAAAATGATGAACCAAATTCAAGATTCAAATCCATTAAAATATTTTTTTATTTACCAAAAAGAGGGAAAGCTAAACATGAAATATACAATTCTAATGGCACTGGAATAAAATGACTTAGAAGATACACGATACCATCAGTTTTGCTCCTGTCATTCCACTGTTTATCTCTCTCTACTCAGTCCCAGGCACAACACCTCATTTAAAACACTGGCATGAGAGCACAGCTCTCATTGACTTTCATGGGACTTCTAAGGTGACAATAAAAATTCAGTAAGATCATACTGTATATGAAACAACTTTATGAGGACGAAATTAATAAAATCACAGTATCGACCTATGTTCAATATGCAGATGGGATTCGTTAATTGCATTGTGCGTGCATTCTGACATGGATGGGCTTATTCTAAAAATCTTGGGGGAAATTACATGTATAAATATAGAAGACACTAAAGTTACCATATGAGCTACTGACAGTAAGGGCACTGATGACTCTGAGTTTTAACATAATCTGGTCTTGCCTGCTACAGATACAGTTGGTCTCTTGCTGTTCTTTTTGTCTCACAGGCGAAGGGGTAAAATTCTCCATTTTTCAACATTTATGAGCTACTTTTTTTAGGAGCTCATAAAAGTTCAAATTGAACAGTAACTATCTAATTTTGTATCTTCATGTGTACTGATTATTATTGGAACTGGCAATAAAATTTTGCTGAGAGCAGTGTTATGCATCATGTTCTAAGCTGGCTTGCTGGCATAGTATCACATGTAATATTGTAAAACAGTTTGTTCTAGTCAACCTCAACTGCAGCTACTGTGACAACATTTTGCAGATGATGAGACTTAATTGCACAGAAATGTCATTTTCCAAAGATCCAGAAACAAAGAACGAAAAACAGGATTCAAAATGAAATCTCATATTAACAAGGACACCAGGCATCAGTCTTGGATCAGGAGACTGGATGAACTCTGAGACATCCTGTATTTGATCTGAAGAAATTACAAATATAACTTTATATTCTTGAATGAAAACTAAAAGATAAAGCACACAATTCTCTTATACTGGTTACTCTAATCTTCTAAACAAGCTATTTTATTTTAAAAACACAGGCTAAATGTTTACTAAAATAATAAAAATCTAGCCGTAGATATGCAAAAGTTACATAAGGTTTTATCCAAGTACACAGGAATTTTTGCAGTGTGTTGATTCAAGAAAGGAAATGATTATATAAGCCTGCAAGAGTGAAATTTATTTTTAGTGGCCCAGCTTCCAATATGTAAGATGTAACCTATTATATAGTGGCATGCTAGTTATGCTTCATCAAACTGATTATACACCATTTCATGAGGATGTAATCCACTGGGACTTAAAGTCCAGTGCAATCAGTTGTAATAATATGGATCAGTAAAGGTTGTAAAAATATCAAATCCTCCAAGAAATAGATCAAAGCAAAAGTTTTGTATGTTGACAAACCCTGGGTCCTGGCAGAATAGTCTATAATTACAGGGCTTTTATGGTTTGATTGCAACCAATTTTTCTATTAAGAAGTCAGAACAATAAATATTTTCTGTAAGCATTATCCATGAAACAGTCATTACCTTTAATAAAAAAAAATAAAATGTTTTCCTGTTGGCTAAATCATGAGTCAATGATGTCTCTATTTTTTGGCCTAGTGTAAGTCTCCTAATTTTTCTGGAAACCAAATATCATATGCCCTCCCCACCAAACCAAAACACAAGAACAGAAACAAAAATAAAAACTTTTCCATTTCAGCCATATGCAGACCACGAGAAAATTCTACCTTGAGAAAAACATGTGGATAGAGTAGACCATTTTTAAAAAACAGTTCATTATAAACTAAAATTCTGAAAACAGAACATAATGAAAACTTATTTCCTCTGTCCCTCATCCCATATTTGCCAGCAGCTGGCATCCCCCTCCTCTGCACCCACTAGCTCCTGCTCTCTCATGCTTGCTCACACACTCACTCACTCTATCTCCCCTCCCACCCTTCCCCTCCTTCCTTTCTTGTTCCTCCTCTCCTTTACTCTGGGTCTCCACTCTCTCTCTGCATAACCTGTACCAATAAAATGATGAAACAACATAACATGGAGGGAATTCATGCTTCTAGAGGCAAATAATAACTAATATTTATTGAGTGTTTAATATGACTAAGGCTTAGCAAGGCACCTTGCATTCTTTATATGATTTACTTTAAAGCCTCAAAATAATCTACAAAGATGAATTCTATTATCTTCCTTATTTTTTTTAGATTAGGAAACCAAGGATCAGTAGTAAGCAACTTGCCAAAAGTCACAATTGAAATAACAGTCAAATTTCAAATAAATAAAAATCCAATTTCAATATTTTTGTCCACCATGAAAAAAGAGCTCAGAGAAATTTCACCAAATTTTGAGAAAATGATTTGCATGGCCAGATTTTAAACGTAGATACTGGTTTATATATAAAAATCACTTTGGAGGAGCTCAAGGAGGCCCTTCATAACAGCAAACTAAGGGACGCCTGGGTGGCTCAGTTGGTTAAGGGGCTGCCTTTGGCGCAGGTCATGATCCCGAGGTCCTGGAACTGGGTACTGCATCTGGCTCCTTGCTCAGCGGGGAGCCTGCTTCTCCCTCTGCCTGCTCTGTCTGCTCTTCCCCCTACCTGTGCTCTCTCTCTCTGATAAATAAATAAACAAAATTAAAAAAAAAATAACAGCAAACTAAAATCTTCTTGAGAAACTCTACCAGGGCTTAAATGGTTGGCCTAATTGCCATTCAGAAGGGACAGGCAAATAGTGATTGAAAATCTGACCTGCAAATCTGAAGTCACACACACACACACACACACACACACACACACACACACACACAAGCACTGATTAATGATGAACATGCTTTTTATAGGGGCAACTCCATAAAGTGTGCTTTGTTAGTAAGAAATTACATATTTAATGGTAGTTAGTAACTCCCCAAAGGGCAGCCCAGGATATACAATATAAAAAGAACCCACTCAAACAATTCATTTTTCAATGATATGGGCTGCTGAATTTCGACAACAGGGTGTTCCACAAATGCAAAACTTACCCTCTGAGCATCCTTCGCCATTGCCACAGGTGTAGCATGAGTCCACTGAGCCATGTCCAAATTGTTCACTAGCAAGAACGTGTTATAATCAAACACAGGAGAATAGAAAGTGTTATGAGTGGCTAAGAGTTTACTCTATAGCTGGGAAGCAAATCCAAAAAGTCATAGAGCTTATCAGATGTAGACGACAGCCTCCAAAGTCTATTCCGTACCAACCACAGCAGAAAGATGGTTGCCAATTATTGCACGGTGTATTGGAAAGAATGTGGTCTTTGCAATTAGACACATGTCAGCCCAGATATCAGCTCTGCCAGTATTCTCTGCCTCCCCCCACCTCCTGTCAGCCTTAGTTTTCAACTTATTTTAATTTTTAATAGCACTTCGTATATTGTTTTTGTAAAGATTTGCAATCATATATGTAAATGGTCTACTTAGATATATAAACTTCTGGTAACAACTGCTGTTACTATTATCTCTTTAAATTGACTAGCACCTGGTTATGGGCTGAATGAAATGTTTTCATATCAACACAGTATCTTCATTTTATATTCAAATTACTGTTCTCTAAATTGCACCCCGACCCACCACCTAAGTGTCTACCCAGTTCATCCTACTGTGCATGTTTGTGGCATGCAATGATACTGCTTTGTTGAAACAACTCCTTGAAATGGGACTAGAAGCAAAATCCAAAATCTACAAGTTCATTATTCTTCAGAGTCAAATGATCTTATTTTACCTTTGTCTTTATATCTCCAATTCTACATCCCATCCAACAATTCTTCATAGATTATATCCTTGGTGGAAGGTTCACAGTAGTGATTTATGAGTGGAAGAAGTGATTTAACAAGAGCTGCATTTTGTAAATGTTGAAAGATATGACTGGTGTCTGAATGCATTAAAAAGAAAGAAAATTATGTTCACATTATGTGGGAAAACACTGCCGTTTTTATTTTTCCTGTAATATAAATCGGTGTTGGATTAATTCATTCACGTAATTATATTCGTAGCTCTTTCACCTTTATTCATGGCTATAACTTCCTTTATGGGAAAGAGCACTTTGCAAGTCAGTATAAAACGTCTTTTGAGCACTACGGGGGAAGGTCAGAGATGATATGTGGGCCTGTGGATACTGGACACCGTTTTAATTCGGCCAGAATAAAAAAGCAGATGCCTGGGCAATTTTACATTATAAACATCAGGAAGATTTTTAGACAATAGATCCTTGATTGCCAAGCTGCTGAAGATGGTTATTTTGTCTCTGGAACATAATTGGGCTGCTGGCATTACACCCACGTTACTCGAAGGGATGAAAATAAAATTATAAACTGCTGTGTAAAGTCCGAAATGGCCACCTTTAAGTTTAATCTTCCCCTTAATGTTGTAGAGTTCATAAAATATGCATTGATTCCAGTTTTTAATAGCTTTTATCAATCCATCTTCTTCAAATGGTAGACAATGCCTAATAAAAGAGATTTTTCACACTGCATTTCCAAACCATGATAGATCTTGTAATTTTGCTGGGGTTTTTTTTGTTGCTGTTGTTTTTTTAAGTTTCTCAAGCAACATTTATTAGATAAAGTGCACAAAGCAATAAACGGTTTCTTCAATGTGGAAACTATATGAAAAACTAGGATCATTTTGATAAGCCAGTTCATTCATTATAAATAGATTAGACTTTCACTGACAAAATATTACTACTGTAATATTTTTTGAAGGTTTAAACTTATGAAAATTTTCATTTTTAAAACAAATGCTCCTAATTTCCATTTGCCTTCATATCATATTTCTTTAATTCAAGGAAAAACAACCCAATTTTTAAAGTCTATATTTAGAAATACAAACACCCAGAAATTTTGATGAGGATAATTACTGCATTAACCAAACTTCCCTTTTACTACTATGTATCAAGATCCTGAATGTTTCAGCAGCAATTAAAGAATAACAAAAAATAAAAATATAAACACAACAGACTCAGCCATAACCTCATAAAAATTGGAAACAACCTAAATGTCCCCAAAATAGATAAGTTAAATATTTTTGTATGTATAGAGGAAGGAGCCCACAAAAGCGAAAACACTTAAGTTCCATGAATATCATCACATTGAGGCCCTAGTTCAATGACTTGCTAAAGAATGGTATTTGAGAAAATAATTCTAGCATCTCTAGAGAACAGAAATGAGGAAGTGCCTAAGCCTAGCAATACTGTATGTGAATATGTTATAGGGAATTGGGAATAAAATGAAGGACGAGAGACAGGACAGCTGTAAATGATGAGAACGGTAAAAGAAGTAGAGTACCTTGACATAGACAAGAGATTTGACAGGCCTTGGTAACATCAGATGTGGATCTGATGACAATACAGCTATGTGGATTTATGGCGGATCAACCTACAGAGCGAGTTTTCAGGAGTTGTGCCACAGGTGCTGTCCTTCAAGCTTCCCTGTTCCACCCGGATGAAAAAAACGTTTCTCAAATACTCAGACTGCACAAAACTGAGACAAGTTACTATGATGATTGGCAGAATTAGGTTTAATTTTTTTTCAAAAAGAAAAGAAAGAAAACTGAAATTAAACAATTATGAATGTAGTATTCAACAAAATAATTGCAAAAGTACATGATGGAGAAACGTGGATTTATCTGAAGGAAAGAAGGATGAGTGCTTGACTCTAAGACCAAAATGGGGGCGCCACTGCTTCTCAAACAAGCAAACAAACCAGTGCATTCTCCGACTTAGACTTTGGTTGAAATATAATCTCCAGAGAAAGGAAAATCACTGTGTGCAATTCATCTGTATTATTTTAGAGAGGAGCTGATATATTGTGATAAAGGTACAAGAGGTTGACAAATGGTCTGTATACCACAATGTCACATGAAGAATTTGGGGATGCTTGGCCTGAAGAAGGGAAATGTGTGTATCTATGTGTGTGTTGGGGGGTAGGGGAACATTACTGTCTAAAACTACTTATTTTGAATAATTTCTGAAAACAGGACCACAGGTTAAATTCCAAAGGAAATTATTTTACTATGACAATATGAGTGAAATAATGGGTAAACTTCAACAATCAGAGTTGTCCAATAATAAAATAAAATTCCTTTAAAAGTAGTGAGTTGTTGATACCAGAAATATTTTAAAAACATATTGGAAGATCATCTGTCAACAATGCTATAGATGAGAGTCTTGCAGTGGATCTCTGATTGAGCAGGATGATCTCTAATACTCTTTCAGAGTAAAACATTTTATTGAAGGGAGACAAATGCTTGAGATCCAGTGTAGAAGAAACTGGCAAGAGTGCATGAGTGACTAGATGTGGGAAGACGAAGGAGAGAAGCAAGAATCACAGCATGTATGCTGTATGCCACATACCATAGGCTAAAATAAAAAAAATTCCAGCTTGTGATTTTCCCACCACACATCGTGCCTGTCCTTATTCTCTGTAATCCTTCCCCCTCAGCCCTTTTCAAGGCTAAGTCTGTTGCAGTCACACCAAGATACCAAGATGGGCTCTCCACTGAGTTCACACCCGGGCCCTTCACCTCTCCCCACTACTTTCTTTCAAGGATTGTCAAAAGCACAAAGTGCACAGCCTAAGCACCAACAACAGATAACATTTATTTCATAAGCAATCAAGTCTTCAGAATCAATTTCTCTCAGTCCAAGACAAGGAAGAGCAGCATATACCAAAGGAAAATCTGTGAGAAGTATTATTATGAATTATGTTGCATATTATTAAGCAATTCCCTTTATGATTGTAAGAATAAATGTATATTGTCCAGAAAAAATATGTTCTAATATAGAAACAACTGGAGAAAACTAGGGTTTTTATTGATATCTCATTTAGAGAAATGTGTATTAAGTATAAATGATTATAGAAAGAAGTCAAAAGACAATAAAACAAAATGAAAAGCAGCTTGAGACTTTTCAACCATGAAGTATAAGCCTGAATGATCAAGTTTTATTCATTCTTGTGCAGTTCATATTAGCATTTTATTATGCAAAGCTGTAAATTTGATTTTACGCTGAAAATAAAATTGGTTTCTTTAAACTTGTTTCCTTTTCTATAAAATAAGGGGTTTGAGCAACACAATCTCTATAGTCCATTTCAGTGCTAATATTCAACAATTAATAGATGATATTTACTATATTGCCTCAGAAGTGGCTATATTTTTGAGAGATCTTGTTCACATTACTCTCAAACCACTTTTAGATACTCATTAGCAAGCAAGAGTTGAAATAACGGAAGCTATTTTCCAACTACCATCAGTATGCAAGCCTTAAAGAAAAATGATAGAAGCAAACAGTCTCAATTATTAGAAGCATGGTTTTCATATCAATAAGTTGTAGGTACAGAATAGAATGTTGATGAACCTAGAAATGCTCTCTCAGCCGCTCACATCACACAATAGTCCTCATGGAATTCATTTCTTGTAGGAATCAAAAAGGAGCTTTTAAGTCTGATCTGTGTGATTTCCTGGCTGCCTTTCTGGAGAACCAGGAGCATTATCATGGGCCTTCATGGCAATTATGAAGTTGAAGTGATAATTATTCTTGCTAAGTTTCACAGTGCAATAGAATATCCCCCTAGAAATATAGGGTTAAAAAATAAGACAAAATTGGATTCTGTTATTCACAATTATGTCTCCCTTTTGACTATTTTAGCATACTTAGCATAAGAAGCATGCCAATTTGGTTACGTAAACTTTCTATACTAGCCAAAGAAATTTATTATGGTGAAAATCCTAAAGGTCAAGTACTTGATTGAACTTCTTGGCTCAAGGCCATGTTTTATTGTTGTGAGCTCACAGAATGGAAGATAAGAACACAGCCTGTGAAAATACAGAAAAATACACCATATGATATAAGATTTTCAAAATAGAAAGAGACACAGTAAAAGATGATGCAAAGATTCTCAACGGTCTTCAAAATGCTTCTTCATAATAATAATTCAAACGTACCTGAGATAACCTGATCAACAAATGAGCAAAACATCCCCATTACTGCATTTACCAGGCTTGAATGATGATGTATTCACATCCATTTTATGTAATAAGTAAACAGGAGATCAAAGAAGACAACTTTGGATTAATTAGGACATTGCGATAGAATCGTTGCAGAAATTGCCTATGGTTTCTGCTATAGCTTGCTTGTCCCAAATTACAATTGTACGTTATTACTGAATTTTGCTAGTTAAAAAAAAAGTCTGTTGCAGACTCAATGACTGACAAATGTCAGTTTCCCTAAAAAAGTACCAACCCTTAGCATTATTCTTGGATATGTATATAGCGGACAAGTAATATTTGTGAAAACAGTACATTTCTGATAAAGCAAAAATTCAAGCAGGATACTCCTCTATAGTTTAAGTTCTAAACTTGCCTGGTTCTGTGATATTTGATATACCCTGAATTTCTAAGTTCCAATCCCAGCTTCCAAAGAACCCTGGAAAGAGATGGAAAATAAAAACTCTCTCACTGTTAAGATGAACAGTGGCAAACACATACATACCATAGAGAAAAGAAATTATGTTTGGTATTTAGATAGTCACAAGAGTTGTCCCTCACCAAACAGTAATTCTCAAATTTTAGGAAGCTTAAGAGTCACTCAGAAAGCATGTTTAAAACAGTGATTGCCCACACTAACCCCCCATCCTTCGATGGGGCCTGGAAATGTGCATTTTAGCCATCATCTCAGTATTTAGAAGCACATTCATTCTCAGGCTAGACAGGTGTTCCTCCTTATCCATGGTTTCAGTTTCTGTGGTTTTGTTACCTGCGGTCAACCATGGTCCCAAAGCAGATGATTCTCCTTTAGATGTATGGACAGGAAATCAATAGTAGCCTAATTCTAGGTCACAACGCCTATGTCACTCACCTCACTTTATCTCATCACTAAACATTTTACCATCTCACATCAATAAAAGAAGGTTGGGTATAGTACAATAAGGTATTTTGAGAAAGAGAAAAAGGCCATATTCACATAACTTTTACTATATTGTTATAATTGTCCTATTTTATTATTAGCTACCGTTACTAATTTCTTACTGTGACTAATTAATGCATTTAACTTTACCATAGGTATATATGTATAGGAAAAAAACATAGGATATATAGGATTTGGTACTACCTGAGGTTTTAGGCATCCACTGTAGATCTTAGAACATATCCCCCACAGATAAGGGAGAGGGGGGACTATAAACTTTGAGAAACAATGTCCTAAAAATATGTGGCTGTTTCTCAATGATCTTCATCTATTAAAATGGGAGAAATGGTATCTTAGTGTCAATGAGCTTGTCTAAGTGGATTTTGAATGCAATGGCATGCTAGTTCTGCATTGGAGAGATTTTCATAATTGAGTGACTAGGGTGGGGACCTGATATAACTATTCTGAATGTGATTGATGCCACAGCCGATAAAGCTGAACTGTACTCACTAATGTGCTACGCTCTGGGAGGTTCTTTATGCTGGAGGCTGGGACTGTTGCCCAGACACTGTGATTGTAATGAAGATAGGCATGGATCTTTAATGTTTTCCACCCCCTACCCCAAATGCTGAAAAATGGTTAGTATTGAGTATTTTTTATACATAGCAAGAATAAGACAGACTGAGTCAGATATTTCTATTCCCATGGATCCCAGGGACAATATTCTAATATAATTTCTAATGTTCTATGAAAATGATTGATGTCAAATTAAACCTTTGGAATGGTCGCTGATCATGTGAAAGAGTGACAGTTGGCCCACATGCCATTATTAACGGTTTGCCTTCTGACTGACTTAACAACAACCCCATTCCACTCAGTATTATGTGTGTACATTTACCTCAATTTGCATACCTAAAAATGCTCTTTAATGAATAAACTGGCTCATGACAGCTGTTGCTTGATTACTTTTTTCTAAATCTTATTTGTAAATAAGGCCCAGCTATCCAGTAACCAAAAGATACATTACTTTGTTGAATTTTTACTGAACCAAATTATTTCTTCTTAAAAGAAGAATATTCTTTTAAAAAATCATTCATTGTGTGTACTGGTCAGGCTTTTCAAACCACGTCCCCCAAAATGGAAACAAAAGAAAATCAAAGAGGTAAATTTAATGGGCAAATCTTGCAGAGTAGAAACATCATTAAGTGCAAACCTGATGCATTTTGTAACCTGAGTGGCGTTCCTTAGACCGAACCGTACACTGACAAGTTCTGGAAACTAACTGATCCAGGCTATTAGAATACCAAAACACCTGAATGCTATGTCTAAAATTAGACTATTGAAATTCTCCCTGGATGTCAGTTTCCTTTATTATAAACACATTTTTCTCATCATCAAAGCTGCATTTAGCGAGTAAAGAGTGCCACCAAGCGGCAGCATATCATATTTCTAAATCAATTGTTTTTCTTAAAAAAAAAAGATATATTTTACTTTTGTTAATTGTGCTCACACCCTTAAGAGAGACAGGCTTATCTGCATATTTTTAAACATGCGTTTCAAGTGTCTGGTAATATTTCAGTAGAAGAGCTATTTTTCTGGGTTGATGAGAAAATCTACCATGGTAAATTTTTTAAACATAAAAAAATTCTATCCATAGTTATTAGGATTTGTAAAACAAGTACAGATGAGAATGCAGTTTTCAAAATTTACTGATTATATAATGACTCTTCCTGTGGAAATCTACATAGTTTCCAGAAGAAGATTATTTGCTATATAAAATATTATCATTTCTGTTCAGAAATTCCAAATATATCAGATCAAGGACAAAGGGGCAAGATTTTTTTCAGTCACATATAATCCCCAAAATATTTACCTCTCAATCTTGCTCCACATTTCCTGTGGAATGATTACACAATCTTATGAGAACAAAATTTACATATATTTCCCTAAATCTGTTTTATTCATTCTGCCTCTGTGTTCATTTAGCCCCTCATAAAACAAATATGTCCTAAACATCTATCGTGTCAAGAATACTGCCAATTAAAAATGAGTAGGATAGTCTCTGTCCTCACTATCCCACGGAAAGCTGGGGCTTATGGTTTTGATTGGCTCTGTTGGAAACTTCAAGCTTCCTGAACTCAGACAATTTTTTTTTACAATTATGCATTTATATTTGTGAGCATTTTCTGAAGCTTTTAGAATTATTTTTGCATTTATATAGTCACAATGACTTTGACCACATACAACAGCTGTGAGAACTGTTAATTATTATTCTTATATATGACTCAGGACATGGTTAAGTGATGTACCTAAGATGTCATAGGAAGGTTGTGACAGGGTTAAAATTTAAATCTCTTGACTTCTAAACAGTGCCCTTTCTAGGAGGCCACCACTCTTTATGATGAATACATTAAAATTAGCATGATATTTCAAGGAGGTCATCATCATAGGAGGTTCTACAATAATTATAGTGATGCTGACACTGCTTAAAATATTTCTGGAACTCTTGTTTCAAATTTCGTTTATGGGGAAAACAAGAAGATCAGTCTCATTACACATTCAATTCAACACAGATTTATTCAGTATCTATCATTTGCATGACACTACTGGATGACATAGATATATAAAGACAATACAATTGGCAAGAAATTTACAATTCAGCAGGCACAATGAGAAATGTAGTACTAGTGCTATTTTTTCTGTACTAATAGGTCGGGTGGACATCATATAGACCTAACACCTACTGTAGTTCATTGAGTCTAAAATGCTGTTAAACGTTATTTTATGTCGCAGTAAGAAAGAAAAACACTGACAATTAAAGTCTGACAAGTTGCTTTCCCATCATTAAATTTTTTTTACACTTAGAGAAAGAGTTCTTTTAGTCTTATTTTGACATTGATTTCCTTTAATGTATCACTCTACTGCATACATAAAAAGGAAAATACAAGCAAAATAAATTGGTTAAGGCAATGACAACTGTGTCACAACTACTACCAGGTAGTTAGTAATTGTAAAAGCTCAGCAATTATCATATGCACCCCAACTTAAGAGATGTTAAAATGTGTCATTTTTGAATCACTGAAATTACCAAAGCACTTACATTTGCTCAATCTCTGATGGAGCTAGAACAAGTCATGGGGGAAAAGTGGTAACAAAGATTTAACTCACTTCCTTTTGTCTTTGGGTGCTATCAGTAATCACCACAGTGGTTAAGAGAATGTGCTGCACAGTCACAAGACCAAGATCAAGCACTGCTCTACTTCCTACAAGCTATGTGACTTTTGGGGAGGTTAGTAAGCCCTTCTTGTGTTTCCAAATCCCCATTCATAAAAATGGGAGCAATAATAATTAATGCTTAGCTATTAAATGAAATAATGTATTTAACACACTTAGCACATAGCCAGCAGTACTAATATATTTTTAATTGTGGCTAAGCTCTGGAAATTCTTCTAAATAAAATAATGATACTATACAATGAAGCCCAGAAATAGCTAAAAACCTTGTTTTCTCCCCTCTCCAATGATGCTACATGCAGCATTATCTTTTTGACTGACCCTTTTGAAGACCCCAGATCCCACCTTGACCAAGGAAACAGGAATTCAGTGCTCTGTCTTAAAGCCATTCTAGAATAGCTAAATTGGTCAGGTAGAAAAAAATAAACCTGAAAGAAAAATTTAGTTTCTGAACTCATCTTTTATCTTCAACTATTCAAATGTAAAGAAGACTATCCAAAAGGAAGAAATTATTCATAATATATTCATACAATCATAATCACAGCATTTCAAAATAACCTGAGTTTAAATAAATACTATCAAATAAACTATCCACCTAGGAGAGGTACAAACTGAAAAAAATAAAAAATAAAAAGACCTGAAAGTCTGCCTTTTTGGACAATGTGGTCAGAATCATGACTCTTTGTAATAATGAACACAGCTTGGGGAACAAAATTAAGGAAGGGGATTCCAAACCAGGGAGGCTTTGGGTGACTGATGGATTAGCTGCTGCCTTGGCTTCCCCAGGACACCTCTGTGACAGGTGGAATAAAGTCAAACCCATAAATCAGACATAGCCTCCAGGTTGGGATTTGTTCATAGAACATCAAGACAAACTTGAGAGACAACCTGTATCTCTTGACCCTCCCTGAGGCTGATGAGTCCAGATATCCTAGTTTCTAGGTCACTTTCTGAGAGGAAAGGAAGCCTAATTGGGGAATATTCCTCCACTTCAGATGCCTGGCCACTATTATGAGTCCTTACTATACATTATTCATTTATTACTAAACAAATACATAATTGCAAACAGCCAATAATGTTCACTAATGGAAAAAAAAACCTTGGTATTTCTGAAAATATATTTCTCAACTGGAACCAACCTCTTTGTAGTCATTTCCATTTAAAAAGAGAAGAGGGAAGAAAACTGAATCCTATGGGCAAATGTGAGTAAAATGGACAAATAAACAAATATTTGGGAAGGTGTGCAGTATTTATTTCCATTTCACCAGAGGGAGTAGATTTGTCTGTTTCATTATTCATAAGTCATGATTTTAGTTTAGTTTTTCTGCTTCCTAAAAATTAAGAATGTTCTAAGCCCCCAGGCAATAGAATTCAGTAAATTGTAACTGAATTTCATTCGCTGCATTAGGAAAAAGTAAAAAATTTAAATCATAAACATGTGCACGACACTGTCCAGTTTCCTCTTTGTGTGTGTGTGGAGCATTGTAACTACAATTCCTTTGACATCAAGAACTAGTCAGCCTTTGTGTATTATGAATGCTTATGTGGCAAATTAATACAGCATGAGTTTTATGTTAATAAAAACTGTTGTACTTAATGTCTGTGTTCACAAAGGTGAAAATCACTTAATCGTTACTCCAGTGTGAACCTAGATTTTGTAATAAGGTCAAAAATGATAATAAAGCAATTTTCAAGTTTCGAGAGCTTACAACACTTAAATCTTAGTCCTTTAAACTATAAAATACAAAATCAAGTACAGAAATAATTGATTCTTAGTCTCTTCCTCAAGTAGTATATTTTAAATGGCCTCTTATACTTAGCCATAATGAGGAACATTATATGGAAAAGTTGAACAGATTAAGTTTCTGACCTATTCACAGTCTTAAGTAGAACACTTCCATCTAAAATTACAAATGAAGAACTGAAATTGTTTTATTAAAACTACCCATTCATCTATGTCATACTGATCTGATCTAATTACAAAAGAAAATCCTGTACATGAAAAACTACATTCTAGCCCCGAAGAGGATTTGGCCATTGTGGTTGACACAGCATAAAGACATTCAAAATAGAAGAGAAATATTCCCCGTGGAATGCCACACATAATGTCTTGATCCTGTTTTGAAGACTTTGAAGCCTCCAAGGCGATGAAAGAGGAAAAGCAGTGATGAGAGAGGGGGTTAACCGTGACATCCATGGAGGTCAATAAAGGTAAAGTCCTTCAGGTACTACTTGGACTGTTCTCAGGCCATTTTTTTTTTCCCCTCTCTGTTGTTCATTTGAAGATGGATATATGATCTAATTAGCTCTAATAGGAAAAGCCTTCACAAAAAATCTTTCTCACAGGCTCTGACAGAGGCCTGAAATTCACAAAATACAAACTCCTTTATGTAAAAATATAAATATAAACTGTTTTATTATATTAGTCTTTAGCATTTACTTTAAATTTGTTAACAGATGAAGCAGTAACTTGTAGGACTAGAAGGTATTATGAGAGAGGTAAGAACATAACAAAACCAAACCAAACCAAAACAAAACAAAACAAAAATCACCGTTGATGACAAAAGGAAAAGAAAGTCTGGAAAGATAAGAAAAACTTTCAGAAATACTGTTGAAGAAAAATAACAGTGTCTGTGGAAGGGTAGGAGCTGGGGCATGGCCTTTGAGAAAACTGAAGACTGTCCTGACCATGTAGAAGGAGTACTAAAAAAAGAAAAAGGGCCAGTCAAAATCAAAACTGGATGGAGAGGCACCAAAGATCAATTATACCTATCAGTAAGATTGTCCTTAACCGTTAATACAATACATGCAGATCAATTTTGATGACTCTAACTCTGGAAAATAAAAATCACTGCATAGGGCGCCTGGGTGGCTCAGTGGGTTAAAGCCTCTGCTTTCGGCTCAGGTCATGATCTCAGCGTCCTGGGATCGAGGCCCGCATCGGGCTCTCTGCTCGGCAGGGAGCCTGCTTCCTCCTCTCCCTGTCTCTCTGCCTACCTCTCCACCTACTTGTGATCTCTCTCTGTGTATCAAATAAATAAATAAAATCTTTAAAAAAAAAATCACTGCATATTAGTGGTATAGATAGCATGCATTAGAATATTAGTTAAGAGAATATAATTAGGGCACCTGGGTGTCTCAGTTAAATGTCTGCCTTCAGCTCTGCTCATGATCCCAGAGTCCTCAGATAGAGTCCTGCTTCTCCCTCTCCCTCTGACTGCCACCCCCCTGCTTGTGCTCTTGCTCTCTTTGTCTCTGTCAAATAAACAAAATCTTAAAAAAAGAGAGAGAGAGAGAGAATATAATTAAATCTAAGTTTTTATCCTTAAAATTTGTCTGTTTAGTATTAAAAGCTGGTTAAAGATTCAGAAAGGATGGAAAGATAAGACTCCAAATCACTTTGGATTGATGGATTTGACTGGTTCAGGAGAAAAAGTAACCACACAATAACTGATGACTGTCAATCATCTAGTGAAGATCAAAAAATGAGTTGTTCATGATCATTTCTTCAGTTCTTCCTCTCAAAGCTCCCTCAGGAGGCAGCAAAGCTGTCCACCAAAAAGGGTTTCAAAACCAATATGGAGGACTACATAGAAAACTCTTTACACTTAGCAATTTGGGACTAGGTGAAGTTAAGATGGGGACAAGACAGACAAAAAAAAAAAAAGAAGAAGAAGAAGAAGAAGAGTTCTTGAAGATATACTTGGAGAAACAAGGACAAAATCCCTGTGTGGGACAAAGGTTTTTAATTGCTTGCTAATGGCTGAGCATTCATCTTCTTTGATCTCTGCTAAAGCCAGGTGGAGAATAAAACCTGCCTACATTAATTCAATAACCTTCTTTAATCCCTAATTGTCTTTTAACCATAGGAAGCCATAACTATCAAGAATGCAGAAAAAGCAGAAGATATATGGTTTTGTTGTTTTGTGTTTTATATCCTATTTGCAAAATTACACAATTACATCAGAAAAAAAAAAAGCTAAACCTATCATGTGTAATGCTAGACTGTGGAAAGACTGATTGTAAGTAATTTTAATTTGTTTACTGAAATTCAAGTTCTTAGGACCCAAACTGAACTTACTTCTAGTATGAAGCACCCACCTCTGTTTCAGAGAAGTGCTGGGTTCCTGACAAGGTGGGGCTTCTTAAGTCCCACACGACAATGTAGTCTTTTAGCAAGAGTCTGGTTTTCAGAAGAGAGTACTGTGGTAAAATGGATTTATTAGGACTTTTAAGTTCTACCCATACTGAATAGTTTTTTAGTATAAAGCTGCAAGACTTCACTTGAGTTGTATAAATAATTTATCAACTCCAACTTACTCCTCGGTGAATTTAAAAGACTTAACCACTCTTCACCCACATTCTGAAATTTTAGGGAATGAAATAAAAATAACTCAACTGACAGCACAAGATGGGGCTCATACAATGACCTTTCACACAATTCTCACTATTTCATGCAGTCCACAAGATAAGTTTATGGGTTGAGGAAAAGCAGTGCAATTGTGAGTGTTAAATACTGGGGTCATCCTATGAGGATATCATTATGATATGTGGGTAACATAGTAAGATATAACCTTTTCTTGAAAAACATCGTCTGAATTCTTCATTAGAGATTTTTAAAAACATTTTTCTCTGTGAATAAATAACTTCTAAGTGAAAAAATGGCAATCTATTTTTAGGCTAATCATTTTTATCTTCTTTGAATCCCAGAAATAAAATGAGAGATCTAGGGACCTGAGTCCATTAAGCATCTGTCTTCGGCTGAAGTCATGATCCCAGGGTCCTGGGATGGAGCCCGGCAAATGGCTCCCCGATCAGAGGGGAGCCTGCTTCTCCCTCTCCTCCTTGCTTTTGCTCTCTCTTCCTATCTCTCTCTCAAATGAATAAATAAAATCTTTTAAGAAAATGAGAGATCTATGAAGCTAAGAAACATGTAAAGTTATAAAAGGTCATGACATTCTGACAACTTTTTATTTTTGAAAAAAATGCTAAATCAAAACTCCCAATCTGTCTTCTACTTTTTTTCTAAGAGAGACAAAGAAAAACTATGAAAGATTGTTTACTGGTTCTTCACGTAAATCACTGTAGTTATCTAAATCTTGGGTCCACAGGGCAGTTGGGCCCAGTTTTCTTCCCCTCTCCATCCTAAATAATCTCACCCCTTCCCCTCATTCTCTCTTCAACCTTAAAAAAGTTTTGGACTCTTCAGATTTTGTCAGATCTTTCCTGAGAAAACCCCTCCAGAAAAAATGCTGAACCTTTCACCTTAGTTTTGATTAGTGCTTACGACTTTGTTTTCTTCCATTTGCTCAATAATAACCCCATCCTGTCCCTCCTTGGACATCTCAAGGGTAACAGCTCTATTCTATTAATCTCTAGAAAACTGGCTCACTAATGTGCAGATTTCATGTGGGGTAAAAAATAGAAATTTGTACACCATCCCATCTTTACATCTTAGGTTTCATTTCTGAGTAGATGATCACAGATGTGATCATCTTTCATTTAGCTGAAACATTAAGCCACCTCACCTATTTCAAATTGCAGAAAAGCTTTAAATATGGGTTTTCAGACTTCGAGTAGAAAGTACAATTTTATGATACCTCTCTTTTTCTCTTTACCTCTCTTTTGTATCTATTTTGAAATAACTAGGGTGGTCAAAATTCCTAAACCTGTTCTTAAGAATTTTAAAACCATCAACGTTGTTGTGATGATGGGATACCAAACAAAAATTACTGATATTTAACTGATATTTTAAAACTCCCCAAAGAGAAAAATAAGGTTTTTTTGTTGGAAAACAGCTCTTTCCTTAAGTGAAGAACAGGAACTGTGGCTCCTTATTTCTGGGATACCATGCATATTAGAAAATGGGGAAAAACTAATCGGACATTCTTTTTTTTTTTTTAAGATTTTATTTATTTATTTCACAGAGGGAGAGAGATCACAAGGAGGCAGAGAGGCAGGCAGAGTGGGGGGCGGGGGGGAAGCAGGCTCCCCGCTGAGCAGGGAGCCCGATGCGGGCCTCAATCCCAGGACCCTGAGATCATGAGCTGAGCTGAAAGCAGAGGCTTTAACCCACTGAGCCACCCAGGCGCCCTAATCGGACATTCTTTTAAGGAAACAGAATTAATCAACTCTCTTAATTGTTTCATTTCACAAAATTCAACACTGGGGAAAAAAAGATGTCCCTTAAAAATTCCAGCTGTTCCCTTCTTCAGTAGTTATTATAGAGGAGGAGAACTGAAGCTTTAGGACTGTAATTTGCTCTACTCTCTCCCTGCCTTAAGCATATGAAAGTGGAACTACTTTCAGTATTTTCTTGAAAGAGATGAAAGAGATCGATTTTTAACACCCTTCAGAGTTAGATTGGTCCAGTAAAAAACTTTCAAGTCTTCATACTCTATATCTTGCTGTTACTATGGCATCATTCTCTGTTAAGCAGAATTTGGTATAAGGGTCATCTTGTATTCTTTCCATTGTCAAATAATAAAGGAACATGAGAAGGCAAATTTTCCACAAGGCCATTCTACATGACTTTTCTCAGGAGTAGATTTCTAGAAAGCCTCTAATGCAATATCAATTTTTTAATCTTTTATCCAATGGAAAATGTTATTCATTTTCAACTTCAAATTTTTGAAAAGGGTAAGTGCTCAAGGCAGTGGAGAAGAAAGAAAATCTGTCTGAATAGTATAGTATAGACTTCGGTTGATTTTGTGTCCCATCAATCATCTGCCCTTTCTTAGAATATTAACTTAGTTTTGTTTCAAGGGAACCATCACTAGACCCACTATTAATCCATACAGTAGTATGTCAGTGTGTGTGTACACAATGATAATTTTACTATAATACGTCTGAGTTGACATTCCTGGTAGCTTCATGGCTGGGGAAAAGAGGGGGGAAAGTCATTAGAAGTTGAGACTTTTTAACAATTTTGTACCATTACAGTTGTTTGGAGAATAAGAAAAATACATTAGGAAGAGAAGTCCGGAATGAAGCCCATGAAACTACCTTGGAAAGTTGTCTAATTGAAAATATTTTTACAACCTCTCAAACCAACCACTCAATGACACATGCCTCCTTCTCAATCTCAATCTGTAGATGATAAATTGAACTATAATCCACATCCACTAAGATGGCTAGTATCAAAAGACAGAAAATAACAAATATTGGCAAGGATGTGAAGAATTTGGAAATTTTATGCATTACTGGTGAGAATGTAAAATGTTTCAACCACTATGGAAAATAGTATGGTAGTTCCTCAAAAACTTAAAACTAGAATTATGATATGATCCAGCAATCCCACTTTTAGATTCTAAGAGAAGCAAAGGTCCTTTGGGTACAACCAGCTTCAAATGCTGCTCTTGCTTCTCTGAATCCTCACTTTTTTTGGGATTTTGTTTCAGAAATCTTTCCCTAACTTATTAGCTCTTTGATGCTTTAATGGGTAATTTTAAATATTTTATTTCATATTTTCATTTTCTTGAGAGCCAAAATTGGTTGAAATTACAAAGCCTACCATTACAGTAAGTAGGTATACAAAACATTAACTTCTCTTCCAAACATGAAATTCAACCTCATTTCTGGAGTAACTGTTTTTTGTTTGTTTGTTTTTTAATAGTTGACATTAAGATGCCAATTGTTCCTCAATTTCATAATTGTAGAGGGCATCAATCATGGTACATGATCTTTCTTGGCCACAAGACTAGCAACATGAACTAGACTAGTCCTGTGGCCAACTATGCTAGTCATTCAAACTATGACATCCCCCATAAACAACAGTTGAGAACTGGGAACTTGGGCCAGATGAAACCAATCACGGTCCTGCAGAAGATCTGACACATCGACTCTGAAAGGGAAAGGGGCTCTATTCCCATGGGATCACATGCTATAAATATGCACATTCTGTTAAGACTATCAGCAGCCACCTTTCCTCGCATACAGAAAAAGCCTGCCTCCGAATGAGGTCAATATACAGAACAAACTAAAGAAAAGAAATCAGAAAGAAGCAATGTCTAGACCCATGATGCCCTGACATTGATCCTTAGACTTCCCAGTTACTTAAGCAAAGAAATTACCTTTCCTTAAACCTAGTTAACAAGCTAATTGTCTAACTGTGTTTGTCTCATTTCAGAAAGAACGCATTTTGACTAATCCAATATTAGTGGCTGTTAAAACCCACTGCACAAGTGTTTTTGTTCCACAACAATTGAGGACCGTGGTATACAACAATTTTCCTGAGGATACTATCTCTACTGCCAGCTTCCATGAGCCATTAAGGGACATGAACTATCACTTCCTAGAATAGACTCATTTCAATGCTACTCTCTAATAGTCTCTGTTTGGTTACTTTCTCCCAACTATTCTGTAATTTCAGTAAACTTCTGGAAATAAGGAAACAAGATTTTAGTCAGGTTTTCACTATAAAACAACTGTGGTTATATAAGTTTAGCTACCTAGAACATAAATTGCATGCTCTCCGTCCAATTTCTATTTAATTATAATAATGCCTTCATGAAAATAAAGCAATTTCAAGCTGATCATAGAATAATTTCCTAACATTCAGATAACATTATACATAAAAAGAATGACACACAAATAGTGTTTTAGTTAGGTTCCCAACAGGAAACAGATGGAACACTCAAGATAATTCAAGGAGAATTTAATTACAAAGTGACTATTCATGAAGGTGTTGACAGGGTGAGGAGTACCACAAAGGATGGTTCTATAACTCAGGTTCATTAACTTCAAAGGGACAGGAGAGGGAGTAGTTACAGAAAAAAGGGGAGAGACTCATGGAGGGGAGGCTGCCTTGAAAGAAGAGTTACCTTCAGCTAGAGTCATGAAAACAGCCCAAGGCACCCTTCCTTACATGGAAGAAACCAGAGAAGTAAATACCTCACTCACCTACCTCTCTCTGATCATTAGCCAAAACTCCCAACTGGTCAAACCCTCCCAGAAACCAGAGGGCAAAAAGCTTGTTTCTATAATCTATATAGGCCAGTCTGCTGGGGGCAGTGAATATGAAGGAAAGGGGTAAAGTGATAAAAACATAAACATGAGTATAATTTAAAACATTTCTTATTAATTCTCATCATCAAAACTATTTAACATCTCACCATAATATTTTTTCTTCGTTTGAAATATTTGTCTATAAGGTATTACAAGTAAGATAACAAATAAACTTCTGTACTAAAAACAACAGGCTAAAAAAACTAAGCCTTGGAACTTTCAGGGAAGACAGCAGAATAGGAGAATCCTAAGCTCACTTTGTCCCATAAGTACATTTAGATAATACTCACATTAGTGTAAATAACCCAGAAAATGATCCAAAGACTGGCAGAACAGATTTTCCACAGCTAAAAAGAAGCCTCACCAAAACTGAAAATATATCAATAAAAAGAAAAAATGATAAAACCAGATTCCCCCTTAAAAATATAAATTAATAGAATTTTTACATTTTTTAAATTAAAAATTTTAAAGTAAGCCTTATTTTTGTCTTCACATCTTCCAAAGTGAGTGGCCACCTTGGTAGATCCAATGGAATGGATTCCATACCATTCAGTTATCAAGCAATTATGTTCCATGTACCTTCACTCTATCATATCCTAAGGCACAGTCCTCATCTCATGGTCAAGCTGGGTCTTGAGTATATCTGTGTTCCAGCTCACAGGACATGACAAGGGGGTAAGCCCAGAGCAAGTAAGTGAGGGCAAAGTTGCACACATCAGTTCCCTTCATATTACCTGTCCGGGAACTTGGTCATACAGCATTTGTCACAAAGGAGGTCGGGTAATATAGTTTCTAGTTGTGTAACCCATGTGCCCAGGAAAAAGAGAAAAATAAATGTTGTAAGATGAACAACTAACAGTGCACTGAAAGGTATTAAAATCTTCATAGCTTTTCCTAGTTTTGAGTTTATGTAATAGTGATTATATGTGGCCTTATAGTGATTATATGTAATAGTGAACCTTGTAACTAATAGATTTATTCTCAAAAGTCTTTCTTACCTCATCTTTTTAAAGCTAAAATCTACTTTGTTAACACATTTAAATATGACCTAGTAAGATTATTTTTCAATGATACAGGATGATTTCTCAGTGTGAGTCCATCACCCAAATCATTCATTTTTTCAAACACGTGAGGCAAGACCTCCCCAACATTACCTCTAGAATTTTTTAATCTCATATAAATCCAAAGTTCCTGTGACATCCTCTCAATGTGCTACTTGTATTGAAAAAAAAAAGACAATAGTTACGGTTGAGAATACATAGATCTACCCAAGATACTGAATAAAATCCTATTCATATTGAGTAAAGTAAAACATAGGCCACATATAATCATATTGGGACCTGGGAAATGACAAAGAGAAGATTCAGTAAATAGGAAGAAGTCTGTCAGAAAAGGAAGGCAAAAGTAATATAATTCCCATAGTGACATGAACTTTAGTCACTCAGGAGTTATGACTTCTATGTGCTACTCACCAATGCTGCTTGAAATTGTGAAACTCTTAGGGTTTTTTTGTTTTTGTTTTTTTTCACATTTATATAGTACCTAAGATATTTCTCAAACTTTAATTTCTATTCCTTAGGAAGATACTGGTTTGTTCTATATGGCCTGACTGACAGATTTCTGAATCATTTTCCTTTTTAAAACAAAGCTAAGAAAAAGGGAAAACATTACCCCAGTAAAATCCCTAACTATATGACTAGATATGTCTAAAGAGCCTTTCACATTCTTTTGTATATTTAAGAAAGGACAATCCAACCTGAAGATTAAGTCACATTATCTAAATTATTATAAAAATACCCACATTTGACATAGTCTCTTTAGCAAAGTTTTGGTGTTCTTTTAAACTTTGTTATTAAAATTTGTTAATGAAACCACTAAAATGGTGTTGATATAAATTTTTTTCCATCTATACAAATCAATTTTCAAATAGAATCAGGAAAGTAAATATAGCATTCATTTTCTAATGTGAAAGGCACAGATTTCTTGGTGCAGTTAAAAGTGGTTATCAATCCACCAACAGACACATGAAAAGATGCTCAACATGACTCATCTTCAGGGAAACGCAAATCACAACCACAGTGAGATGTCACACCTGTCAGAATGGCTAAAATCAAAAGCACAAGAAACAATAAGTGTTAGTGAGGATGTGGAGAAAAGGAAACCCATTTGCACTGTTGGTGGGAATGCAAACTGGTGTGGCCACTGTGAAAAACAGTATGGAGGTTCCTCAAAAATTTAGAAATAGAACTCCCCTAAAATCCAGTAATTGCACTACTGGGTATTTACCCAAAGAATATGAAAAACAGGGCGCCTGGGTGGCTCAGTGGGTTAAAGCCTCTGCTTTCGGCTCAGGTCATGATCTCAGCGTCGTGGGATCGAGGCCCGCATCAGGCTCTCTGCTCAGCAGGGAGCCTGCTTCCTCCTCTCCCTGTTTCTCTGCCTGCCTCTCTGCCTATTTGTAATCTCTCTCTCTCTCTCTGTCAAATAAATAAATAAAAAATCTTTAAAAAAAAAAAAGAATATGAAAAACACTAATTCAAAAGGATAAATGCACCCTCTTGTTTATTGTACCATTACTTACAATAGCCAAATTATGGAGGCAGTCAAGTCTCCATCAAGAGAGGAATGGATAAAGAAGATGTGGTGTAAATACACACACACGCACACACACACACACACACACTGGAATATTCTTCAGCCATTAAAAAAAAAAAGAATGAAATCTTGCCACTTGCAACAAACAATATGGATAGATCTAGAGAGCATAATGGTAACCAAAATAAGTCAGTCAAAGAAAGACAAATACCATATGATTTCACTCATATGTGTAATTTAAGAAGCAAAACAAACAAACAAAAAAAGAAAAAAGAAAAAAAAAGACAAGCCAAAAAACACCAGACTCTTAACTACAGAGAACAAACAGATGATTACCAGAGGTGAGGTGGGTGGGAGGATGGGTTAAATAGGTGAAGAGGATTAACAGTACACCTGTATCAATAAGCACTGAGAAATACATGGAATTATTGAATCACTACATTGTATACCTGAAACTAATATAATACTATATGTTAACTACACTGGACTGAATTTTTTTTAACGTGATTATCAGTATTTGCCCTATCATAAAGTTTCTACTTTAGTTATCAGTCTTTAATATTTTACATTTTCTACTCAGATTCTTTCTTCCTTATATATTATCATTTATTTCTACTTCAGTTATTATCTAGCTATATCATGTTTTTCAGATAACTGTATTGCACAATTTAGTCAGTTGTTTTATTTCTATTACATTATCTATCATTGGACTAGTTGAGTAACTGTGATTAATTACAAGGTCTATAAAGCTTTTTTTATACATATGGGTAAATATGATGGGCATTAGTTTGCTACCTGATTGTCTAACCCAAATACTTCCACATGAAAAAAACATCCATTCCAAATTCAAACTCAATTTTAGAAATATAAAATATAATTGAATAAGTAACTATTTCATCTAGGGCAAATCCAAAAATACATTTTAGTAAACCATGTTCAATCTTTTCAAAATTCAAAGATCTGCCCTCCTACACTCTAGAAGTGGCTGAACACTCATGTTTGAAGTTATTTTTAAAAGCACTCCCCCAACAAATTAAAAATTCATATTATCTACACTAAAAATATTAGGAAAGAATGAAGCTATTATAGTTCTTTTTTTTTAAAGTAACCATAAATTCTTAGTAATAAGAATCTTTGAGAGGTCATTTAACCTACAGATACACCCACCTCTGCCACTTTCAGAGACAACTACATCAAACATACCTCAACCAGATGGAAATCTAAATCTCATAAGAAACAAATTCCATAATCCACTACTCACTGTCAGGAAATTCTCCTTTATGTTTAAACTACAAGGCTCAGGCTACAGATTAAGCCTGCCTCCTCTAGTTCTATTCCTGGTGGAGGAGAAAAACAGATGGACACAATCCGTCAAGTAGTTAAAAACAATAATTAGGTCACTTCTCTCTCCAGCCCAAAAAAAAGAGGAAAAAAAAATTGTGTGTGTTTTGCATATATTTTATTCTCTCATCATATCTGAAGGGGTGCATATACAAACTATTTCAGTAATAATGTAAGTGGGGGCCTTCTGTGCAAAACCAAGCGATAGGCACAGTCGGCTTTTAAGTGTCTTATCTTCCATCTATCACTGACCTCACATTTCCTGCCTCTATGTCCCTGTCTACAACACCTTGGGATCACTGCAAAAGAACGTAAGTCAGGGCACATTCTGAGAGGGACAGGGGCATGGTCACTCCTAACTGAGCCCAGGCCTTAAGGCATCTTCATTTTGACCTGGGAGTTTATGACATCTGCAGTGAAGCTGCAGGCAAGCAACACACTGAGATACCAAGAAAATAAGATGTGTGTGCCCCTGTTAAGGAATCTAATCTACAAAGAATGCAAATAAGCAATAATGCCAACTGAAGGCAGGTTTTCAGTATCTGGGACTTCTGTCTCAGGGAGGTGTTTTTCATTTCACAAAATCTAGAAAACTAGACTGGTCACTTGAAGACAAGCATGAACTGGGACTCTGGTGCAGAGCCAGACGTAGACCTGGGCCACATGAAGAAAGTGCTAGGAAACTTGGAAAACATGGGGGAAGCACCTGCCCCAACATCTTGGGTCTGAGCAACAGGAAGGGTGACAGAGGACACAAGGGGTGAGGGCAGAGCTCAGTAGCAGAGAGCTCACATTCGTCTGGTCTATAGACATTCACTGTCCTGATGGGGCTGAATTTATTGAAACTTGTGCTGCTGGATCTAAAACACATTCCTGAAAACTTGACAGACTTACAAGCCTTAAAGATTTTTTATTCATTTATTTTTAAGGTTTTGAGAATCTATTATAAGCATGTACTATATGTTCTGGGTGCTAGGAAATAGTGGTGAACAAAACAGACCAAAAAAAAAAATCTGTCCTATGGAGCCTACTTTCTAGTGGGATAGAAAATAAAGAGTAAAAAATATACAGTATGGTGAGAAGAGCTATGGAGGAAAAAAAAAAAACACAAAAGGTTGACATTTTTAAAAGCTCACAAACTCCTATTATACTTAAGTCACAAAAATAAAATTCCTTTGAATTCATCATGGCAATGAACTGAATGAAGAGGAATTTGGGGAGAAGAAACTGTCTTTCCAAAGACCCTAAAAAACCCCAGCACATAGCAAGAACTTACGGCTCCCCCTTCATCTGAATTTCTCTGGCTACCCCGTTAGGTAGTTATGACTGGAATAGATCATAATAATGTATTAAAGGATACACATAGGGTTTTGAAACTATTAAATACCATACAAACAAAGCTGCATTATTTTTTATTGCTTGACCATTATTCACTTAGATGGAGCATCATTAATTAAAGTGTCTCTGAAAAAAAATAATGAAATGTCTCTGGTACCATTCTACAGAATTATATCTTTGCCCCTTTCCTGTTCAATATTTTTATCAACAGCCTGGTTGAAGGCATGGAAAAGATGGGTCATTCAATTTGCAAATAACACTAAGTTGAAAGGCAGCGCTAATGTGTTGGATGACAGAGTTAAGATTCAAAATGATCTTGACAAGGCAGAACACTGAGATGAAATCCATAAAACGAAATTAACAGACATGCTATGAATTAAAAAAACAAACTAATGAACAAACACTCTGCATGTGTACAAGATGGGAGAGATCAGGCTTGGGAGCATGTTTATTAAGGCGGGAAAAAAACAGCTGGAAGCCTTCAGTGATCTCTAGTTGAATGTTACTCAACATTTTGATACAGCAGCAAAAAAAAAAAAGTCTGAGGCTATGTAATAAAGTAATAACTAATCAGGATAAGCAATATCTATCTAGAGAAGACTATATATATCTGTGTGTCACACCTCATAGCAATATTAAAAATTTTCTGAACATTTATGGAAGGGTAGCAGGAAGTGCACTCCTCATAACATATAATGAATAGCTGAAGAATTGTTTTCTGTGGGAAAGAGAGAGTTTACCGAAAGTTTGTTATATATTTTCAAGTATCTTAAAGGGCTATTACTGATAAGAATACTTCACCATTTTTAAACATATTCATTGTATGACCTCAGAAAAGGTCTTTGGCCTTCTATGCCACAATTGTTTTTAATTGCTAAAAGAGTTAAAAATATCTATTTTGTAGGGTTATTATAAGGATTATCAATGATACATGCAAGGTGTGTTGTGAATTACCTGGAACGCTGTCTGTATGCCTTAGATGGCGGGAATTTTTATTCTCTATTGCTCTAAAAAGTATTCTAAGGTATTCAGGTATATTGGTATTCAGGTATATTCTAAGGTATAAGGTATATTGGATGAAATCAGCAGAACCATGCCGCAAAAGAAAAACTCCTAAAAGAGTTGGTTCCTTTCCATAAATTTTCAATACAGTCATTAAAGGAGTATCAGAGAATTTGTTTAGATTCCGACATTGGGAAACAGTTGGATTAGATAGCTTCTGAAGCAGAGCAGTTACACAGTTTGACAAAGTTCACACAGTTCGTCGATGGCAGAGTAATGATATGAACCTAAATGATCTGAATTCAATCAATTAAGCTAATCTGACTCGTTAGCCAACCTTACTTTCTATAGCCTTTGCATCATGTGGACTTCAGTAGGTTTTGTGATGCCCTAGGATTTCTTCAGCTATATTCAAACTAGTGTATAAACACATTAAATTATAAAAGTAAATTAGAAATCACAAGGTACTGCTGGTGGATCCATTGAAATTTTGCTGTGTATCATTTGGAATGACATACTCCACAAAAATGTATTTTGTAAACTGATGAAGGCAATTTCTTAAGTGCTCTAACTTTTTTTATTCCATGTATTTTGGAATGAACTGCCCACTTCTTATTCCAATTTATTCTTTTTTTAAAATTTATTAATTAATTAATTTATTTTACAGAGAGAGACACAGCGAGAGAGGGAACACAAGCAGGGGAAGATGGAGAGGGAGAAGCAGGTTTCCCACAGAGCAGGGAGCCCAATGTGGGACTTGATCCCAGGACCCTGGGACCTTAACAGACTCTGCTTAACGACTGAGCCACCCAGATGCCCCTCTTATTCCAATTTATTCTAACTTACAAAACACAAGTTAGCTTGTACTTGTGACTCAAGATCATCACATCATGAATATTAGTTATTGTTTTATGGCATTATTAATGTTCTGAAGATATATTAACAAATAGATATGGCAAAGTAAGCAGACTTTGGTGAGGGCCTAAAGCCCTCTCCAAAGAGTCATTTCTATGGGTTGTAGAGTCTGGTCTTTGTGAGAGTGTTCCTGGTGGTTCAGAAACACCACTTGTTTTCTTCCTTGTTCTAGGTTGTTTCAAATGGGTGTAGCTGCAAGATGAAAGACTTCTAATTATGTAAAATGAAGCTGCTTGCTCAAAGCAAATTTCAGTGCCTATCAGATAATAAAAAGACAAAGTGTGGGAATTGGTGCATGGTGAGTGAGCAGGAAAAATTACCTGAACAATGTGGTTTCTGAAGCCACAGGATATTTTGACTACTAAAGGGGTGGATTGCTGAGAGGAAGTATAGAGAATTTATAGGAATAAGTGAAAAAGTTTACAAGTAAATTAAGTTCAAGGAAGTAAAATTCTGTAACACCTTAAAACTTAAATCATGTTTTCTGTTTATTTGGGTAAATTCTGTTTCCTTATTATTGTAATTGGTTGGTTTCTAGTTCCTATGGCTGTGTGTGTTTAAGCTTTCCATGCAGGTGTGCTGAAGCTTTCAAATGTTTATAGCATTTCCTAGTACTTTCTTTCCTGAAATTTAAATAGCTTCATATTCAGTTTTATAAATATGTTTTTTCTTATTTCCAAGGAAAGCCATAACCTAGGACTTACTTCAGAAATTTACTTTTGAAACTTAGAATAATGATCTACAAATATTTCCCTGGGAAAGAGCTTTCACCTAAATAAATAGATTTTTATATACTGAAGCTAGAATTTGATTGAAATTTGATGGGTATTTGTTCTATGGGTTAACCATTCTGCTTACCTTACCAAATATTTGGATAGAAGCCTAACTACTGAACTGTACCTAAAGGATAGAAATAATAAACTTCATAGACTAATAGGGTATATTTTATAACCATTTAATTTATCAATGTACAAGAGCCCCCAAAATACTGACTAATTCAATAAGCATTTATTGACATCTATTGCAACTAAGCACTCTGCTCTGTGCTGAGCATCCAAAGGAGTTTAGTGGAGGAAGAGCTTATATTACATAATGTAGTAAGTGTCCGGGTGATAGAAACCCAAAGTAGAAAGCTTACTCCAGACTAAGAAAGGGAAGCTTAATGATAGGAATGAACCATAAATATGGTATAGAATTAGGATAGAAAGAAGAAGTCAGTGAAGAAAGACAATGAGCTAAGATGAGGAGGTAAGAAAGTGTAGAAATATGTGGAAAAACTCAAATGTGGTCTATATGCACTCTCTTCGATTGTTTTTCTCCCTTTCCCTTTCAAATCTCTTCTAAACAGGTTTCCATTACTCATTTCCCTGAAACAGCTGTTGTCAATATCACCAATGATTTCCATACTGCTAAATCCAATGGTAACAGCTTTCTATTGCTGTAGTAAAAAACTGCCACAAACTTAGTGACTTCAAACAATACAATTTTATTATCTTACAGCCCTATAGGTTAGAAGTCTGACATGGGTCTCACCGGGCTAAAATCATGATGTTGTTAGGTTCTTGAGAATTTCATACCAGTAGAAATGCTGCAAGTTAGGACCAAGAAAGAGAAAACAAAAGACAAGAAGGCTGTCAGATCCCCAAAATTTTTCAGGTAAGAAACAATTGATAAAACTGCTCAGCTGCAAACATGTGGTACCATTCATGAAAAAGGAAGGATAACTCCAAGATGGAGTGTTAAACCCAGAGGGCAGAATGGAGACATTCAAGGGATTCTGAAATTGCTTGGGACCTATGTGCTTCCTATTCTTTTATAAGATGGTCAGTCAGGGGTGGCAACAAGAGACAGGGGAAAGGCTGAGGGAAAAAGTTTATTATACTTAGGTACCAGACAGAGTCACTGCACTCTAAGAGAGGGCCAACATGGGAAGAAGCACCAAGGAAGCAAGGCCATTCAAGCAGGTGGGAAGCCAAGAGACAGCAAGGCCCTGTGAGCAAGTTCCTTTACTGGGGCTCATGAGGGGATTTCACTGGTGCATTTGAATGTCACTAGGTCACAGTCAGAGGAGGGCAAGAAGGGGAACTTGTGCCAGGGGCCAGCCTTACCACACTGATACACCTGATCACCTGGGCAGGGTGCTCACAACCTATTTGTGGACATGCTGAGGCAGAGGGAAAAGTAAATTTTTAAAGATGATAATACACTACAACTTCTTTTTGTCTCCTATTTTGTCTTCTTTTGAACCAAACATCCATAACTGGTATCCCTATGCCTGTCCCACCATTATGTTTTGGGAGTAAATGATTTGTTTCTTAAATTTCACACTCACAGATTGAAAGAAACTGTACCCATAATGTATTACGCCTGATTGAGATGATCAAGATGATGAGACTAGGGATTTTGGAGCTGATGAGATTGAAATGAGATTATGGACTTGATGCTTGAGAACCTTGGGATGGGGTGCAATATTTTGTATGTGAAACAGACATGAATCTTTGGGAGCAAGAGGGTAGGCTTTAGCAGGCAGAATAATGGCCCACCAAATACATCCATATCCTAATCTCAGAACCTAAAAATATGTCATGTGACCAAGTAATGGGCAATTAAGTTTATACACGCAATTAAGGTTACCAGTCAGCTGACTAAAATAAGGGGATTATCCTAGATTATCATGGTGATCCCCATATGTAATCACATGGATCTTTAAGTGGGAAATAAAGGAGTAGAAGGGTCAAAACCAGGAAGAGGCACTGTGCGAACAACTAACTGACTAGATCTTGCTAGCTCTGAAGATAAAAGGGGGCCACATGTAGTCAATAATACTGTAATACTTAGGTGATAGATGGTAACTACACCTAATAATAGTGAGCATTTCATGATATATATAATTGTCAAATCACTGTCATACAACTGAAACTAATACTATACATCAAATATCCAGCAATTAAATTTTTTTCAAAATTTTAAATAAAAGAAAGGGCACAAACCAAGCAATGTGAGCAGCCTCTGGAAGCTGGAAGGGCAAGGAAATGGATTCTCCCCTAGAACCTGCAGAAAGCAACACAGCCATGTGGACAGCTTGACTTTAGCCCAGTAAACCCCACTTTCTGACCTCTAACCTCCAGGACTATAAGCTAATATGGTTACATTGTTTTAAGCTACTAAGTTTGTGGTTATCTATTATAGCTGCAACAGGAAGCTAATACACAAAAAAAAGACTAAGAAACTATCAGAGAACCAAAGGAAATTAAACGCAATCTGATGTCCTGATTGAATCCTGGAACTGAAAAAAGACATTATTAGAAAATCTGTTGAAATTAAAATAAAGTCTAGAGTTTAGTTAACAGCATTATGGTCTTAATCTCCTGTTTCTGACAAATGTACCATGGTTACATAAGATGTTAACATTGGGGGAAGCTGAGTGAAGAGTATTTGGAACTCTCAGTGCTATCTTGACAACCTTTTTCTAAATCTAAACTTATTCTAAATTAGTTAAATTTAAATTAGCTATAAAAAATGTGTAGCTAAGAATGAAAGGAGAGATTTGGAATCATCAACTGAGGCAGGTACTAGACTCAAGCATCATTTGTATCATTGCATGCTCACTTCAAAATGCTTAATTTTTTTAAAAAATGTTGTCAAGCAACTTACTTGACATTTTTCTTGAAATTTTTTTTAAAGATTTTTTTTTTAATTGACTTGACAGAGAGCGCGAGATCACAAGTAGGCAGAAAGGCAGGAAGCAGGCTCCCCACTGGGCAGAGAGCCCAATGTAGGGCTTGATCCCAGGACCCCCTCAGGCACCCCTTCTTGAAAATTTTTAAAGAAATCATAGATAGACATCAAGCAGAATGTTTATTCTGCCCATGGCTGACATTAAAATTACGAACTAGGAAGTTTGAGTGACAGGTTTTGCTTTTCTCATTTCTACCTTCTTTTCCCATTTTCTCCTTACCTGTATTTGATTCATTTCTTTCTCCAAGTGGTTTCATATAGTGCTTTCCAGGTGAAGAAAGAAACAGGACTGATAAAAATAATTTGCACCAAACTGCTAGTTCAAAAGAAGTGGCCACTGAGGAAAACTGAAACTCCTGACAGCATAATTCTCTAAATATATGGATAAAATTTTTCCTAGAATTTTCTTCTGCTATCACTATTTTCATATATAATAGATAAGTTCTAAATTGTATTTTATCCTTCACTGGAATTTGAATAGAATAGATAATATGGGGAAAAAGTTTTAATACATAAATCATTAGTTATTCCTTTGAATTTACTGAGCTATCAACTACTGACCACCCCCATTCTCAGTCAAATTATTTTCTGGTAAAATCTAAGATGCTAGAATGCATTAAGAATAACAATAGCTTTCTACTGCAAGAACCTGTACCACCAAAGTAATTTCATTTTCACAACAAGAGTGTGTAATGAGTACAATCATTATCCCATTTTATAGGTAAAGAAACAGAGGCTTAGAGAACTTAAATAGCTTCCTCAGGGTCAAGCAAATAGTTTTGAACAGAGAATAGTGAAGTAGTTCAACTCTGGAGCACAATCCAGGCTTTGCTCTCTCACTATACCTCCACCCTTCCTCTGCCCCTGACCCTACCCTACACACGTGACATCTGGATAACTCAACAAAATTCTTTACTTTCCCCTCTGCATTCATTATATTAATACCAACACACTAATACAGAAAAATATGAATTGCACATGGTACCCAGTGGTTATACTGAAACAGGCTTTTTTTTTTTTTGAAACAGGCTTTTTTTTTTTAATAAAAAAAATAAGCATGGCATCTCTACTTTTTCAAAATAGCCTGCGAGAAATGAATTTTTTTGAATCTATATGCATAATGTTCTTTCACTCTGTTCATGGGCAAACTTCTGACATGATGCTATGGCTCAGTCGTGTCCAGTAAAGTACATTCCAGATAGTTAAGGAAACATTTACTACAGGTAAAAGTAAAGTTCAGTTTCCCTTTAACTTTGGGTTCCAAAGAGAAAGCAGCTCTTCCAGAACAGGAATTTCCCATCTTATTTCAGTGACGCCTTTTGATAAGGAAAGCACATATATACAAGTATCATTTATCTCCTGAGGATGAAAGGCATTGTGTGCAGATACACTTAGAGAATCTCATTTTACCCTCTTAAAATGTAACTTTAAATATATTACCATGGAATTAGGATAGAATATCTTGAGTAATCCTGTTCGACATGTGTCAAAAATCTTAATTACTTGATAAGCAAAATATGTGAAAGACAAGTTTCAAGGACATGACCATGGAGAATAAAGTCTATAAGAAGTACCAAGGAGGGGCAGGAGCCCGACTTCATGAAAAAAGCAGCAGACTTGTGACTCAGGATCCTGGTTCTTCCTGAGATACTCTGGCAAATGTCAAATAGAGAAATAAAGATTTCTTTGAACTGAAATTATATTCACACACTGCTTTAGAGTAGACTGATGGGAAATCAATAATTAGTATATTTTAGGGGTTTTCTTGAAAACTTAAGGCCACAATTAAGAGCTTATTCTTACAAGAATTTGAAAAAGAAAAATTAAAAATTTAACCCCTCAAGTCAACCCAACTTCCAGTTTTCCTCTCAAAGAGCCAGAATGAAGAAAACAGATTAAATGAGCTGGGGCAGGCAGGAGGAAGCTAACATTTAACTCGAACCAATTTGGAGCACATACCATAATAGGCACTGAATGCTATTTTACTTAATCCACTGAAGTCTACCATTCTCTCCCAGTCCAACACACAGCAATTAACGGGGTATGATCTGGGGTACACAAGGAAACCACCCCCAAAATCATCACCTACAAAAAGGGGTGGCAGGGGTGCCTAGGTGGTTCAGTCGGTTAAGCATATGACTTTTTTTTTTTTTTAAGATTGAGTTTATTTATTTGGCAGAGAGAAGGAAAGAGCACATGAGAAAAAGCACAAGCAGGGGAGCAGCAGAGAGAGAGGGAGAAGCAGGCTCCCCACTGAGCACAGAGCCTGATGCAGGGCTCAATCCTAGGACCCTGGGATCATGACAAGAGTCAAAGGCAGTCACTTAACTGAGCCACCCAGGAGCCCCATAGTGTGGGCCTTTTGCGGTTGGCTCAGGTCATGATCTCAAGGCTGTGAGACAGAGCCCAGCGTCAGGCTCCCCACTGGGCAGAGCCTGCTTAGGATTCTCTCTTTTGCTCTCCATCTGCCCCTCCTCCTCTCTAAAAAAAAAAGTGAGATGATTTCCAAAAATCATATTTTGTCACTCAAGTCTTTTTAATTAGTTTTCTAATAAATTTATATGCTAAGGGCAAATAGTTGAGGATTATGCCCACCATACACTTTTAAGTGAAAAAAATTAACTTGCCAAGAAATATAAACAAGAATAGACCTGAAGAAACTATACTTAAAAAAGGGAAAAATCTAAATGCCCCCAAATGAGTTTAATTACATAAACTGTAGAGAGATCCAGTCAGTCATTAGAATAAAGACTTCTAGTAATAAAAGACTCAGTTAAGCTATAATGTGAAGTAAAAAGAGGAAAATACAAAGTACTATGTGGAGTCTGTTTACAACTATGTCAAAAAGCAAAGACAATAAAGACTATCCAGAAAGCATAAAAGTGATATGTTAAGGTAATAGAATTTCAAGTAATTATTCTCGTTTTTGCTATTGTTCATATTTTTGCTAGCATACTTCGATTAGTTTTTATGATTTCTTAATGAGGAATCAGTGAGCTTTTAGAAGCAACAGACTTAGTCATTTTATTTTTGTTTTTTTCAAATTTAGTCATTTTAACTCAAGCCATATAATAGCCTCCTCTTTGAGGGACAAAATTTTTTTTTTAATTTATTTCCTACAGTGCATACTTTCTTATACCAAGTAGATGCTCAGCATTTATTTTTATTAAAAGAGTAAACCAAAGCAAAGAAGATCCCCCTCTGCTTAGAAAATATTTCCTACATAGGTTCCCTAATTAGAGATTTATTTGTGCAAATGAGTTCCTCTTTCCAGATGAAAATGCATCAAATAGCTGAATGAGCAAAACACGTGAACAGAGAACACACAAGAGAAGACACACATGGCTAATAAACATTAAATGAAAAGTTCAACCTCATTAATAATCAAATTAAAAATTAAAATATCAGTTTTTCCTCATGAAAGTTGCAAAAATGTTCATGGTAATTCTCAATGCCAATCAGGATACAAACAAGAAGATAAATACATGCCTCTCATAAATTGCTGGTAGGACCGAAAGACTGGTACTTCCTTAAAAGCAATTAAGCAAAAACAGTCCTAATTTCTAATGTAGGAATTACATTTCTAGCAACCCAATTTTTAAAAAAATTATAGATACATGTGATAAGGTTTTATTCATGAATGTTCAATCTAGTATCATAATTCTAAAACAACTGAAACAGTCTTAGCATCCATGATAAATAAAAACTAAATTTTTGTAAATCAACTACAATACCGTTTCATCTTTATAAACAAATTTCCAAAAATATTTAAATATGGAAAAATTCTCATGATACAGTATTAGTTGGATAAGTAGTTAACAGATCTTATCACACATCATGACCTCACTTTTTTAAAAATTTATTTCTTTATTTGACAAAGAGAAAGAGAGGATACAAGCAGGCAAAGCAGCAGGCAGAGGGAGAGGGAGAAGCAGGCTCCCCACAGAGCAGGGAGCCCGATGAGGGACTCGATCCCAGGAGCCTGGGATCGTGACCTGAGCTGAAGGTAGATGCTTAATTGACTGAGCCACCCAGGCACCCCATGATCTCACTTTTAAAAGTATTTAGGCATAGGCAAAATAATGGGAAAAATAGTAGCAATGCTTTTCTCTGGCTGATGGCATTTAACATGATTTTTGTTATCTCAATTTCCTTTCACAGCAAAATTTTCTAAGAGAATATTTGTTCCATATAATCAACATTTTAAAAATGTATTCTATATATTCTGGTTTCATTTCCAGAAATACATCCTGAGAAAATAATCCCAAATAAAGAAAAAGTTTCTAGACAAAGATGTTCATACACAGCTTTACTTAAAATAGTAAAATTGGGGGAACAGAGAATTAAAGAGAATATGATCTATAAAATAGACCACATTGTCTGTTAATAGTATGCTTAATTCCCTTTGTGTTATGCAAAAAATCTTAGTCATCTTACTAACATGAAAGGTACTAGGACAAGGAGGAGAGGTGTCTGTCTGTCTGTCTGTCTCTCTCTCTCTCTCCTTCTTTCTCTCTCCCATCTTCTTCCTAAAAAGCTAAATTCAGGATTGGATTATAGATATATAAACAGGGAACAGGGATCATTTCCTGTTCTTTGAGTACTAGCAGCAAGATAAGAAAGATTACTCTTTTCCTCTGGGACTTCAGGTTTTATTTCCTAACCACCACAAAATATAAACACACATAAATAATAGAAAGAGAGAGAGAGACGTTTTAGTCATATAGGAAAATATTTTTGACACCACAGTTCAATTTTGAAAGGCAAAGAAAAATTATGAAATCAACAGTGTAACCTCAGCTTCCTATATGCACATAAAACTGGACTCTTGAGCAGCCCTTGAACTCAGCGGGAAACAAAGATGGTGTGCTTTTACTTTTCTCTATTCACCATCTTCAGACATGTCCTGTTGAATTTCCTTTCCCCATCCTTTAGTAACATCTTGGACAGATCTTATAGTTTCCCAGTTGCTTTCAAATATTAAGTATTTCAGTCTAGTCTAATTGATTTTAAAATCTCGATCTTGCATTCAGATCTGTGTTCATCCTGGCCTTTCCCCCAGCAGGAGGGAACTTGGAATAGAGACCAATCAGCTGTCCTTCCCTCTTGCCCTGTCCTTTTCTTTTAGCACTTCCAGAAATGGATGGGAAGAGAGATTACAGAAATAGACCAAAGGTATACTATTTACTGCAGCTGCCGCAGCCCTTCAGTTATAAATGCTTGCAAGGGTTCTGGTATAAGTTCCCAGCAGGCCCTGAGGGAGGCCCCTCACCAAACAGCCTACTGACATGGGGAATTTGCTCCAGTGTAGCAACTTCTTATTCCATTCCCATTCCACTTCCAGCTCTAGCATTCACCCACAACCCTTCTAATGGTGTTCCCTTTCCAAAGTCGAGTTCTCTCAGGTGGGACATGGACCAGACTACTGAAGCTCACATGCCTTCCTTGATGTTCCCTTGACCCACTAAAAAAGAGCACACCTTCAGTCCAATTAAACAAAACTGGGTATGAAAGACAGCTTTATTTCTCTTTCTCTCTCTCCACCAACTATCCTTGATTATCCTCCTCACTTCCATTCCAAAAAGGCACAGGGCAGGTCATTAAGCCCATGCATAAGCATCCGACTGGGGAATAAGATACCTATCTCTATTTTCCCAGTCACGCTGTCTCTACAGCTTTTACAAGGTATTCTACTGCAACACTGCTACATATGTCATTTTTCTCCTGAGGCTGACAGATGCATGTAACACCCAGTGCTCATCACATCAGGTGCCCTCCTTAATGCCCATCACCCAATTACGCCATTCCCCCCATCCACCTCCCCTAAAGCAACTCTTAGTTTATTTCCTAGAGTTAAGAGTCTCTTAAGGTTTGCCTCCCTGTTTCCGTCTTATTTTATTTTTCCTTCCCTTCTCCTATGTTCATCTGTTTTGTTTCTTAAATCCCACAGATGGGTAAAATTATATGGTATTTGTCTTTCTCTGCCTGACCTATTTTGCTTAGTATAATACTCTCTAGTTCTATCCTTGTCATTGCAAATGGCAAGATTTTATTCTTTTTGATGGCTGAGTAATATTCCTGTGTGTGTATGTCTATGTGTCTGTGTGTACACATACCACATCTTCTTTGTCTATTCACTGGTCGATGGACATCTGGGCTCTTTGTATAGTTAGGCTATTGTGGACATTGCTGCTATAAACAGTGGGGTGCAGGTGCCCCCTTCGAATCACTAAGTTTGTATCCTTTGGATAAATACCTAGTAGTGCAATTACTGGGTCATAGGGTAGTCCTATATTTAACTTGTTGAGGAAACTCCATACTGTTTTCCACAGTGGCTATAGCACATTCCCACCAACACAGTAAGAGGGTTTCCCTTTCTCTGTATCCTTGTTGATATCTATTATTTCCTGAGTTGTGAATTTTAACCATTCTGACCAGTGTGAGGTGGTAACTCGTGGTTTTGATGTGTACTTCCCTGATGCCGAGTGATGCTGAGCATCTTTTCATGTGTCTGTTGGCCATTACTATGTCTTCTTTGGAGAGATGTCTTCTGCCCATTTCTTAACTGGATTATTGTTTCTTCGGTGTTAAGTTTGGTAAGTTCTTCATAGATTTGGAATACTAGCCTTTCTGGTAAGTTATTTGCAAATATCTTCTCCCATTCTGTAGGTTGCCTTTTAGTTTTGCTGTTTCCTTCACTGTGCAAAATCTTTTTATCCTGATGAACTTCTGATAGTTCATTTTTCCTTTTGTTTCCCTCACCTTTGGAGACATATCCAGCAAGAAGTTGCTGCAGCCAATATCACAGAGGCCACTGCCTATGTTCTCCTCTGGGATTTTGCACACCACATTTTCTTTATCCATTCATCTGTGGACAGACACTTAGCTAGTTTCCATGCCTGGGCTATTGTGAATAATGTGCAATAAACATCAGAGTGTAGATATCTCTTTGAGATACTAATTTCAATTATTTTAGATAAATGCCTAGAAGTGGATTCCTAGGCCGTAGGGTAGTTCTATTTTTAAATTTTTGAGAAACCTTCATACTGTTTTCCATAGTGGCTGTACTAATTTACATTCCCAGTAATAGCATACAAAGTTTCCCTCCTCTCCACATACTCACCAATACTGATTATCTGCTGTCTTTCTGATAAAAATTATCCTAAGAGAGGTGAAGTAATAACTCTTAGTGTTTTCAATTTGCATTTACCTCATGATTTGTGGTGTTGAGCACCTTTTCATGAACCTGTTGGTCATTTGTAAGTCTTCTTTGGAAAAATGTCTCTTCACGTGCTTCACCCATTTTAAAGTTGGATTATTATGGGGTTTTTTTGCTATTGAGTTATTTAAGTTCCTTATCATATGAAAGTGACTGAATAGACATAGCCATCTTCTGTTATAAAAGAGATTATTTAATTATAGATATACAGAAAGTGTCCAGGCAGTGACAGATTATTCAGTACAGACAAATCAAGAAATTATTCTTTTTTGAGAAAATGGTTTTAACCTACATAATTACACACACGCATTGGCTCACATAGAGTTATTAAATTTTCATAGTGTCAAAGGAAAAGACTCTTAAGAAACCAGGACAAAATTTTATACAGGGAATAAAAAATATATATGAATGAGACTTTACTTTGAATATAAAATTTTCATAAATTTTAAAATACTTTTACTTCTATTTAATGAAACAGAGGATATGGTTACAATCATATGCCAATTCCCAAAATTTACCAAGAAATTAATCCATCATAACCGGGTTTTTTAAAAATGTTTCATTATTCACACAAAAGTGCCTATGTTTTCATCAGCAGGATCATACAAAAGAGTTGGTTTTTTCAGCATTATTCAAAGATCCATCCATTATCCATTTTCCAAAAGGACCTTTCTTAATCCTTTGATATTTAAATCATTCTCTTTTTAAGAACTTATTCAGTCATCATATTTGTTATTTTTTATTTCTATTTTTAATGTAACTCCACCAGACCCTCAATATCAATGGCATTGCATGTGATTACAGCAATTCTCCGACATCATTTTACACAGGGCGAAGTTGCTTGCAAAATTTGCAATTACACCTTAAAATTCATTACAATTTTATTTACAAAAATTGGATGTCTATACCTTTCTATATATAGACAATGACAAAACTCAGTACATTTGGTAGAAAAGGATAAATACATTCATGTTATGAATAGTTTTATTTGTCTGATAACACCAAATAAAATTGGATAATGATGACTAGGACAGTGAACAGCCCTGTACATGTGTATGTGAGTATGCATTAAATCCCTGGGCCCTAAGAGCCCTGCCTAGTTCTGAGAAAATTTTTGGTGCCAAAACTGAGTAAAACTAGGTAAGCATCCTCCCCCATTTTCAGTCCCAAAATATACAGACTGGGAGACTTAAACCAGTTCTTATTATATATAATAGTCATAACATTGTCTAGCCCAGGAATTCAGCTATACTGATGAGTATTTTAACTAGAGTGGCAAAAGGGAATAGACATTTAAACTGGAAATATGAGACATTTTAGGAGGGGAAAAAATGAACTTTTAGAGATGTTTAAGTATGTATATGTGGAGGAGTTACGTTTTGAAAAGCTAAAAGGCATCATAAATATCCTGATTAGAGAAAGGGAGAAAGAAATAGTCAGAGAGGTCCAAAGTTCAGAAATAAAATTTGATCACCTTAAAGACAAAATGGACCTAATAGACATGTATAGAACATTCTACCCAACAGCAAGAGAATTTATATTTTTCTAAAGTGAACACAAATTTCTTCAGTGTAGATCACACGTTAAGTCACAAAACAAGTCTTAACAAATGTTAAAAGACTGAAATCATACGAAATATCTTTTCTAACCACAACTGAAAGAAGCTAGAAATTAACAGTGGAAGGAAAACTGGAAATTTTACAATCTGTAGAAATTAAAAAGCACACTCCGAACAATATGTCAAAGAAGAAATCAAAAGAGAAAGTAGAAAATACCTTCAGACAAACAAAAATGAAAACACAACATACCCAAACCTACGAGATACAGGAAAAGCAGTACTAAAAAGGAAGCTGATGAAATAAATACCTACATTAAGAAGAAATACCTCAATAAACAACCCAACTTTACAACTAGAACAAAAAGAACAAACAAAACCCAAAGTCAGCAAAAGGAAGGAAATAACAAAGATTAGAGTGGAAATGTTAACAAAAGACAGCGGAGACTACTATGAAAATCTATATATCACCGAACTGGATAACCTAGAATAAGCTGATACATTCCTAAGCATACAACCTATCAAGATTGAAACACAAAGAAAGAAAAAGTCTGAACAAATCTATAACTAAAGAGATGAATCAGTAATGAAAAAAACCTCCCAACAAAGAAAAGCCCAGAATCAGAGGGCTTTATAGATAACAGTTAACAGAGTGAAACTTACAGAATGGGTGAAAACATTTGTCAACCATGTATCTGATAAGGGGTTTATATCCAAAATATACAAGGAACTCTTAAAACTCAACTGTAAAAAATAATAATGACAATAACCTGATTAAAAAATGGGCAAAAGACTTAAATAGACATTTTTCCAAAGAAGACATACAAATAGCCAATAGGTACATAAAAAGGTGGTCAATATCACTAATCACCATGGCAATACGAACCAAACCACAGTGAGATATTAACTCTTACCTGTTAGGATGACCATTTTCAGAAAACAAAAGATAACAAGTGTTGTCAAGGACATTGAAAAACTGAAACCCTTGTACACTGCTGGAGGGAATGTAAAACGGTGCAGCTGCTATGGAAAACAATATGGAGGTTCCTCAAAAAATTAAAATTAGAATTACCATATGACCCAGCAACCCCACTTCTGGGTATTTATTCAAAATAAATTAAAATCAGAATCTCAGAGATATATGTACTCTCTTGTTCACTGCCCCATTATTCACAATAGTCAAGATGCAGGAACAACCTAATGGCAATCAATGGATGAATTTTTTTAATGTGCTATACAAATAATATACAAATAATATTCCATACAATGGAATATTATTTAGCCATTATAAAAAATGAAATCCTGCAATATGTGACAACATGGATGAAGCTAGAAGACATTATGCTAAGTAAAATAAGACTGTCACAGATGGACACGTAACTGTATGTTCCACTTACTTCAAGTATCTAAAATAGCCAAATTCATAGAAACAGAGAATAGAATGGTATTTTCTAGAAGCTGAGAGGAAGAGGAAATTGGGAGTTGCTATTCAATGGGTATACAGTAACAGTTACATGAGATAAAAATGTTTGAGAGACCTGCTATGCAACATTATGACTATAGTTAATAACACTGTACTATACACTTAAACATTTGTTAAAAGGGTAGATCTTATGTTAAATGTTCTCATAATTTTTTAAAAAATTCACCACTTTAAATTGTTGCCTATAGCCCTCAGTTACACGCACATACACAGCACACCCTCCCTTTATTTTCATACAGTGCCTAATTCTAATATTAATGCATGTAATAATTAATTGCAAATTATTGCAATAATTAATTGATTAAATACTACTTTGTGCTAGACTATTGTAGACAATGAGATACAACTAACAAGGCAGATTTAAACTCCTCCTACATAGAAATGGAATTTCCTTATTTCTAGCATTATTTTATATCTCAGTAAATCTAATCTCTTCTAAACATTTTCAGACTCCTTATTAAGTTACTTCTGACTTATATAATTTACTAGGAAATTCATTAAAGCATTCATTAGTTTTTCACCAATCTATAAACCTTACCACTGCAATTTTTATTAGCTAAAATATAATTAACTAAGTTTGACTTTTTAATTTTAGGGACAAGTCATTTACTTACACTATCAACAATTTTATAATAATTACTTTTTTACTCTATCAGATTTCTTTCCCCATCAGGTCCAGTAATTAGAATTTCACACTTAATATCTCATCATCATAATGACATATATATCTTTTTTACTATCAATCTTTAAATACTGAATAGTTTGTGATCTTACCTCTCTATTTGAAAGAAACCAATAACAATACTGCAGTATTAAATATATTACAGATACACCCATTAATGGAAAATTTTGATCCTTCTTTCCTGACATATCATTTATACTTCTACCAACTTCCTTCATGTAGTAAGATATAAATTAAAGGTTAGTGATTCTGTACAGGTAGAAACAATGATTAAACAATGTCATCTCTCTTGAAACACATATGAATTCACTAAATAGTGTGAATGTTAAACCTGCCAGCAGGTTCTTCCTAGATTCGGTTCCTTTTAAAAGTTAGAGACCAGGGGCGCCTGAGTGGCTCAGTGGGTTAAAGACTCTGCCTTTGGCTCAGATCATGATCTCAGGGTCCTGGGATCGAGCCCCACATTGGGCTCTCTGCTCAGCAGGGAGCCTGCTTCCTCTTTGCTGCCTGCCTCTCTGCCTACTTGTAATCTCTCTGTAAAATAAGTAAATAAAATCAATAAAAAAATAAAAGTTAGAGACCAAAATTTATGACAATAACCAATATGGTCTCTTAAATAAAATTCTGGAATTGTTTTAAACAATCCATGAACTGTTTTCCTACAAAGATACAACACAAATTCTAAAAAGAAGTAAATAAAATGAAGTCAGGGGAAGTTTGTTCAAGCTAAGAATTTAGTCAGCTGAGTAATTCCACCAATTGAAGTTTGACCTAATATATTACCCAAAATATTTCCCTTTCTGAAATTTAAAAATTCTGAAATTAAGAATTTAAATGGAAAAAAATAAAAATAAATAAAAAAGAATTAAAATGGCAATTATCCACATTGTTTTTATTTTTTCTTCTTTTTTTTTTTTTTTTTAAAGATTTTTATTTGACACAGAGAGAGAGATTACAAGTAGGCAGAGAGACAGGGAGAGGAGGAAGCAGGCTCCCTGCTGAGCAGAAAGCCCGATGTGGGCCTCAATCCCAGGACCCTGAGATCATGACCTGAGCCGAAAGCAGAGGCTTTAACCCACTGAGCCACCCAGGCGCCCTTATTTTGTCTTCTTTTGCTTACAACGTTATAATCAGAATTTGCAGACAGTTTATATGAAGCATCCAATGTAATTTTAATGATTAGTTTTTTCAAAATAAAATCTTTATATGAAATATACTTAAATTAAGAAAATCTCATGCAAAGTTAAGATAAACTGCTTCCTGACAAGATAGATGCTACATGAACATTAGGAAGTAAAATGTGTGTTTACTGGAAAAGAAACAGGAAGCATTTGTAAAACAGTTCTGAAGAGTCTTCTTTTCACAATGACAAAAAGCATGAATTAATGTGCTATGTGTCTACTTAGTGCCAAGAGAAAAACTATGTGATATATTTCACTCAATATTTTTCAGTCTTCCAATTTAGAATACACATGTAGTGTTACTATATTCAAAGATTATAGGACATATTGGAAAATCAAAGGTAAGCATGTGATCTAGCATATAACAACAAAAATATTATACAGATAAGTATTTTTCGACCAAAGTCACTGAAACTCAAAATTACAAGGAAAAAATGGGAAAGTTAAGAGAACTGATCTAAGAAATTCTTTATCTCATATAATGGATGTGAACAAAAATAGATCTTTGAAAAAGAAAATTCTTGACATTTCCAAACTTTCAAGTTTAGAGAAGGCAGAGATTTTCCAACAGTTTGTTTTGTTTTTTTTCTAAAGAATCTAGAATTTTAAAGCAGCCTTGGAAGTGGGGACTTTTTAAATTAAATAGTGTATGCTAGATAGTGAATGTGAAAATTAGCATGTGAATGGCTCATATCTGAATATATTTTGTCAATCAGAAAATGTGAATTCAGTACCAACAAAAGGCAAAGTATAAAAATGTGTAAGACACATTTACAAGAGCTTACAATGCATTGATAAAATACATATATACACACATACATTTATATACATGCATATATACTAACTATAAACATAAAGCAAAATGAATGTGCTATGGAATGAATATTTGTGCCTCCCCCAAATTCATATGTTAAGGCCCTAACCCGCTGAGTGCCTATATTTGGAGATGGGGCCTTTAAGAAAGTAAGTTTAAAAGAGATCCCAAGGGTGGGGCCTGGATCAGATAGCATTAGTGTTTTTATGGGATAGCAGAGAACTCTCTCTCACTCCGTGTGTGCACAGAGGAAAGCCAGCGTGAGGACTCAGAGAGAAGGCAGACATCCACAAGACAGGAAGAGGGTTCTCACTGGGAACCAAATCCTGCCAAACCTTCATCTGGGACTTCAAGCCTCCAGAAATGTGAGAAAATTAATTTCTGTTTTTTAAGCCATGCAATCTGTGGTATTTTTTGTGGCAGACCAAGTAGAATAATACAAAACGAAAAATGAAAGGGTAGCAGAGACAATTTGTGCTGAGCAAGCATACGTGGAATGAACCAGACCACCACAGGCATGAGGAAGAAAGAAAGATCTTCTAAGGAAGAGCGAACCTATCTGTGGAATGACTTGAGTATAGAAGACCATGTTAGTGGCAGAACGAGTGCAGATTATGAAGGTGAAAACTGAGTATGTTCCGGAGACCACAAGAACCAGCCAGTCCCCCAGTAGAGGTTGAAAGTTCAAGTGCAGAAAGAGAGAAATGCTGCAGATGAAATAAGCAAACACTTTCTTTTCTATCTCATCAGATTCTCCACCTGAAGACTTTAATCAGCTCAGGAAACAAAAAGAGTAACTATTTAATAAGTGTGTATTCACAGGATGTCACTGCATCTTGGAACTGGAAAGAGCCTAGAGTTTCCTAGCCAATCAAATGGCCCCACTGTCCCTACAGGACAAGGGCAAGGCAGACCCTGCAAAGAAAAGATCTTTCCTCACAATGGGACAGGCTACATTGCCCAAAAACAAACAAACAAACAAACACTTAGGTTTCTCTTGAAGAGACGTGCTTATTTAGCTAGATTAAGCCAAGGACACTAGTAGGGCCACAGGAAGAGTGGACTGGAAGTGGAGAATTCATTTCCACCCTTCCCCATAAAACAGAGTACATTACTTGCCAGGAGCCTGTGAAACAGCACAGAAATGAATATCACCTTTCATCTGGCTGAAGTCCAGGGTCTTACTTAAAATTGAGAGCTCAGAAAGAAATCAAGAATCACGTCTACTCTTGTGGAAAAGCAGGAGGGGTCCCAAGAGAATGATTTGTGCAGAGTCACTTGAAGAGCTAGTGTAAAAGTAATGTTTCTAAGTGAGGCAGAACTTCAACTCTATTGTCACTTCCTCGTGAGAATTTCCTGGCTTTGTATATAAAAGCTTCGCCTACAATCTTAATCTGCAGATGAAGCTGGATGGTCAGGGTAAGATGGGAGATGGTTATTCCACTGCCTTTATCTGGGGCTCCAGCATAAAAGAGGGACTCTGGCATGTCTGGTCACTACTGACTATAACCACAGAGTCAGTGAAAGAGAAATTTGTAAGGAGGCAGGAAGAGCAAACTTTTAATTGCTACCAAGGTTTGAGGTTAGGGAACCGGGGCAGGGAAGCAAAAGCATCTCTGTTACAGTAAGTCAGACAAGCAGTTTTGAAACCAACATTATAGCTTTTTAGCAAAAATAAATAAGCACTGCATTGAACTGAAATGCTCTGTTAACAAATGCTCAAATTCTACAAAGGCATGATTAATCTTTGTGCATTTCTCCAATCGAAGCAACACATCTTTTTCTTACATTCCGGCTTTGTTCTTCTTCCAGATACAGTAGCTAACTAGAAGAGTGTCAGCTCTAATTGGATGATGGTTTGAAGGCTTCACATCACCCGGAGGTTAAGTAATGTAGCACAGAGCCTGTGTTATTCAAAGGGAATGTTTTAATACACTGGGAGAAATGTGGAGACACAGCAGCTGTGTGAACTCTGGCAGACACACTGCCCTGAAGAAGCCCTGTATTGTCTCTAATACCTTAAGTTCAGCAGTTTTAATTCCCACCGCTGTGTGATGTTTGACAGTTCATTCATTTAGAGAGCTTCAGGGATGCACAGGTGACTCAAGTTCAGATAGCTATTTTAAGGATATGTCGCTTCTGTTTATTTTTTAATGCTAAGGAGAACACACTGAGTGAGTCAGAGGAAGACCTTTTGCACACAAAAGAAACGGTTCTTTCAAAAAGGAGAATGTTTTGACATTTAGAGACTAAGCACTTCTTTGGGGGATAGACTTCCTTAACACTGAAACACTGATTGGTAGCAAAGTTAAATAGAGCCCAACCACATAGCACCCTCTCTGAATGTTGGGTTTTAAAATACTCCTGGCTGTAAAACAGGGATCTAGGCTAACTACGTAAACCTTTCTATATTAGTTATTGCAGAGCCTTCAATCATGCCTCTCCATCTAGTCTGCAAAGGGTGTTTATGAACTTCATCTTGATCTAATTAGACACATTGCCAAAAATTGCAGTTAGTGGAGTTAATGGACAAGACTATGCTCTTCCCACGAAACAAAAATATACAGGAAACAGGTCTTTGCAATACTACCTACAGTATTTTCCCATAGTAACCACAGTAGGGTTATAGGTCAGCTGTCAGGGATTAAGGGGTGCGTAGGGACTGATTAAGGAGGTAAACAGAAGATGAAGGGATGAGCCAGACCACAAGTGGGTGCGGAGGACATAGACCCAGAAAAACTGAGAAGGTCAGAGCAGCAAGGGTAACAAACGAGGTCTGATAGCAAATCATAATGTATGCCACAGCTACATTCTTAAGAAAAATGTCTATCAAAAGTAGTTCACAGGATTTTTTTGGAAGTTAATATAGCATTTCTATTTTTAAAAAAACTGATATACTTACTAATGTAAAAAGAACATTACCAAGAATAAATTAGCAACACTTAAAATATTATTTCTTATGCTCTAAACCAACATTTTCATATTTCAATGGAAAATGACTCATTTTGTCACATTAAATAGCATAAATCAAAGTAAAAAATCTGTATGGAAATTATATTGAGCTTCCCAGTATATGAAGATGAACCAGGTTACACTGAAGTATAAAAATATCAACTCCACAAAACCAATTCTTGAAGTCTAAACAATTCATTGCTCAGATATAAAAGGTTTTTTTTTTAAATAAGTAGCCCAACATAATTTTTCTTCCTCTCTCATTCCTATATCCCACTTTCTCTGTATCTCAATCTCCCTCAAACTCCTAACTAAATTCTCATTGTAGCTACTATATCCAAATAAAAATTCCATCATGCCAAGTCTTTTTTTGTAATCCATATTTCTTTGCTCTGCCCTTCAATTTCTCTTCCCACAACCTGGCCCAAACCTTTTCAAGTTGCCAGCATTCCCCACTATTCTACTGTTTTAGTGGAGGTTGAGAAGTTAAGGGAGGATAGGAGAGAAATGTTTCTGATTCTCCAGGGAACAAGTTTGTCCATGTCCTGCCATGCACTCCCTCCAACCTCACTTTCTTGAGAACTGCAGCTCTGTTTTACACATGCAATGCTATTAATCATCTTTCCGAAGTGCCATGTTGATTATATTGTGTCTCTTTTTGGAAGCTTGCAGTCATTTTCAGTTGTCATTTCAGTCAAACTGAAATGGATAATCTTTTAGATTTTTAAAGAATAATTGCTCAAATGCACAATACCTCGTTATTTCAGGAAGTTTTTATGCAGGCCTTATTAGCACTTCTTTCATCTCAGGGTATTTTTATTTTCCCCGGCATATTATATGCAATATTGCTGAAGGCTTAGGCATTTAACTCAATTAAAACATAAATGTTAGATGCTTCCTTTTTTTTTAACCAACCCAAGATGTTATAATGGAAATGTTCACTGTTCTTGATATCGAAGACATTCACAGGAAACCAGAGATTTCCTTTGAATGAATAATTAAGTTTTTAAAATACTCAAATTAGTGCTGCATTGAATTATAAGCTGTCATTTCCAGTAGTCATTTGTTCTGACATCTCTACATTACTGAACTGTATTTTTGGAAAAAAAACTAGTGTCTAGAGACAGCATTTTGTCACTACCCATGTAAAGTATTAAGAAAAAATTCTGCCCAAGATTGTGTTTGTATTATCATCAACCCAATTTGTTCAATGATTTTCAAGAGCAAAACCAATACTTTTTAACATGCAGAAGTCATTTTTAGAAATAAATTTTACATTGTAAGAATAATTTGTTGCTAATATTTTTATTTTTGAAATAAACTAATCAAGTATGAAAAATTATTACATTCATATGATAAATTTGCCCCCTTGGTAAGAGCATAGACAAAAATGAAACCAAGTTCATGAGAATAGCCTTGAATTGTCCTCATCAAAGTGGTATTTCTACAACACAATCTATAATTGTTTCTATTTATAACTTGTTCCAGTTATCTATTGCTAAATAGCAAACCACTCCAAATTTAGTATTTTTAAAAAATAAACACCATTTGTTTTGCTCTTAAATATCAAATGTGAGCAGAGTCACTGACAACATCTTATCTCTGCCTCATGGCCGTCGGCTGGGGAAGAGCAAGAAGCTGCGGATGCACTGGCTGAGGAGAGAACCATCTGAATGCTCACTCATTCCACATCCAGTGGTTATGATGGCTATAGGAAGGGTGGGATTTTAGCTGTAGCTGTGGGCTAGAACACCTACATATAGTCCTTCATGTGGTTGTTTGGCTTCCTCACAGCATAATGGCCGACATCTGAGAGTGAATGTCTTAAGAGGACAATGTGAACATGTGTGACGTTTTTATGACACACCCCCACCTCTGAAAAAAACGCAGCATCACACAGCTGCACTCTATTAGTTAAGGCAGTTACAAAGGTTTTCCCAGTTCAAAGGGAGGAAATATGAATCCTACCAACTGATGGAAGACTTATCAGCCTCACAGTGTAGAAACTGCATGTGAGATGGGATATATTGCGAAGACCATCTTTGGAAAGTACAATCTACTATATGACTGTTCAAAGATGTGGCTCTCTTACAATATATGTTTCATAAAATATGCTCCTGCAAAAGCTTCCCTTGCCAAATGCTTTTTCTGCAGCAGGGAGAATTTTTATGAATTTGATTTTGGGTACAGCATGAGAAGCTTCTAGGCTGAATATTACCCCCAAAAAACCTTCCTTCTGATGAGAAGCACGCTGATCAAACTATCTTGCTTCACTTCATCAAGAGGTTATTTGGGTTGGGATTAGGCCACCTTATTATCACTCTTTGTAGAATATACAATTAACTACTTTGATTCATCCAGAGAAATTCCTTATGCACCTATAGTAAGAAGCAAATATCCCTGGCTGGCCTAACCCTTCACCTTTAAGCCAGTCAGTCAGCTCCTTTGTTTCAACACATAATAATTTTGAACCCTGACATCTTTGCTTTGTTCCCAATCTTAATCACTAATGTTGACCCATTTCATATCCTGTTTCATGATCTTATCCTCAGCCCCAGACCTCTTGCTTCAGCTTCTTGACTAGAGACTCACACTTACTGCCTTTAAATCTGATGATGCATAGGACAGGTTTATGGGTCATTTCCTTGCATATGATTCCCATTGTTCCTCAGGCTACATCTCCTTCCACTACTCCAGACAACAGTCCACTGTCTGCTGGCAACTTACAGCCCAAACTCTGCAACCCTACCTGAGCATCAGCCTATGAAGCCACCATTTCTGGGGACTGGTAAAGCTGAAAGAATGGTGCCCCAACCATGGAGAACACAAGTGTGAATTACTCAGATGTTCACTTCCAGTTCATTTAGCTTCTAGTTGAAGAAACATATGTGTAAACAAGTAAATATAATACCAAACAGAACAGAATAAAATGAATGCTGTAAGAAAAATACGAACTCCTTAGCAATATTATTTGAGAATTCAGATAAATAAACAACTGCTTTATTTTCCTAGAAAATTATTTGATGCTGACAAATAATTATGTATAATAAACATAGCCTGGACCTGTCTTAACAATGAATGACAGCTCCCACAATCCCTATGCTAGGTCTCTCTGCTGGTGGTGGCATGGTGCCAAGTAGAGAGATCCCAAATAGGTCACCACAAAAGTTCATCACTGACAGCTCTATTGAAGCGGAAGAAACAAGTGTTGTTGGTGCTTGGAGATACACTACATACCCATGAGAATATTTCTGATCTCATTTATACTTAAATATTTGGTGACACACAGTTCTGGCAGTGTTTGGCAGTTACTGCCTATGCTGTTGTGTCCTATATAAAAATTCCCACTTTTTTATTTTGGGTATTATTTAAATTTCCTCTATGTGTTTCTTACCCACATTCTAAATGTTGTCTTTGATCTTTTCTCTTTATTCAACTAGTTTGACTCACTGAAATTCCAAGACATATTTTGGCACAAGACAAAAAGAACTGAATAGATTAAATATTTTTCTGAGTCTCTTTTTAAACTTTGGAGTAAACACAAGTTAAAAGTTATTGTCAATGCCATGTGACTTAATGAAAGGTGCTGTATGTGTTTTTATGCATACTTCAGAAAAATATTTGCTGCTAATATCCTTTGGGTAATATATTTGAACCTCAGCACATATTTCCTTTATCAAAATTGGTAAGCCAAGATCATTTTTATGCTTTATTTGTAATTGCTGGAAAAAACCTCAAGCATTCTAAGACAGGCAGGCTCAGGAAGGAAGGAAGGAAGGAAGGAAGGAAGGAAGGAAGGAAGGAAGGAAGGAAGGAGAAGAGGAAAGGAGAGGAGAGGAGAGGAGAAAAAAGAAAAGAAAAGAAAAGAAAAGAAAAGAAAAGAAAAGAAAAGAAAAGAAAAGAAAAGAAAAGAAAGACAAGCAAAATGAACTTCTCTTTACAGAAGCTAACCCTTTGAATGTGGATGACTAATGCTTGATAAATGAGTAAGCACTGCATAAAATTGTGAGTGTTCAGTGGGAGTTTAGTGGGGTGTGTAGTTTCTTCATAGCGTATGGAGTATTTTGTAATCAAAGCATAATTTTATTTGTCTTACGTAACACAACATAAGTTATTGGAATATTGAAAATGTAGATATATTTTAATAAATCAAAATCATCACAGGAAAGAATTCTGAATAACGAAGTCATTCCTGGGTCCCTAATGGCAGCCTACACGTGTTCTGTTGATCTGACTCCTGCCCATCAGCAGTTATTAGCTCTGTCCCCTGCTTCTGTCATAGTAAATCTCTCATGAGGAAGTATCTGAGTGTAAACTCTGCACTCTGGCCTGAGAATGTGAAGTCGATCACCTTTTCTTGTCATTCTTCTCCTGGCTGTCTCAGTAGAAAGACAGGATGCCTTCTGTCAGCAAACTGGGCTCCAGCTTGAGTTGGACCACAATTCTACCCCTTCACAGTAGGAACAATTAGTTGAGCCGCTATAGATCCAGTTTTGATATGAAAGCTACAATAATCCCTTTGTAGCATTCCAGTTGTCTTTTCAGACTTCAACAATCATTTAAATTTAATCTTGATAAGAAGGTCCTTGGAATACCCACCTTCTGGGACTCTAAGAACTACCAAACCAAATAATCTTTTAAAATAGGACATTCTTCAGTCATAGGCTCTCCCATCAAGTTGTTACTAGCTACCAGATGTATCTTCTATCTACAGAGATATAAAATAGGCTGTTGCGACTTGATTAGATACAGCAGGATATATTCAAATGTCAATGCTATATTTTAAATCCAAGTGTATGTTTAGTTTTAAATTAAACATTTAAAAAAACATATTTTTAAAAAATTGATGGTTTCCTTTTACTAAGCATCCTAGACTCTGAAACATTTTCACTATTAAGATACAGCTCAAATCCTTCACTGTGGTCACCCAGATAGCCCAGCACCTAAATGCCTAGTCACTCATAACGAGTCAAGATTACATCCAGCCAGGCCTCTGAAAAACCACATACTCACCTGGTTATTTTTCCTCTAACCAAATGAGTTCAGACCAGTATTTCTGAGGATCTATAGGCTCTCAGAACATTCTCATTTTGCTAGCCCTTCATCAGCATGTACCAAACATTGACTGGAGTGTCAACTGCAACCATCAACTAACTCCCTTTGTGACCTGGGCTTATCTCCTTTCTTGTATTTTATTTTCATACTTTAAGTGTGCGTCTGAATATAAAGACACCATCAGTGGAGGGAAATGAACGTGCAATCTAGAACCAGAGCACATCCCTATTCTGAATAACACTAACATGCAACATCTGCCTAGCATGGATAAAACAGAAAGCAATATTCACATGGTTCCTGCCCTCATACAGTTGATAATCTAAGATGGAAGACAGAATAACTACAAAGGAAGGAAAGAAGTACAAAGGAAAGTTAAGACAAGTAAACACTGTAAAAATGCTAAGAAGTAGCAGGGCTTGAGGTGCTCTCAGTGAATCACGTGGGCTGTGATCGTGTGCTGGAATGTAAGAAGTGCTGCATAAATCACTCAGTCCCACAGAGCTCACCTCCCCCTAGCCATGGTGCCAGGAATTCCCAAATTAATCCTTTCACTTAACCAATCAAATTATCCACCATGTGACAGAAATTCAACAAATACTTACTGAATAAATGTTATAACAAGAACTCCTTAGCTCCAGCCTTTCACCAGATTGGGTCCCAAAGACATAACCTGAAGGATTTGAGAATTTGTTCTGGAACACTAGAGAAGCACCAGGCTCCAAGAGGAGCAGGCTAGATGCATGCTCACAATTTGCTGACCACCAGCTCAGCTGAAGACACTAATTTATTCTGATTTCCTAAGGTGGACTTTGAAAATTCAATATGGATGACTAACCGTCCTCCAACATGTCTATTTTCATAAAAGAAAAACTAACAGCTACATGATAAAAACCTATAATATCAAACTCTGGGGACTGCATTCAGTACTGACCTACTTACACTATTGGCCTAGTTAAAAGAGAAAAATTAAAACAGATGTGCCTTGATAATCCATTCCTTTTCAATGAAATAGATTTAGCAACTGAATTTCAACTACAGTGCTAAGGGAGACTCATTACAGTGATTTTCCAGTCTAGTCTAAACTTTTCTGTGGTAATTTTGGATACAGTTAGAGATTAATTTTATGGAAAAGGGTCTTAGAAAGCTAAGGTTCAAAGTTTTGAACCATTCATGAGCCAGTCAGCAGAACTTTGTGAACTGCATTCATAGTTCTTATCAGTTCTTGGTTCTAAAGGGAACCATTCAGTCATTCATTGAATGAATATTTGAGGGTATGAACATGTTAAAGCAAATAGATGGCTGACCAAAAAAACCAAACAAACAAACAAAACTATCACTCCTTGAAAATCTTAAATAAATGGTCCTTGATTTCATAAAACATAAATTATGTACCTATTGTACATCAGGTCCTATGCTATTAAGCAGACTGGCAAACCATCAAGTGCAACACAATGTGATAAGCCTTTTCATAGAGATATGCACATTATGCTACCAGAAAATGAAGGGAGAAGCAGACAACTGTTTCATGATGACTAGAGTAGATTACTGTTGTTGTGATGTAGTTTATTTCGGCGGGGGTGGGGGGGCAGCCTGTGTGTTTAGTCTTGTGGTGAGTTCTTAACTACATTTTAGGCACCATACTAAATACATTTCAAGATTTCTCATTTGATGCTCATAAGCCTAGGAAGTCAAAAACTATTTTTCCCAATTCAACCTTGTATGAAGGAAGGAAGGAGGGGCAGAGGAGGAATGGCAGGATATTAAATCTGGCCAGGTAGGAAGGACAAGGCAACACAGAGCACATGAAGGCAACAAGGAATTACTGAAGAGTTTGTATGCAAGAGTTGGTATGCACAGTAGTAACATGATCTCCTTTCCTGTTATACAGACCACTTTACCTTTATATTTGCCAGAGGTGATATGTCCTTAGGAGCTTTCTGCAGAGGAGCTTTACTGGTTCACAAACATTAGGCAGGGGTAGCATTATCCACAACTGTTATGGAATAAGTCACACGAGGAAACAGAGGGAGCTCTCATTAAGATAACTTTACCAAGGCAAGTTAGCATAACTAGTCATCAGGCCAAGAGCTCTAGCAGCACAGTTTCAAGTCCTGGCTTATTCATTCAATCACCCTGTTTTTCTGCGTGGTGGTAGTATGCGGTAGAGATGTGAGAAGCAACAATTATCTATAAAATACATTGCCAGTTTCTTCCTGATAAATATGATAAAGCTCTTACTCAGAAAATAAAGCAAGGTGGTATCCAAAGTCAGACATTAAATGAAGACCAAACATGCAACCACCCCCCACTGATACCCCAACACATGCATACATGCTCAAGGCTTTGCTTGATCTCATATATGCAGATCGTGTTATATATTGGTTTTTTTCAAGAAAGATTTTATTGTTCAGTAACCTCTACGCCCAACATGGGGCTTGAACTGACAACCCCAAGATCAAGAGTTGCATGCTCTACTGACTGAGCCAGCTCGGTGCCCCTGTATTGTTATGATTAGAATATACTAACAGTAGCTTCCCTGCACACACTGAGTAACGTGCTTATGGCTACAGGGTAATGATTAGTCATCCCTGTTGCAGATTAGGAATTTGACCAACTTTTAAAAAATATCCACTTTGAGGCCTCATCTTAGACAAATTCACTTAGAATAGGTCTGGATAAGGCCCAGGTATTGCTATTTTTAAAAAGGTCTCCAAGTGATTCCAGTACATAGCCAGGTCTATGAACCTAAAGTCTTAGGAAATGCATAAACTGCTGACTGCTGTGTGATGAATTTCAAATCTTGCCAGGGTAAAGGTCCTCTTTAGGCCTTCAGGGTTTTGAATACAACCCATCGCTCTGTATCCTAAACAAATTACCTGTTTGCTTGTCTCAGCATACCTGTCAGGAGAGCTACAAAGGTGAAGAATAAGCAATGCAGAAACTGTCCAGACATGCCACTGAATCCCATGTACTCTTGTTGGCCCACTTTTTCCATTTTAAAGAATTGAGTTTTAAATGCAGTCCTAAAAGAATTACATATTTGCTCAAATATTTTACCTGCAGTTAACATATGTTGTCTCTAAAAAAGCAATGATGACTGAATTATTTATAAAATGGTATACTTCTCAAGGAAACTGAGAACATAGAGCCTTTTCCCTACACCATGATTTTTTCATAATTCAAAGTAGATACTTGGTTAATACAGCTAAATATAATAATAATACTGACAGTCCAAAAGGCAAGTTATTAGAGAAAACAAATACAGATATGATCTCATGTCTTTCTTATTGATCTGAGCTATTCCAGTCAACACCTACTACAACTCTATTTTTATTACAGGATTTGAGTGTTATGTTTTTGTTGTTTTCAGCTCATCTCGAATTTTTTAAGATGGAGTTAAATCTCTCTAAGGAATACTTCTGGCTGTAAAGCTTTCAGGACAACATGTTTCGACAGCCTTGAGTTTATCTGCATCTGACAAATGAGAATCTTCTCTAGAATTGCTTTCTAGAAATGAGAGTGGGCTCTTCCATCCACTATCAGGTGAATAAAAAATAATTAGTGGAAATGAAAGCAGATTTAGAATATAGAGAAAAACAGAAAAACATTATCCATAACCTCATCCCCTGATCACAGTATTGTTAAAATTTTGGTGATTTGCCTTTTAGCTTTCTTTTCTATACATCAGATTCCCTCCAACATAGATGGGATGAGACTATATACACAATTTTACATTCTGATCTTTTTACTCAATTGTATGTCGTAAGTATCTATTCATATTATGATGTAGTACACTTCTTATTTTAGAAGAGACCTGAGGCAGTTTAAAAAATCATTTCAAGGGGCCCCTGGGTGGCTCAGTGGGTTAAAGCCTCTGCCTTCAGCTCAGGTCATGATCTCAGGGTCCTGGGATCGAGCCCCGCATCGGGCTCCCTGTTCAGAGGGGAGCTTGCTTCTTCCTCTCTCTCTGCCTGCCTCTCTGCCTACTTGTGATCTCTCTCTCTCTGTCAAATAAATAAATAAAATCTTTAAAAAAAATCATTTCAAGAGAAACTGTTTAAAGATACAAAGGAAGAGCCCATCTAATAGAAGCAGATTCTCTCGGGCACCTGCCTGATAGCATTTGGACTATGAATTTAACATTTCTCCTAACTGAGGTAAAGTGGGTAATTTGTGGGTATTATTTGCTTATTTTACAACAAAAGAAAGCATTTTTACTCATACAGAAAACAAAGGGCAGGCATTAATATAGATAGTATTTTCTACCTAAACTCAATTCAGAAATTTATTACATGTGGGGACTTAACTGGGATGACTGTGTCCTTTATCTTCTGAAGCAGGGGACTTTTAAGAATACATGGATGAGGGACACCTGGATGGCTCAGTGGGTTAAAGCCTCTGCCTTCAGCTCAGGTCGTGATCCCAGAGTCCTGGGATCGAGCCCCACTTTGGGCTCTCTGCTCAGCAGGCAGCCTGCTTCCCCCTCTCCCTCTGCCTGCCTCTCTGCCTATTTGTGACCTCTCTCTCTGTGTCAAATAAATAAATAAGATCTTTAAAAAAAAAAGAGTATATGGATGATTATTGGTTAATAATTACTGGGAAAATAGGACAGCAGAAGTAAACTGGGACTGTCCTAATTATTAATAAGAAAATTAAATGTCACAGATAATTTCTATTATTTTTACCTATTAGCAATAATCATTATAAATTATAGTGCAATCATGATCTTCTTGCTTAATATGGTTATTTTTCTTATAATATTCTGTTAAGAGAAGCATGTATATAGTGTAGCCATTATTGAAAGTACAAAGACTAAACCTTAGATTAAAATTCATCATAGTCACTACCTATGAGGGTCAATATTATACCATTTGTTGAACACTTAAAGTCATTGAGCTATGGAAATATTCATGCATAAAAACTTACAATTGTAAAAGATGAACAGAAAGAATATCACTTTGTGGGGGAAAAGAGTACAAGTTATACAGTCTGAAGTTAATAGCACATTTTTTAAAGATTTGATTTATTTATTTGACAGAGAGAGAGCAGAAGAGCACAAGCAGAGGGAAAGGGAAAAGCAGGCTCCCCACTGAGCAGGGAGCCCAATGTGGGGCTAGATCCCAGGACCCCAGGATCATGACCTGAGCCGCAGGCAGAGGTTTAACTGACTGAGCTACCCAGGCACTCTTTAATATAGCACATTTTAATGATTAAGATGAGTAAATATATTTTTTTAAAGATTTTATTTATTTATTTGACAGAGAGAGAGAAAGATCACAAGTAGGCAGAGAGGCAAGCAGAGAGAGGAGGAAGCAGGCTCCCCACTGAGCAGGGAGCCCAACGCGGGGCTCAATCCCAGGACCCTGAGATCATGACCTAACCCGAAGGCAGAGGCTTTAACCCACTGAGCCACCCAGGTGCCCCAATATTTTTAAACAAAGTTCAGAAGTACTTCCTGAGTATTTAAAGATGAAGATCTTAAGGGGAAAAAAATGAAATAAACTCCATAAATAAAGTATTAAAATGAAGCCTACTTAACACTAAGCAAAATAGAAAGATAAGCCAAATGTTGGGAAAAAAATATTTGTGAGAAAAAGAAACCACAAAGGAGTAGCATGAGAATATATATTTTTAAAATCCACAAATAAATGAAAAATAGACAAAAATTCAATAAGGAGGAAGCAAAAAAAACCAGATAATATGAATAAACAATCCACTAATGAGGAAACAAAAATGTCTAACATGTATTTATAAAAGATGGCCAAATATGCATAATCAGGGATAGAGACATTAAAAAACAGAGAGATACCCCTTTATACTAACTTATTTGACTAAAAGATTTATATTTAATAATACTTTAATAGTGAGTCTTTTTTAATGTCACTCTTTCATTACCAGGTTTTGGTGAGGACATGAGCAACAAGTACAACTAGTGGCGGTGCTAGTTGGTACTACTATTTGGAGAATAATTTTGGCATTGTGTACTAAAATTGAGGTACAAACATGACAACCAGAAATATGGCCCTCCAAACAACTAGAAATAGCAAAGCGACGGCAAATACACTTTGAAAAGCACAGATACAGCCACAAGAAAGTAAGGTGAATCTCTAGAGGCCAAAAGACAAGGGAACTGAAAACTAGAATCATGTTGTATGAGTTGTCAGTGTGGCATCTGGGGAGTTCTTTCAATTCCTACAAATGCAGGGACTTAGATCTTCAAGACCACAAGGGAACAGAACACGAGGTCTTTGGCTTGAGGGAAGCTGGAGTCAGGACAAGATGCTCCATCCCCTCACCTTACTAGACACCACAAACGCATATAAGCACACACATACACTTAGGCACATATATAGAACACAAACACACACACGTACACTTCACACACAAACATACAATGCTTGTATTGTAGAAGCTTACATCTTTAGTGAAAGGGTTGAAAAAAACAGGTCTATCAACACTGGAAAATATATATAGTTTGCTTTGTATGTGCTCTGGGTAGAAAATTATCTCCCCTGAGAATCTGTGACACCAGATCTGTGCTGTATTTAAGATTAGATTTTGAACATACAAGTAAACCAAGAATCCCTGTTTTAAAAAATTAACACTGAAGGGTACCTGGGTGACTCAGTCAGTTAAGTATCTGACTTTGGCTCAGGTCATGATCTCAGAGTCCAGGGATGGAGCCCCACAGCCTCCCCACTCAGCAGGGAGTCTGTTTATCCCTCTCCCTCTGCCCTGCCTCCAAGCTCATGCTCTCTTTGTCTCTCTCTCAAATAAATAAATAAAATCTTTTAAAAATAGAGAGAGAAATTAACACAGAAATGGTATAAGGTGGATGCCTGGCATAAATAAAAGCTATGAATGAACACCTTGGATCAGTCACTATCCTCTTTGCAAAGGGGCTGTTTAGAGTTATGGATGTAATAACCATGTGAACCCAAAGGGATAAAGAGCTGCCTGCGGCTAGTACCAAGGTAGCTATTATAATTCATGCCAAGAGAAGGTGAGGGAAGAGAGGAGATGCAGGAATCTAGGAGAGAAGCGGGTAGAGAAACTCATATTGAGTGAAACAATGACCTTCACTTGAGAACAGGTGAAGAAGTATAAAAAATAGAGACATGTACAAGAATGTACTTTGTATCATTGCTCTTAAATGCAAAAAAAGGATACATTTTAAATGCACCAACAGGACAATAAATTAACAAACTGTGCTACCTATTCATTGGACTATTGTATAACAGTTATAATAAATGAAAAAGCACTACATTTATCAATATGGATACATTTCTAAAAAAGAGCAGCTTACAAAAGATTCCTGTAACATTTATATAAATTTTTAGTTTGTAAAACAGTATTTGTGTTGTTTATATCTACATATATATGTAATAAAAGTACAAAACATGCAAAGGAATAATAAATATAACTTTGATATAGTACATAAATTTAAGAACTCAGAAGAAGGGGAATGACGTTTAGGAGGAACACAAATATTCATGTATATCTGTAGTATTTTCTTCTTGGTAATTCTGTTGTAAATATGGTGGTCAACGTTTTACAGCTGAGTAATAGATACATGGCTATTCCTCATTATTTTTCCTGCTATTCTGTATTCTTGAAACATTTCATAACTAAAATCCAAGTTTCCTAATTACTAATTTAGATGATCAGCCTTCAAAAATGATGCCTAAAGTCATGTGAAATTATAGTGAATTCAACTGAAAAAATATTTCTATATATATTATTTAGGTAAAGTTTTCTAATAAATATTTTAAAGTACAGGGTCTAATTTATAGCCAAAATTACACATGTTCCCCTTTAAAGAGTTCTAAATATTTATAGCATTAGAACATTGGGGAAGATACACGGGGAAGTACCCACGTGGGGAAAAAAGAGGCTTTAAAGAAAAATGATACATTTATAGGCAAAATTATAGCCAATCTTTAGGTTGCATAGTTTTACTTTCATCAGAATTAGGACATCTCTTATCTACTTAAAATTATTAAGCTTTTAATTTTGCTTTCTTATTGATTCATATACCCGATCTCATTCCAAATCTCTTGAGGAAATTAACTGAATATACACTCACATATATGTGTATAGGGATCTCATATATATGCATATTAAACACACAGATATATAAATATATGAGGAATAGGATGCTGTTTGTCTTGACAGGAGAAAGTGGTGGACTAAACTGAAATTGAAAAAGATCCATTTTGAAATTATAAAAGTAAATGTATTAATATGTGGCAGGGATAAAATATGAAAATAACTCATCACATGCCTGTCTTTGCCCTTCTTGCCTTCCAAGCAGAAAGGATTATTTGCTGTTTGAGCAGATCCCCAGCCAGAGCCTTTGCCATGCCGGTGAGCAGGGCTACAGAATTGCTGATTTATGTGGTTACAAGGCACAATGTGAGTTCACTAAATTTGAGGAAGTCAGAGAAATCTCCATGTGAAATGCCAGGCTGGGAAGTCAGTCTGCACAGACATCCAATTTCTTATTTAATCCTTCCTGAAAGAAAAGAGGAAGGTAGTGACAGAGAAGAGTGGAACTGCACAGAGCCCTTGCACTGTTTCTCTGGCAAAGAATGGGTCTTCCAGAAGCCAAGCTGCAGCCAGGGAATATCTGAAACGCTGGGGAAAGCCTGCTTGCTTCCAGGCACCGCTATGCCAGGGTCTGAAACAGGTGTGACACACACTCCACTCTTGGACCCTGGAAGTATTTTTACTTTTCTCTCCCACCTGAGAGCAGGAAGCTTAGTACATAAATATGCACTGAGTGAATAAATGTGGATGAATAGTTGACCCATGCCACCAAAATGCTACAAAGATGACAGACTCTTATCACTGAAAAATTCCAAGTCTAAGTGCAAGTCTTAAGATCTAAAATTAGGAGTTGTGTGTGGACCCACAGACACAAGTTTTTGAAAAACTGTCTAGCTGCCCTGAATGAGCATATGCTAAGGTGGAGAATTATTAGAATTCATATGTAGGAGGGATAAAAATGTACATGTAACTTAAACATGCAAAGAAAAATATAGCTCTGTGGCTTCCCAGAGCTGATTTCACATTTTTGACAAGCTCCCACTGAATACTGAAGGAGTTGGCAAGTATGGGCTGGGGGAAACATATCAATATACAAGATTTCATGTTCACAGATCTTAAATTCTTTGGGATAATTCACCTTTCAGGTAAATACTTTCAGAGATTCTCTCTTTTTCCCTGCTTCTGCCAACACGGCATTTAGCTCTGTTGTAGAGCTTAGTTGATTTCATGGTGGTGCAGGAGGGAGCTTCAATATGCTATAAGCAGGTCTAATCCATTCTCTGGTCCACCATCCATTTCTACTGCAGAGTTTCTGGCCAAGGTCTGCTTTATTCTGAGGTGTGGCTCGCCTGTCTGTTCCAGACTGAGACTCGTGGACCCAGCCATCTACCTCTCCTAAAATGGCCACAGCTTCACATCCACCCCCCAACTACACCAGCCCCACAAGTTCTTTCAGCACATTCACATTCCACTCCCTCCTCCATCTTCCACTAGACACAGAGATTCAAGATCCCCAGCCCACCACCCAGAGGCCATGGGAGATAGGAGCCCTGACTTAGGTTCAACTACCTACTTTCCTCCCTCCACTAATGCTGCACTAATTCTGCCACACTGTTGGACATACCTCCAAGTGCACAAGGAGCTTCTTCCACTTGCTCAATAGCCACACTCCACCACCTCGCAAGTCTAACTTAGTCTCACTAATTTTCCCTTTTTTCATTCCATCAAATTTATAAGACTATCCTCCCCTCCTGCAAAACAGAAAATTGCCTTTACTCCTGCTTATAGAAACCCTGATAGTCAAACCCACCAGACCTACATTTTAACATATTAATGGAAGCTTAAAGAATTAATAAAATTCATTCTCTTTCTACAAAGCATAACTTTGGGGGAGTATGGTTTTAATGTGGATTTAAAAATCCAATTAGAGATGATAAAAATTAATGTTCTTTTGCTTATATGCTGTATCGATTCTAATCTCAAACACAAATAAATGGGGCTACTTCATAGTAAGGAGATCAGAAAATGAAGCAACAAGCACAACTTGGAGAACCAGAAGCAGCTGAATTAGATCTGTGCCAAAGGAATATACAAGCAAGATTTATCATAGACTTGAAAGAGGAGAAAGACACACAACCACCATGGCAGTCTTCAGAAAACACAATCAAATTTTGATTTCATAAAAGTTGCCAGGGTGAAATGAGGGAACCAAAGTAATGCAGCTGTGATTCAGTTTCTTGAGAGTAGATTCTCAACGACCGCAATTCTGGTGACTGGGAAAAAGTTACTCCTTTGGATGCATTTATGGGACCCTCTTAAAGCCAGCCCAGGACTCAGGTCCTAGTAGAACCTGAGTGTTTCTCTTAATCTGCTTCCAGTGTGGCAAGATGTACCTTAGGATTAACCTAGCAGCTAGGCAGTAATTTCCTGATTTTTTTAGGATGTTTCACACTGGGGGATAAAATCTGTAACAGCCCAGGACTGTCCAGAATTTTGGAAGGGTAGAAGCAGGTGCATCAGTTTTGACCGTGGCAAGGAGGCCCAACTCGTGTCCCACTGCCATCAGTATTTAATGAACACCCCCAGATTCTTTTTCTGCAATAAACACCCGTCCTGGATGAGAAGGGAATGAAATTAAATTCTGGTTGATTTCTGGGACCCTCTACAAACAGTTCCAAGTTCTCTAGAACCCAGATTTAGTACAAAAATACTTGACAGGCAAAGTCTTACTGAGCCAATTATAGAAGAAAGAGGTCCTGATGGCTGAAGAGGAATTCTAAAGAGCACATGGGTGTTAGGAGTAAAGACCTAGAAAAGAAAATGGGAACAGTTAGTTTCCATTAGTGGAAACATGGTATATAAGAAATTATTAATTGACTTAAGAAATTTAAGTAACGATTAAAGAGTATTTTCAGAACACTTATATGTATATTGAGAAAGACAATTATATTATTAGCCTTCTCTCAGTCTTCAAGAGTTCTGGAGTTGGCATCTTACACCAGTTAGAATGGCTAAAATCAAAATGACAAGAAATAGCAAAGTTGACAAGGATGTGGGAAAAAAGGAACCTTTGTGGGCGCCTGGGTGGCTCAGTGGGTTAAAGCCTCTGCCTTCAGCTCAGGTCATGATCCCAGGGTCCTGGGATAGAGGCGCAAGTCAGGATCCCTGCTCAGCGGGGAGCCTGCTTCCTCCTCTCTCTCTGCCTGCCTCTCTGCCTACTTGTGATCTCTCTCTGTCAAATAAATAAAATCTTAAAAAAAAAGAAAAAAGGAATCTTTGTGTACTCTTGTTAGGAATGCAAATCGGTGCAGCCACTGTGGAAAACAGTATGGACGTTCCTGAAAAAATTAAAATAGAGGGGCCCCTGGCTAGCAAAATTGGTAGAGCATGTTACTCTTGATCTCGGGGTCATGAGTTCAGGCCCCATGTTGGGATAGTTACTTAAAAAATTAAAAATAGGGGTTCCTGGGTGGCTCAGTCAGTTAAGTGACAACTCTTCATTTCAGCTCAGGTCACGATCTTAGGGTTGTGAGATAGAGCCCCACATTAGCCTCCACACTTAGCATGGAATCTCCTGGAGATTCTCTCCTCTCCTTCCCCCTCTGCTCTTCCCCCAACTCACACACACACTCTCTCTCTTTCTCAAATAAATAAAATCTTTAAAAATAAAATAAACAATAATTAAATTTTTAAAAAAAATAGAAATACTAGTATGATCAAAGAATTCCACCATTAGGTAGAAATAAAGAAAATAAAAACAGTAATTCAAAATGATAAATGCACCCTTATGTTTATTACATTAGCCAAGATATGGAAGCAACCTAAGTGTCCATAAAGAGATGAATGAATAAGGAAAAGGTGGTTTGCATGTAAAACACACACACACACATGCTGGAATATTACACCATCATAAAAAAGAGTGAGATCATCCCATTTGAGACAGCAAGGATAGACCTAAAGGGTATTATGCTAAGTGAAATAAACCAGACTGAGAAAGACAAATACCATATGACTCCACTCATAAGTGAAATCTAAAAAAATGAATAAATAAAATTAGTCAGACCCATAAATACAGACAACAAATTATGGCTATCTAGGAGGTGGGCAAAATGGGCAAATGGGAATGGGAGATACAGGCTTCCAGTGTGGAGTGAGTAAGTCATAGGAACAAAAGGAACAGCATAAGGAATACAGTCAATGACCTTGTATAGGGATGTAACAGGACAAACGGTAGCTCCACTTGCAGTAAACATAGCATAACATATAAACTTGTCAAATCATTAAGTTGTACATCTGAAGCTAAAGTAATATTATGTGTCAATTATACTCAAAAGAAGAAGAGTTTTGGACTTGGAGTTCTCTCTCACTGTGTGCTGTGTGTGTATGTAAGTGTGTGTACATGTGTGAGCATATGTATGTGTGTCTTTTAAACACGATTCTATGCTGCTGCCAACACCAAGGTGGCTCAGTTTATTCAGGTAACATATATTAAAGGCATATATTTAATAAGAATTACTAATTTATGCCTTTTCTCCTTTTTATCTTATTCATTTAAGAGTACTCATTATTTCTGTTACTTTATAAGATTACAGAAATTTAGAGCTAGGAAATATTATAAAATTTAACTAGCTTCATACCATCACTTACTGATAAGTAAATCAAAGGCTAATGAAAAAGCTCCCTAAAACACAGCTAGTGAATGAGGCAGTAAGAGCCAGAGACAGGTCAAGAAATCATTTCTTGGGATGCCTGGGTGGCTCAGTCAGTTAAGCATCTACCTTTGGTTCGGGTCATGATCCCAAGGTCCTGGGATTGAACCCCATATCGGGCTCCCTGCTCAGAGAAGAACCTGCTTCTCCCTTTCCCTCTGCCTGCTGTTCTGCCTACTTGTACTCTCTCGCTCTCTCTCAAATAAATAAATAAAATCTTTAAAAAAAAAAAAAAAAGAAAGAAAGAAATCAAGCTTCTTGATTCCTGCTACTCCAACAAGATATGGAAGTCAAAGTTTTCTTCCTTTGGGGAAGAAATTAACATTTCTGGCAGAATGCTTAAGCAAATTTCTGGTAAGTTTTAATTTAAAGTCTTGTTATGGGACACTGTTTCCTTCCCACATAGCTGTCAGACAAAAGTGACCTTTAAGCAGACCTTTTTTTTGTCATTTGTATCTAATCCAGTTGTTCTCAAATTCTGTTGCACCTCAGAATCACCTGAGGTAGTTTTTAAATTCCCAATGTCCAGATCAAACACCTTACCAATTAAATCAAAATGACTGGGAGTGGAAGCCAAGTATCAATATCAAGTATCATTTAAAGATCCTTTCCTAAGTGAGCCCAATGTCAGCAAACCACTATATAGCCAAACAATGATTAACGCTCTCTCTCTCCCTCTATGCCCCCTTCTCTCTCCCTCCTTCTGTCTCTTCCTTCCTTCATACCTCTACACACACACACACACACACACACACACACGCACGCACGCACGCACGCACTCACTCACACAAACTATCTCTGTCTCTCTCTTTTTCTCTCAAATGGCCCTTTGAATCTTGATTCTTGAAGTTGGTCTACTAGGGACTTTTTCTCTGAATGGATTACCTATTTTTCTAAAGTTTATCCTTCTTTTCATTATTTTTCAAAGCTAAATGATATGCTTGGATACTTCAAAAAATAATAACTTTTAAAGACAAATAACACATTCCTTGAAGTCTTTACATTTATATTAGGAAAATCTAAGAGAATCCACTTGCTCTGGATAAATAAAATCACAACTAAAAACTTACTGTCAGAAAAAGTGTTTGATTAGTACACAAATAACTATTTAACTAAGTACCTTACATTCCTTCCATGATATGGAAGCACTTGCTTGCTCTTCATTATATAATTATTGAACTGCTAATGCCTTTATGAGCTCTAATCACTTTTTCTGGCCTCTTCCCATCCATGGCTGCAGCTCTAATTGAGTTTACTAAGGAAGTAAATTATGCAATTGTCCATAATAAGATTGACAGGCCAATTCTACCACTTATTCTAACCAGCTAGTCACAGAACCACAATATCTAGTAGAGAATATAAGAAATCAGAAAAATTCCCAATATTGAAAATCTTATTTTTCTGTCAAATTAGTTTTCTAAACTTTGATCCCTATGCATTCATTAACTTGCAATAACAAATTATACAATTAAAGTATATGAAAGCAGCCAAAACTAGTATTATTGCTAGAGTAGAGAGAGCTATTTATTGAACTTCCAATATGTAGCAGGTTCTAACTGAGCACTTTATACCCATTACCTTATTTAATTTTCACAAAGATTCTGAGATGTGTCCTTATTTCATAGCAAGATAAATTGAGATTCTATATAAGGTTAATTAATATCCCCAGGGCATCCTGGTTGGGAGAGATCAGATAGGATTTATACTATCAAAAAATTTTAAAAGACCACTAGATTTTTATTATTGTTAAATCTAAATTTATTGACTAACCACACAAAGTAACATAGGCCAGTGAAGAAATCCATTTGAGTAGCTGATTGAAGGAAGAAAAGTCAGGGGTTTAACTGCCAAAAAGGAGGAGTCTGTGATGTTCATTGTAGTAAAGCTTTGAAAATTAGCCCTCTGGGTAAAATCAAATAAATATATATTGTCTGTACATAGTTTGTTAAATTCCAATTCCCCCAAAGGACTTGTATCTAGAATTTATATATTTTTAAAAACTTTTTTTTTTTAAAGATTTTATTTATTTATTTGACACAGAGAGAGAGATTACAAGTAGGCAGAGAGGCAGGCAGAGACAGGGAGAGGGGGAAGCAGGCTCCCTGCTGAGCAGAGAGCCCGATGCGGGCCTCGATCCCAGGACGCTGAGATCATGACCTGAGCCGAAAGCAGAGGCTTTAACCCACTGAGCCACCCAGGCGCCCTATTTTTAAAAACTTTTAAAACTCAATGATAACAATCCATTTTATTAATTAGGTAAAATATTCGAGCCAACACTTCACCAAAGAAGATATACAGATGAAAAATAAGCACATGATAACATAATCAAATGTCATTAGTCTTTAGGGAAATGCAAATTAAAACCATAATGAAATATTACTGCAAACCTACTAGAGTAACTAAAATTCAAAAAAATAATACCAAGTGCTGACAAGGATGCAGAGCAAGTGAAACTCTTTTACACTGATAACTGGGATGCAAAATGGTACAGATATTTTGGGAAAGGTTGGCAGTTTCTTTAAAAAAAATTAAGCATATACCTTTCATATGGCCCAACAATTGTACCCCTAGGTATTTATTCTAGAGAAATTAAAATTTACTTTATAAAAACTCTGTACATAAATGTTTATAGCAGCTTTATTCATAATCTCCTAAAACTAAGGGGAAAAAGCAAATATCCTTCAATAAGTGAATAGATAACAAACCGAATTATATGATGGACCACAGTTCATCAGTTAAAGAAATAAATTATGACAAGTGCAATAACACAGATGAATATCAAAGAATTATGCTAAGTGAGAAAAAAATCTAGCTAAAGGTTCCATACCCTATGATTCCACATATATGATATCATAGAAAAAATAAAAATATAAAAACAGAACAGATGGGGAGTCAACAAGATTTGCAGTGAAATACCCCTACAAAGGGGAAGCAGGAGGGAAGTTTGGGGTTGATGGAATTGTTCTGGGTCCTGATTATAGTGGTGACTGCACGAATCTACACAAGAGTTAAAACTCATAGGATTACACATGCACACACAATTTTATGGTTAATATTTTATAAATGGAAACTTTAGTGAAAGGAGGTAAAAGTACCATTATTCATTCATCAGCAACAAGTCTTCATTTAGGTTTAATAGGGGTCTGATATACTGGACACTCAAATTTTGTGGTCATTTATCAGCTTTAGTTGATCGGAATCAACTGTGATAAAACCCCAAAATTCAGCTTTTATATCTCCTAGGAAGGTGCTGCTGTAAGCTAAAAAAGAAAAAAAAAAATATATATATATATATAGTTTGTTATCCATTCACTTATTGAAGGATCCACAGACACACTTTGTTATCCATTCACTTATTGAAGGATATTTGCTTTTTCCCCTTAGTTTTTGGAGATTATGAATAAAGCTGCTATAAACACTTATGTACAGAGTTTTTATAAAGTAAATTTTCTTTTCTCTAGAATATATATATATGTGTGTATATGTATATACACACATATATATATTTCTAGTCCTTCTTCTTGGTGCTCCTTTGGCCTGAGGCAACACAATGAGCATACAAAAGATTTCAGTAAAACATCAGATTTTAGAGTCTACACCACTCTATTGATTTTAAATGTCATTCTCACAAAATTCCACTGTATTTATTCAAGTTATTCAAGTTCTTTTGATGGAGAATTATCTGATATATGAACCTCTAAAATAATGACTGTTCAAAAGCTCTTAAGGCCCTATTAACAATATACTTAACAGTAGTGACAATTAGAAATGACACAACAAATGTTTATAAAGTATCCCTTAATTTTTTTTAAAGATTTATTTTTTTTCTTTTTTTTTCTTTTTTTTTTTTAATTTATTCATTTGACAGAGAGAGAGAGATTACAAGTAGGCAGAGAGNAAAGAAGTTTCTATTTGGACAAGCCCAAAACAAGTGCAGTATCTAATGAATTGGTTTTTCACTTCTTAGACATTTAACNCCCTTAAAGAAGTTTCTATTGGGACAAGCCCAAAACAAGTGCAGTATCTAATGAATTGGTTTTTCACTTCTTAGACATTTAACTGGCTTATTACTAAATTTTACATAAGGATCCAAATGCAATAAGAGTTATTAGACAGCACAAAAATGTTAATTTATTTAGTGAGTAAAATAGCTAAAATGATTCTACTGGCTAGCGCTTTTAGACAAGCAAGTTTAAAATTTTTTTATTAAGTTGGTGTAGCACATACAGTATATAATGCTATTTGGTAAAACCGTAATTGTAAGGATGGTTTCAAATGTAGTATTCAAGGGCCTCAAGCCAAAAGAGAAACCTGTGCTCAAAGCAATGAAAATCAAGGATGCCTGGGTGGCTCAGTTGCTTAAGTGCCCAAGTCTTGATTTTGGCTCAGGTCATGCATGATCTTAGGGTCCTGGGATGGGGCCCCACGTCAGCTCCTGCTCTGCAGGGAATCTGCTTGTCTCCCTCTCCCTCTGACCCTCCCCCTGTTCTCTCTCTCCCTCAAATAAATAAACCTTAAAAAAAAAAAAAGCAATGAAAACAATTAATTCCAACCTGTCCTGGCAGATTTGATGTCAACAGACAGCCAGAAGAGAGAATAATTCATCATAGATACTACCAGTATAAAAATACCACAACTCAAACTGGCATATAACTGCTTCCCTGAGGGCAAGACCCATACAGTCAGTTGATACTACCATAGTATCAGTACACCAAGTCATATTTACACAATCTGAAATTTTAGTAAGTTATGTTAGTATAATTATCAGTGATCTTAGGTTAGAACTCTATAACCTAAAGTATTCTAAGGATACTAACCCAAGTATAACTTGAATATGAAAGTATATAAAAGTATACATAACCCAAGCAGCACAAAAATGTTTTCCTTAATCAATTTGTTGAGTAACTGTTATAAGTTATTTCCGGTGATGTGGCGCTATCAGCAATATTTTACATTCTATGGATTATAGAAAAGCTGTTCTCCTTTTTAGGAGCTATTCATGTCATAATCATAAGGATTAAAAGACACTAAGAATATACCTTAATTTTTTTTACTATTATAAATAATTTTGCTTTTTTTTTTTTTACAAAACTAGTGGCTGAATATTATCAACCTGGAAGGCATAATTTTTACTAATAAGGTTATTAATTGTGGGATAATCATAAATTAATTTCCATGGATGAATCTTATAATTGCAGCTGGCAACATTTTTAGTAGAATATTCAAATAGATAGAAACCTCCCTTGTATTCCAGAAGGATGACAAACTCAAGCTAATTAAATTTCCTGATACAATTATGGCGTTGCTGAATCTAACAAATAGTTGCCTATATAAAGAGTCTGTCCTAGAATTGGGATGTCCAAAAAATAAGAGATAGAAATTTCATGATTTAAAACAGTTAATATTGGGCGCCTGGGTGGCTCAGTGGGTTAAAGCCTCTGCCTTTGGCTCAGGTCATGATCTCAGGGTCCTGGGATAGAGCCCTGTATCGGGCTCCCTGCTTGGCAGGGAGACTGCCTCCTCCTCTCTCTCTTCCTGCCTCTCAGGCTACTTGTGATTTCTCTCTCTGTCAAATTAATTAATTAATTAACTTTAAAAAAAACAGTTAATATTATTATTAACTAGTAGTCCTACTAGTAGGTATTGATCTGAGTACTATGTTATCTGTTTTAGATAGTTGAGAGTATAAAATATAAGTGAATTAAACTTTGTCACTTAGTGAGGAGTCTTTGAAATACTGAATACATTCTCTTGGAGAGAAAAATAAAACAAATTTAAAAAGTGATAATGATGCAAAATATAGACTTGTCGAGTCACTATGTTGTACACCTGAAATTAATGTAACATTTTGTGTCAACTATACTTAAATAAAATAAAATATACTTACATGAAAAAATAAATGAGAATGATAATGATGAAAATAAAAGATTAGTGATCAACAACACTGCCCAACAGAGAACTTAAAAGAGCCAAAACCAAGGCACAGGCAGAAAAAAAATTTTTTTTTTAAGATTTATTTATTTATTTTATGGGATGCCTGGGTGGCTCAGTCCATTAGGCATCTGCCTTCAGGTCAGATCACAATCCCAGGGTCCTGATCTCCAGTCCTGCATCGGGCTCCCTGCTAGCAGGGAGTCTCCTTCTACCTCTCCCTCTGCCCCTCCCCCTGACTCATGTTCTCTTGAACATTTTCTCGTTCCCTCTCTCAAATTAAAAAAAAAATCTTTAAAGATTTGTTTACTCTAGAGAGAGAGAGAGCACACGCAAGTGGGAGAAGGAACAGAAGGAGAGAGAAAATCTCAAGCAGACTCCCTGCTGAGTGAGGAGCTGGGTTTGGGGCTGGACATCATGATCCTGAGATCATGACCTGACCCAAAATCAAGAGTCAGATGCTTAACTGACTGAGCCACCCAGTCACCCTAAGATTGAACAAAGAAATCACATGACTATTTCTACCTAGCCATTGAGTCAAGAGAGACAGCAGAAATTAGAACTACTAAGACTCAAAAGTCAAGGACGGAGGTAGAAAAGGAAAGAATGGGAAGCAAGCAACATGTACCAAGTCAGGCATGGAACTAGTAGAAGTCATTTGGATGCTGGGTACTCATTGTTCACAGTGAATCTCAAGATGTAGTATTTTTGCTATCATATCTCTATACAGAGTGGCCATAGAACAAATCATCCCCTTTGGAAGTCCTTTCAGAGAAATGGGACACTAAAAATACAAAAATTTACATGAGTTTTTAAAATGTTATTGACTAGCAAATTACTTGCAGTGTATTATTAGACTATTTAACACTTTTTTATTGTGTTCAGTTAGCCAACATATAGTAAATAGTCAAAATACTGTTTCTGAAAACAAAAATAACACATCCATGTACATTAAACAAAATTTTAGAAACTCATATTGAATACCTGAATATTAACAAATAACAAAACTTTCAGGCTTAAATTATTTTCCTTTTAATCAGTATTTTAAATAACATTTTTTGGGGCACCTGGGTGGCTAAGTCGTTAAGTGTCTGCCTTTGGCTCAGGTCATGATCCCAGGGTCCTGGGATCAAGCCCCACATCAGGCTCCTTGCTCTGCAGGAAAGCCTACTTCTCCCTCTCCCACTCTCCTGCTGGTGTTCCCTCTTTTGCTATATCTCTCTCTGTCAAATAAATAAATAAAATCTTTTAAAAAATAAATATAAAAATAAAATTTTTTCTCTAATACTGTATCCTGGTATTTTTCTGAAGAATTTATTTTCCTATATAATCTTATTCATCTTTAATTTTTTTCATAAAACTGCCTATACTTTTCCTCAACACTTTTGAATTATTGATATCTTCAATTGATACTTCTTGAAAACTATAATATTTTAAAATAAAAGCTCTATATAGGTGCTGGGATGCTTGAAAAACTCAGAGTAACTTCTGCTAAATACGAGATATTATCAATAATTCTATACTAAAATATATCAACATTTCAACCCCAATATTTTGCCTCCATTCAAATTGCTTTTCTTTAACAAATATTTTTGCCAAATAAATCTCACTGAATAAATCATCTTTTTTATGATTTTTTTAATGCTTTGCTAGGATTGGATGCTACAATATCATAGTTCTCAGTTTCATTCCATTCTGTCATAAAATATAAGTTTATCTAATTAAAAATAGAAGCTCCATCAAAAGATTCTCCTTATAAGTCAAGATATTTCAATATGCAATTATAGAATTTCAAATTTAAATCTTATACTCCATCTGAGATCATAAGTTAATTGGTTCAATTCTGTCACTGGAAAAAGTTCTATGTCTTAAGGTTTTGCAATAATTGTAATTTGCTAAAATTTTCAAATACTAACATTTTGAGAACTACATTAACCACATTGATTAAAATTTTCAACTTATTTTGACAAAAATGCAGTCAAAATTTAGAACTTGCTTCGATTAATTTCTATATCATTACAGGGTTTGTTTTTTTTTAAGATTTTATTTATTTATTTGACAGAGAGAGACAGCGAGAGAGGGAACACAAGCAGGGGGAATGGGAGAGAGAGAAGCAGGCTTCCTGCCAACCAGGGAGCCCAACGCGGGGCTCGATCCCAGGACCCTGGGACCTTAACAGATGCTTAACAACTGAGCCACCCAGGTGTCTCTATATCATTACAGTTTAACTTAAGTTGATTTAAAAAGAAATTCTCCAAAGGTTTAAATATTCCTAAACTCCATTTGATACGGACAACAAAAAGAAAAAATATGTACCACCATGTTACAGTACATTTTTAACATTCAAATTTATCTATGTCACAAGTGTGTAGTTCCTTGTTTATATAGTAAAATACTTGTAAATTATATAATTACAAATCATACCAATTTGTACAACTGCAGCTTCTATTGTACAGAATGTTGCACCACAAGCAATCTTAGAGTCAAGTTTTAATTTAATGAGAACATTATTTTTAACATGACCTTGGGGTCCACCAAAATACATATGAATATGACATGAAAACAAGCAATTTTACTAACAATACTGAATTCTTTTTTTACTGAATATGTGATAGTACTCACAATAATGTCAGTTGTTTGTTTTGACAGAAAAAACTTCCAAGTTTTACTGTGATTTCTATGAATTAGATGAAAATATCAAACCATTAGAGGAATAAACAATTTTTTTAAGTATCTGATGGCAGGATATAAAACTGACATTATTTAACTGATTGCAAAGTTCTGCTAGAGGAGCTGACACATTAAACAGTATTGTTTCATAGGTATACAATAAAACTGAATCAAAAAGGAGAAAAATTAATTTAAAAGACTAGTCATTTGACACAAATAAAATGTCATACTTTCCAGCGTGATATAAAAGGCACATTCTGGAGGTGCCTGGGTGGCTCAGTCGATTAAGTATCTGACTCTTGATTTTGGCTCAGGTCATGATCTCAGGGGTGTGAGATCAAGCCCCATTTCGGGCTTCATGCTGTGAGTGAAGCCTGCTTAAAATTCTCTCTCACCTCTCCCTCTACTCCTCCCCCCTTTAAAAGAAAGACACATTCTGCAGACTCCCATGTTAAATTATGGTCTTCTGGCATAATGTTCTTAAAGGAACTATTAACATTTGCAGGAGATTTTCAGTTTTATGCCTTTGGGTTTTCATTGGTCAGTTATATTATTCTGCATGTGTGTTCCTCACCCCCATCCTCACACCTTTTTAGTTGGTAAACGTTCACAAACATTCTACATGAGTTATTCTTGAGAATCAGAAATTTACTACTTAATTTTTTATTTTAATGCATTTTTTTATTTGAGAGCTATTAAAAATGTTAAAGTATAACCCAATACCAAAATGGATAAATAGGTTTAACTTTACAACTTACAATAAATGGCAATACCACTGTAAGGAGGGCAGTCGGATCTCTCCAGATGCCCTCAAGAGCAAGGCACTTCAGCCTCTAGCCTCCATATATTTTTTCATATTCACCTAACCTAAAATCCCCATTTTTGTCTGGCCCTAGTGATTGGTGATGACTTCATGAATCTCATAGTCCATGGCATGGGCCACAACACAGTGGCTGGAACCTCTACAGGCTGAAACCAGAAGGTTCCGGTTCTGAAACCAGAAGGAAAGAGCTGTTCCCATTTCATGTTCTGGTGCAATCTGTTTTATCAACAAGGGCCCTGCCTGTTGTCCTCGATAACACTTCTAAGTTTATAACCTAGAAGAGGTTTCCTGAAATGAGAAACTATACTCTGGCTTGAACAATTACCACCTGTCAAGTTAAAATAAACAATAGTGTTTATGTTTTTAAAACAAAGACATCTGTCACAAAATCACCAATGTTAATATATAATGTAATTTTGTAAAACTGTAGTTCTCACCAATGACAAAATCCTTAATTCCTAATTTGATAAAAGCCTATGGTAAGTTTTTAACTTACATGACTCATATAGATAAAAGATTCCATCAAGGTAACTGACTACAGCACAGATAAACTTCGAAAACACTACACAAAGTGAAAGAAGTCAGACATAAAAAGACATACGTTGTATTATTACACTGACATGAAATGCCCAGAAAGGGTGAATTTATAAAAACAGAAAGTAGATCAGTGATTGCTTGAGCCAGATGGTGGGCAAGGGGACATGGCCATGGCCATGAGGGTTCTTACTGGGGAGATGAAATTCTAAAATTCATTTATGGGGGCACCGGGGTGGTTGGCCAGTTAAGCATCGGCCTTTGGCTCAGGTAATGATCCCAGATTCCAGGATCGAGCCGCACCTTGGGCTCCCCACTTAGCAGGGAGTCTGCTTCTCCTTCTGCCCCTCTCCCTGCTTGTGCTCTCTCTCACTCTCAAATAAATAAATAAAATCTTTAAAAATAATATAAAATTAAATAAAATTCCTTTATGGTGATAGTTGGGCCGGCCACCCAGTAAAGTTACTCAAGATCACTGAATTATACCCTTGAAGTGGGTAAATTCTATGACATGGAAAACAGACATCAATAAAGTCAAGGGATGGGAAATCTCTTTAAATGACAAGCAGGTGGATGGGATCTCAGTTGATAACACACGATAATGTATTTTACATTGTGCTCCATGATATATTTCAAATCAGGTAGAAAGGCAGACAATTTCCTTAGAATTGAATAAAGCATCTGGCCATGACCTGATCACTATAATAATCACACAAGAGATGCAGTATGTGATTTCTACTCCATTAAAGTAACCATAACAATGGAAGCACTGAGTAACAAGTAGAAGACTGAATTTACTCTGCGGCTCACCCAGAAATATTCAAGGCTGCGCAGTAAGAGAAAATGAGACTCAACAATGAATGTTACACAAGACTGACTTGAGAACAAAAGCATTCCCAGGTGTTTTAAAGTGCTCATGACCTTTCCAGGCTCAGTCTCTGTTACAGATTGAAAGCAGGCCTGGCATTCAACAGCATCTCTGCTTTAAACATACAGGTTCCAAAACATTTTGACTCCTTGAAAAGCTATGAGAACATGCTGGACTGATCTAAAATTTAAGAAAGAGTCAAGAAAGTCAGAAAAGATTTCTGCTTAGAAAGTGGATCCACAGTAAAACATTTTAGTTCTCTAAGTGTATACAATAGAAGCTTTCTTGACTTATTCATTTAGCTACTCACAAACACACACACACAAAAAGAAACAAAACAAAAACAATCAAGTCCCTCGCAAAAACACACTGGTCTGCCCACGATGTGCTGAGTGCTCCAGTCCACAGTTCTCTCTCTCTCTCTCAAGTCCATTAACCTGGGCACATCTGACCCCATCAATTATATGCCATGTTTACCCAAATACTGCTACTTACTCCCAAATCATTAACGTAATTATGTTATTTTATTAAATATTATCAGTGATGTCGATGAAACTGGTGGAATAAGAACTTCCAAAAACCCTCTTCTCTGTCAAGGCAATNTAACAATAGTGTTTGTTTTTAAAACAAAGACATCTGTCACAAAATCACCAATGTTAATATATAATGTAATTTTGTAAAACTGTAGTTCTCACCAATGACAAAATCCTTAATTCCTAATTTGATAAAAGCCTATGGTAAGTTTTTAACTTACATGACTCATATAGATAAAAGATTCCATCAAGGTAACTGACTACAGCACAGATAAACTTCGAAAACACTACACAAAGTGAAAGAAGTCAGACATAAAAAGACATACGTTGTATTATTACACTGACATGAAATGCCCAGAAAGGGTGAATTTATAAAAACAGAAAGTAGATCAGTGATTGCTTGAGCCAGATGGTGGGCAAGGGGACATGGCCATGGCCATGAGGGTTCTTACTGGGGAGATGAAATTCTAAAATTCATTTATGGGGGCACCGGGGTGGTTGGCCGGTTAAGCATCGGCCTTTGGCTCAGGTAATGATCCCAGATTCCAGGATCGAGCCGCACCTTGGGCTCCCCACTTAGCAGGGAGTCTGCTTCTCCTTCTGCCCCTCTCCCTGCTTGTGCTCTCTCTCACTCTCAAATAAATAAATAAAATCTTTAAAAATAATATAAAATTAAATAAAATTCCTTTATGGTGATAGTTGGGCCGGCCACCCAGTAAAGTTACTCAAGATCACTGAATTATACCCTTGAAGTGGGTAAATTCTATGACATGGAAAACAGACATCAATAAAGTCAAGGGATGGGAAATCTCTTTAAATGACAAGCAGGTGGATGGGATCTCAGTTGATAACACACGATAATGTATTTTACATTGTGCTCCATGATATATTTCAAATCAGGTAGAAAGGCAGACAATTTCCTTAGAATTGAATAAAGCATCTGGCCATGACCTGATCACTATAATAATCACACAAGAGATGCAGTATGTGATTTCTACTCCATTAAAGTAACCATAACAATGGAAGCACTGAGTAACAAGTAGAAGACTGAATTTACTCTGCGGCTCACCCAGAAATATTCAAGGCTGCGCAGTAAGAGAAAATGAGACTCAACAATGAATGTTACACAAGACTGACTTGAGAACAAAAGCATTCCCAGGTGTTTTAAAGTGCTCATGACCTTTCCAGGCTCAGTCTCTGTTACAGATTGAAAGCAGGCCTGGCATTCAACAGCATCTCTGCTTTAAACATACAGGTTCCAAAACATTTTGACTCCTTGAAAAGCTATGAGAACATGCTGGACTGATCTAAAATTTAAGAAAGATTCAAGAAAGTCAGAAAAGATTTCTGCTTAGAAAGTGGATCCACAGTAAAACATTTTAGTTCTCTAAGTGTATACAATAGAAGCTTTCTTGACTTATTCATTTAGCTACTCACAAACACACACACACAAAAAGAAACAAAACAAAAACAATCAAGTCCCTCGCAAAAACACACTGGTCTGCCCACGATGTGCTGAGTGCTCCAGTCCACAGTTCTCTCTCTCTCTCTCTCAAGTCCATTAACCTGGGCACATCTGACCCCATCAATTATATGCCATGTTTACCCAAATACTGCTACTTACTCCCAAATCATTAACGTAATTATGTTATTTTATTAAATATTATCAGTGATGTCGATGAAACTGGTGGAATAAGAACTTCCAAAAACCCTCTTCTCTGTCAAGGCAATAAGAACACTGAAAAAATTTGTCAGAATCAACTTTTTCAGAACTCTGAAAATTAACTGTTAACAGCAATCCAAGCTTTTTGGTTTTTTTCCTTATAAGGACAAGTTTTGCATCAAGTTTTTAAGTTGCCATATTCTCCTCTTCCCATCCCCAGCTATGCAGTAGACTTAAAAACCAACACCACATGGGGAGCCTGGGTGGCTCAGTCAGTTAAGCATCTGGCTTCAGCTCCAGGTCATGATCCCAGGGTCCTGGGATCAAGCCCTACATGGAGCTTCCTGCTCAGCCGGGAGCCTGCCTCTCCCTCTCCCTCTGCTGCTCCCCCTGATTGTGCCCTCTCATGTGCACTGTCTCTCTCTGTCAAATAAATAAATAATAATTAAATCTTAAAAAAAAAAACTAAAAGCACACAATCACAGTAAAAACAAACAAAAAAAAACACAGTAGCCTAGGAACCAAGGGATGGGGCAGAATGGGTTGGAGCTCTTCAAAGCCCCATTCCCAGAGAACGGACATTATTTGATGGATCCAGTGGTTCCCTGGAAGACCTCACTTACAAGCTTCACTGAACTGACTTAGAGCTTGCCCTGTATGAACAACATTTTCCCCAGAGATAATTCGTCAAAAATAATCAGAGGAAATTGGTTAACATCACAGTTGCCAGAGGTGGTGGATTAGAGTTAGAGTGAATGACAGATTAACCAAAAACTTAAAAGGAAAGGCAGGGTAAGGAGATGTCCATGAGGGCCTTTGAAAACTCCAACATACTTCTGGAGATCTAGAAGGCCAAGTACAAGCATAGGTTATACCTATTTTCTGAACTTCTGTTGTAATTACTGTCAAAACCACATCATTTAACAATAATAGAATAGCATATATGACTTTTAATTATAGGTTACTTTTGTCTCCCCAAAATTATATTAACAGCTAACTTTTATATAGCACTGTGTGGGAGGCACTATTCTAGTGCTTTAGATGTGCTGGCTTATTTAATCCTCATAATAAGCTAAANGGCGGCAGGGGCTGCGGGCCGGCCGGGGGGCGTCAGCGGTAGAGGTAGTCGGCCTGGATGTTGGCGGCGATCTCGGCCTCCCACTTGTCCCCGTTGCTGAGCAGCTTCTCCTTGTTGTACAGAAGCTCCTCGTGCGTCTCGGTGGAGAACTCGAAGTTGGGGCCCTCCACGATGGCGTCCACCGGGCAGGCCTCCTGGCAGAAGCCGCAGTAGATACACTTGGTCATGTCGATGTCATAGCGCGTGGTCCGGCGGCTGCCATCGGCCCGCGGCTCAGCCTCGATGGTGATGGCCTGGGCGGGGCAGACAGCCTCACAAAGCTTACAGGCGATGCAGCGCTCCTCTCCGGACGGGTAGCGGCGCAGTGCATGCTCTCCCCGGAAGCGAGGGCTCAGTGGGCCCTTCTCGAAAGGGTAGTTGATGGTGGCAGGCTCCCGGAACAGGTAGCTCAGGGTCATGCCCAGGCCTCGGATGAGCTCAGTCCACAGCAGGGTCTGAGCCGCCCTGTCGGTCACCGCCTTCATCTCCATCGAAGGTTCCCGCACGTTCACGAACTTGTAGGTCGCTGCCACGGTGCTGCTGTGGAGGCTCCGGCCAGTGGGATGCCCTGCACGTGCAGCCTGGGCCAGGGCCCGAAGCAGTGTGGGTGTAGTCAGGCAGCGCATCATGAAGCGCTGTCGCTCCCTCCCTAGCCAACAGCTAACTTTTATATAGCACTGTGTGGGAGGCACTATTCTAGTGCTTTAGATGTGCTGGCTTATTTAATCCTCATAATAAGCTAAATACTGTTATTACCCCCTTTTACGGAGGAGAAAACTGAGGCTTAGAGTACTTAAAATCCCAACGTCAAATACTACCACATGGTGAAACTAGGATTCAAATGCCAACCTTTCAGCTCAAGAGATCACACTGCTAAACAGCCACTTCTAATTTGGCCTTTGGCTTATAGAATGGGCAAAAGCTTTGGAGTCAAGGACCTGTGGACATGCCACTTTCTAATTTAGGGAAATCATTTCATCTCTGTGAGTCTCAGTTTTTTTCCTCTTTAAAATCAGTCTGATGGGGCACCTGAATGGCTCAGTCAGTTAAGCCTCTGTCTTTGGCTCAGGTTGTAACCCTAAGGTTCTGGGATTGAGCCCCGTGTAAGCTCCCTGCTCAGGGGAAGCCTGTTTCTTCCTCTCCCTCTGCCCCTCCCCACTGCTTGTCACACACACTCTCTTTTCTCTCTCTCTCTCAAATAAAATATTTTTTAAAAAACCATTAGGATAATACCACTGTATCATTAGGATTATTACAAATAGTAAATACTGTATATAGAAATACACTTTGTATACTAAAAAGTGCTAATGAAAACATTCACTCATCAGATGCTTGGGTACTTGGGTCAGAGAGAGGGCAAGGAGAACAGTGTGGTAGAGCAGAGTCAACAAGACCTGGGTTTGACTCTGACTTGAACATTTGCTTCTTAGACCTTGGGAAAATGATTTAATCTTCACGGGTCTTAGTGTTAACAACTAAAAAATAAAAATAATCTATGCTAATTTTCTGGGTTCTGAGGATTAACAAGAAAAAACAAAACACCTGATAAAGTGTACTCAACAAACATCATTTCCCTTTCGACTCCCCTTCATCATCATAGAGCAATGCCCCACTTTTATTTACTTTATGTTGCTTTATTTTGCTTCATAACACTTGTCAGCCTCTGACATATATTGATTTATTTCTTTATTTTCCGTCACTCCCATCCAGAATGTAAATCCTTTCAGGTCAAGGACTTGTCATTTTCTTCATTGCTGTATTCCCAAAATCTACAACAGTGCCTAGAAAATAGTAGGTGCTGAATAAGTATTTGTTGAAGGACTCATTATAATCATCTACCATCATCATTGTTATAATTGAGATTGCACTCTATATTACTATAATCAATTAATATAAAATGAGGCAAATATTCACTGAATAACTTTAAAGTATACAATATAAAATATGCTCTCAATCCAATTTTCTCAAAGATTAAGCACAGATAACCTGTATTACCTTGGGTATTCACCCCACAAGAATTACTGAATCAAAAGGGTGATATCCCAGGAATTTATCTTTTAACTGAAATCCACCTTTTCCTACTTTTTTTTCTTTTAATTCAGACTCCTATTTGCTAGCTATTTAAAAACAATTACTTAATATAAAATTTTCTTATAATTTGGGTAAAGGAAAAATAAGATTTTTAAATTTTTAATTCAAAAGCTCTGAAACTAATTTTATTTTCCAATGTGTTTGTGGATTGAAGCAAAAAAAAAAAGATTTATTTTCTAGTTAACATGTATTTAAAGTCCAAATTTTTCTCCGACCAAATCATTTATCATAATTTTTATGAAAAGATTTTTCTAAATTTTTTTCCTTTCTTCAGTGTTTAGAATATCTTTAGATAATTTTTAACTCCTTAGAGTTTAAAATTTGGAGTCAGCTAACACGGAATCATTCAAAAGATACCAAGGACACCATCCATATGCTACAAAGACAAATTTTCACAATGAGGGAAAATAAAAACTATAGCATTAAAGTGACTGTTTCATTGTCATTCCAAACGGTTTCACTGTGCTGTGGGCCTACACTATTGTAAATATGGTAATAATTCCAAAGCTACATCAGCAATCAAGAGCATTGAGCCACTTGAGAGTTCACAGGCACATACTGAAACTTCTTTCACCACTTGAAAGGTATGCAAAGATGCTTGCATGCATACTGGGTCTTTGGCACTAAGCACAGTAGTAGTTGTACCTCCAGTCCTTGTACGTTCGTTCTGAAGTTCAAAATTTGGAAATACTAATCTCTAAGCAGATTATATATTTATTTACTCAACTAAATCTTATGTATAAACAGTTTCATACTCTGCTCTACTTTTTCTACTTGTTATTATAAATTGCACAGAGGAATGAATGAAGCTCCTCCAAGTTGCTCCAATTAACACCTGGAAGAAGAATCACAATGAGAGCAGGGTCAAGGGAAGCCCCAGCCTGACTGCTGAGCCAGTACTTCTCCTCTTTGACTCATTAACCATAATCTCCAGAGAGCACAGAGGTGGAATCCATAAAGGATGTTATGACATTGTGAAGTGACTTCTCTGGAATTAATACCTTTGGTACATCAACGGGAATTAGCAAATGCTGACTTTAAGCTCAGTGCTACTGCAGGCATTTAGTGAAAGACAGGAGATACAGACTTCTTACATCTTAGTTGGGAACAGTGTCATAAGTGACACTAATTAATGTTGAAAAAGGACCAGCATATAGTACATAGTGAAGAAATTTTTTTAAACAGATAATGCTAGGCTAGAACAGAGTGGTTGAAAGAGTAGATTTCAGAATCAGACTAGCATTTGAGTTCTGGCTCCACCATTTCTTTACTAGCTATGTCTTTGCATCTGTGTTTTAATGTTGCCAAACTAGAATTTCCATTTCTACTTAATTATTGTAAACCTACTTCCAAAAGAGTTCTTATATGGATTAAAAGCCAGTTGTCATACATACTCAATAATAATAAGAATATTAAAAGCAACAGTTATTGAGTGTTTGTTACCTGCTAGGCGTTCTTCTAAGTATTAACTCATTTAATTTCTTAGGAATCTTCTGACAGGTTACAGGGTAGAATGCTGAGACACAGAGAAGTTAGACAGCAGGCTCAAGGTCAACCCTAGTAAGTGGTGGAGCTGAGAGCTGACCCCATGACACTTACTAATGGTAACTTTTTGCCTTTCATATATGGTAGCCAAAAGAGGGAGGTACCAGAGACAGGCAATGGAGCAGATGTTTAGTCACACCTCTAGGACACCTGGCTTCAATACAGAGAAATAACTAGTAGATGGTAACCTTTTTATTAGAATACATATACAAGAAGCCAGAATCTCTTTAAGGAAATGGGATATACCACAGAAAATTTGCAGGCCAAAGGTTGCGGCATGATATACACAATATGATGAATAAGAAAAAAATATGCAGCCAAGAATACTTTATCTAGCAAGGCTGTCATTCAGAATAAGAGAGATGAGTTTCCCAACAAAAACTAAGGGAGTTCATGCCAACTAAACCAGCCCTGCAAGAAATATTAAAGGAGGGCGCCTGGGTGGCTCAGTGGGTTAAAGCCTCTGCCTTCGGCTCAGGTCATGATCTCAGCGTCCTGGGATTGAGGCCCGCATCGGGCTCCCTGCTCAGCGGGGAGCCTGCTTCCTCCTCTCTCTCTTCCTGCCTCTCTGCCTACTTGTAATCTCTCTCTCTCTGTCAAACAAATAAATAAAATCTTAAAAAAAAAAAGGAAATATTAAAGGAAACTCTTTGAGTGGAAAAGAAAGACCAAAAGCAACTAAGACTAGAAAGGAAGAGAGAAAATATCCAGAAACAATGACTTTAGAGGTGATAAAATGGCACCAAATTGATATCTATCAATAATCATTCTGAATATAAATGGTTAAATGCTCTTATCAAAATACACAGGGTGTCAGAATGGATAAAAAAGCAAGACCCATCTATATGCTGCCTACATGAGATTCACCATAGACATGAAGACACCTACAGACTGAAAGTGAGGGAATGGAGAATATTTATCATGCTAACGGAGGTCAAAAGAAAGCTAGAGTAGCCATACTTAGGTCAGACAAACTAAATGTTAAAGCAAAGACTGTAATAAAAGATGAAGAAGGGCACTATATTATAATAAAGGGGTATATCCAACAAAAAGATTAAATAATTGTAAATATTTATGCCCCCAACTTGGGAGCAGCCAAATATATAAATCAATTAATAACAAGCATAAGGAAATTCATTGATAATAATACAATAATAGTAGGGGACTTTAACACCCCACTCAGAGCAATGAACAGATCATCTAAGCAGAAGATCAGCAAGGAAACAAGGGCTTTAAATGACACACTAGACCGGACTTCACAGATATAGTCAGAACATTTCATCCTAAAGCAGCAGAATGCACATTCTTTTTCAGTGAACATGGAACATTCTCCAGATCACATACTAGGTCACGAATCAGGCCTCAACAAGTACAGAAAGACTGAGATCATACCATGCATATTTTCTGACCACAACACTATGAAACTTGAAGTCAAGCACAAGAAAAAATTTGGGAAGACAACACATACATGGAGTTAAAGAACATCCTACTAAAGAATGAATGCGTTAACCAGGAAATTAAAGAAGAAATTTAAAAAATACATGGAAGCAAATGAAAATGAAAACAAGACAGTCCAAAACCTTTGGGATACAACAAAAGTCGTCCTAAGAGGGAAGTGTGTAGCAATATAGGCCTATCTTAAGAAGCAAGAAAAGTCTCAAATACATAACAAAATCTTAAATCTATGGAAGCTAGAAAAAGAACAACAAATAAAGCCGAAAGCCAGCAAGGAAGGGAAATAACAAAAATTAGAGCAGTATAGAAACAAACAAAAAAGGTAAAACAGATCAATGAAATTAGGAGATGTTCTTTGTAAGAATTAATGAAACTGATAAACCCCTAGGCCAGACTTACCAAAAAGAAAAGAGAAAGGACCCAAATAAATAAATTCACAAATGAAAGAGGAGAGATCACATCCAACACCACAAAAATACAAACAACTATAGGAGACCATAAAGAAAAATTACATACCAACAAACTGGGCAATCTGGAAGAAATGGATAAATTCATAGAAACATATAAACTACTTAAACTGAAACAGAGAGAAATAGAAAATTTCAAAAAATGCATAAACAGCAAGGAAATCTAATCAGTAATCAAAAATCTCCCAATGAACAAGAGTTCAGGGCCAGATGGCTTCCCAGGGGAATTTTCCCAAACACTTAAAGAAGAGTTAACACCTAGTCTTCTTAAACTGTGCCAAAAAATACAAATGGGAAGAGAACTTCTAAACTCATTCTAGGGGGTCAGCATTACCTTGATTCCAAAAACAGACCCCACTAGAAAGGAGAATTAGAAGCCAACATTCCTGATGAAAATTCTCAACAAGATACCAGCAAATCAAATCGAACAATACATTAAAAGAATCATTCACTGCCAGCAAGTGGGATTTATTAGAGGGCTGCAAGGGCGGTTCAATATTCACAAATCAATCAACACGATACACCATGTTAATAAAAGAAAGGATAGGAACCATATGATCTTCTCGATAGATTCAGAAAAAGCCTATGACATCATATATTCTTGATAAAAATCCCTCAACAAAGTAGAGGTAAAGGGAACACACCTCAACATCATAAAGGCCACATAATACCCACAGTTAGTATCATCCAAGACAAGAATGTGCACTCTTACCACTGTTATTTAACATAGTACTGAAAGTCTTGGCATCAGCAATCAGACAACAAAACAAAATAAAGAGCCTCTAGATTGGCAAGGAAGAAGTCAAACTTTCACTACTTGCAGATGACTTGGTATTCTATATAGAAAACCCAAAAGACTCCACCAAAAAATTGCTAGAACTGATAAACGAATTTAGCAAAGTCACAGAATATGAAACCAATGTACAGAAATCTGTGGCATGTCTAAACACCAATAATGAAGCAGCAGAAAGAGAAAATAAGGAACTGATCCCATTTACAATTGCACCAAAAATCATAAGATACCTGGGAATAAACCTAACCAAAGAGATGAAATATCTTTATGCTGAAAACTATGGAACACTTAGGAAAGAAACTGAAGAGGACACAAAGAAATGGAAAAACATCCCATGCTCATGGATTGGAAGAATAAATATTGTTAAAATGTTTATACTGCCCAAAGCAAACTACACATTCAAAGCAATCCCTATCAAAAAACCACTAGCATTTTTCACAGAGCTAGAACAAACAATCCTAAGATTTGTATGCAACCACAAAAGACCTCAAATAGCCAAAGCAATCTTAAATAAGAAAAGCAAAGCTGGAGGCCCCCCCGCTACAGACTTCAAACTACATTACAAAGCTAGTCATCAAGACAGTATGGTACTGGCACAAAAAACAGACACACAGATCAATGGAACAGAATAAAAAACCCAGAAACAGACCCACAACTATATGATCAACTAATCTTCTACAAAGCAGGAAAGAATATCCAATGGAAAAGGGACAGTCTCTTCATTAAATGGTGTGGGAAAACTGGGCAGTGACATGCAAAAGAATGAAACTGGACCACTTTCTTTTACCATACACAAAAATAAATTCAAAATGGATGAAAGACCTAAATGTGAGAAAAGAAACCATCAAAATCCTAGAGGAAAACACAGGCAGCAATGTCTTTGACATTGACCGCAGCAACTTCTTACTAAACACATCGCCAGAGGCAAGGGAAACAAAAGCAAAAATGAACCAATGGGACTTCATCAAAATAAAAAGCTTCTGCACAGGAAAGGAAACAGTCAACAATACTAAAAGGCAGCCTACAGAATGGGAGAAGATATTTGCAAATGACATATCTGATAAAGGGTTAGGATCTAAAATCTATAAAGAACTTACCAGGGCGCCTGGGTGGCTCAGTGGGTTAAAGCCGCTGCCTTCGGCTCAGGTCATGATCCCAGGGTCCTGGGATCGAGGCCCACATCGGGCTCTCTGCTCAGCGGGGAGCCTGCTTCCTCCTCTCTCCTCTCTCTCTGCCTGCCTCTCTGCCTACTTGTAATCTCTCTCTCTGTGTCAAATGAATAAATAAAATCTTTAAAAAAAAAAAAAGAACTTATCAAACTCAACACCCAAAAAACAATAATTCAGTTAAGAAATAGGCAGAAGACATGAATAGGTATTTTTCCAAAGAAGACATCCAGATGGGCAACAGACACATAAAAAGATGCTCAACATCACTCATCATCAGGGAAATATAGATCAAAACCACAATGATTTACCAGCTCACACCTGACAGAATGACTAAAATTAACAATTTAGGAAACAACAGATGTTGGTGAGGATGCAGAGAAAGAGGAACCCTCCTACTCTGTTAGTGGGAATGCAAACTGGTACAGCCACTGTGGAAAACCATATGGAGGTTCCTTAAAAAGTTAAAAATAGAACTACCCTATGACCCAGCAATTGCACTCGCAAGTATTTACCCAAAGGATGCAAACATACCTATTTGAAGGTGCTCATGCACCCTGATGTTTTTAGCATCATTATCAACAATAGCTAAATTATGGAAAGAGCCCAAATGTCCATCAACTGATGAATGGATAAAGAAGTGGTGTATATCTACAGTGGAATATTACTCAGCCATCAAAAATAATAAACTCTTGTCATTTGCAACAACATGGATGGAGCTACAGTGCATCATGCTAAGCAAAGTCCGTCAGAGAAAGACAAATACCATACGATTTCACCCATATGTGGAATTTAGGAAACAAAACAAATAGACATAGGGGATGGAAAACAAAGAGCGGGAGGCAAAAATAACAGACTGTTTAACTAGAGAACGAACTGAGGGTTGCTGGAGGGGAGGTGGGGGAAGGACGGGCTAAGTGGGTGACAGTATTAAGGAGGGCACTTGTAACTAACACTGGGTTTTATATGTAAGTGATGAATCACTAAATTCTATTCCTGAATATTACAGGATTACATATATGTTAACTAACTAGAATGTAAATAAAAAATTGATACCAAAAAAAAAAGGAAAATGGGATATAAAGCAATTACTATTCTACTCAGCTACCTACAAGGGGACAAAAAAACTCTTTAGTCCTTTGGAAGAACAATTAACTGTAACGAAACAACAATGTTGTGATAAATATCAAGATTTTATGCCCACAATAATGCATACACATTTATGATATTCCCTGCAGCCTAAATAGTCTTTGTTTCAGTTGCTGTTACTTAAATCAAGCAGTCGTATCCCACTCTCGCTTGGAAGCCACTTAGAGCCTGCAGCACCATTATCTTCAGCAGCTTGCCTCACTGCTCTTAGAGGCAGCTGGTACCTAAACTAGGAGGAAACCTCAGCAAGTGTTAGAGCAGCCTTTAATCTCTATAATGACAGCAGTTAGACCCTAATTATCCAGGCAAATAATTCATGCTACAACAGTGGGAGCAAAGGCCCCTTTTGGTCTCTTTCCTCCCAATATTTTCATCAAACTAAACTTAGAGAAGATCGTGGCAGTTACCCAAGGTGGACTTGCCATGAATCAGAAGACTGCCTCTCTGGAGAGGTCAAGACTACCTTAAGGATACTCGATCACAGAAATGGAACAGTTTCCTAAGTCCTGCATTTAATCAAGCCTCACTAAATACTAAATGACAGTCATCTGATTGCTGCTAACTCCAACTGTTAAAATCTTGTCTTCTAAAAATGCAGAACATTTTTATCTTAATATGTTCCTTAAAAATATAAAACCATAGTTTTCATATGAAATGGGGCCAGCATAAAGACAAGAAAAGGAAACATAAGATATCATACCATTACATGCATAGACTTAAGAAGAAAAATCAGAAAGGAAGATATCCCCATGGGCTAGGGTACGTGTGAAAAGATTTTATAGTAACAATATTCTTATCCCCATTTCATAGATGAATAAAATGAAATTATATAACCTGTGCAAGGTCATATAATCTATATGTAAGAATTCAGACCCAAGTGTTCTGACATCAGAATCTAGACTTACTTCACTGTACTGGGCTATCTCTCCTGTAATGGTATTATTTGAACCTGGCCTTGAACAAGTACAGAATTTATCAAAATTAAAAGAATGCAGGGCATTCCAAGAGAGGAAGAAAATAAACAGCAAAAACACAGAAGCAGACTGGAAAGTAGACTGGAAAGTCTTAAAAAGATATAATAAAGAGGATGTCACAACATATTGGAGAATTTAGCAAGAGACCAGTTAAAAATATGGGAAAGAAGGCCTCAAGAGAGCAAAATGAAGAAAGTGGTAGTTCAGAGAAACCAATGAGATAGCTACGTATTTGAAAATAATGTCACTTATTGAATACCATCTATGCTCCAGGCAAACATTATCTCACTCAACCTTCCCAACTTTGTAAGTTTAAGTATTAGTATTTATTATTTCTCCTGCTTTAACAACAAAGTGTCTCTAAATGTGGAAATCCCATAGTACTTCTCTAAATTTAACTACAAAGCAATAAAGTAAACAACATGCAGATAGTGTGAACTAACAGAAAGACCTTCTTTCATGTTTATATTTTTCAATATGACACTGATCTTCAGAAAGAAAGGACAAAATTATTACACTTTTAAGAACTAGAACTTAAAATATCAAATTATGCACCTTTTAAAAGAATTATCATTTATAAATATAGATGCATTTAGCATGTAATCACAAAACTGTATGAACAAATTGATTTTATAAATAGAAAAAGATTAAATAGTGTAATTAAGTTTGAATGGATGAGCATTTAATGAAGTATTTTATTCTAAGCATATTCTTTAAGGAGAAAAAAATAATTATTGTGGTAAGAGCTTAATGAAATTTTGTTATTAGGTTTCAGAGCAATTCAATTCAATAACTACTTGTAGAAGATCTACTGTGCTAAGCATTTCCAGAGTCTCTGGCAGAACAAGAGCTTCCAACAGGCCCTATAACACTAGTGGTCCTGTTTTATATCTTATCTGCTCCCAATCCTTCCCCTCCTTGCACAGCTTCGACCAGGGACTACAACTGACTCAGAAGTAGCCAGTTCTTAGTCTGCCCAGCAACCCACAATAAATAATGGCTGGGCTTAAAAACGGAATTACAAGCACTCCCTCTTGGAAATCTGAACTAAGAGACTATAGAAAAAATTGCCAGATAGTGATAAAAGCTGAGAGATTCAAGTATTCAAGTTGTGTAAGGTCCAGGCGAGAACAGTGGAGGCATTGTGCCATTAGATTTAGAGGAAGCTGGTTTGACAGAGAAAACGTGAGGTGGAAATGAGACAGGCCATGCATGCCCTGAGGGAGAGAGAGAAAGAGATAAAAAACAAAATCCTTAGATTCTCATGTTTTCCCAGTTCCATTTCCCAAGAGTCTTGTATATACTCTGGTGCCTGTATTTATATTCCAGTGTGATTTTACCAGTTGTCCTTACAATAACCTTCTTGTTGAGCACTTCTCAGTGCTTTTCTGTTCCCTGCCAGCAAGATATCCCTGCCTACGACACCTGCTTTGATTCCAGTTCAGAACTGTCATCCCAAGGGTTCAAAGATGACTTACAGAAAGTCTCTGATCCTAAAAATCTTGCAACCAAGTGGAAAACAAATACAGGCACATATCAAATATAATACAAGACAGACCATGTAGAAGAGTACAAAGTATAATCAAAGTCCATGGGAAAGATGTTTGGTTCAAATTAGTTGGATCTAAGCTGACTTCTGGAAGAAGGTGAGATTTTTACTGGATCTTAAACAATGTTTGGGTTTAAAAAGTAAGGAAAGGTAGAGAATTATACTCTAGTGCAGGGAAACAGTGTCAGCAAACACAGTGGCAGAAAAGGGCAGCTCCACTGAAGAGCAATTGTTTTGAAATGATTTTACTATGTAGTGCATATAGGAAAGTTTAAAAAGAGATAAAGCAAGTACAGTACACGCCATAGAATGTGGAAACTGTAGAGCCCATAGGGCTTTTCAATCAGAGAAATTAGCTTATTAATATAAGCCTGTAGGAAACTTAAAATTCTGTATTTAGTATTCGCTAGGAATAGGGGTAATCAAGCTCAGGTATCAGTTATTAGCGTAACTTATTCTTGCAGGCCTGATCTTAGAAGGATCCAGAAGGCCCAGAAGTGATTATCTGAGCTAAATGTATAAGCAAGATCAATGAATGCATTTACTAGGAAAGGAGTTCCACAGGTCCCTGTAGAAAGAGTTGGGGAAGAAATCAGCTACAAAAGGATAGACCAAGAGGAAGGGAAGGACAAGGCAGTGCAGAGTTTAAATCGTATGAGAAAACAGATACTTTGTGAATGGCAACCAAGAAAGACAGAGCTGAGGAACATGTAAGATTAATTAGCTTCAAGGTTCAAAAAAACTCAGGTGTAAAGTAATTGTAGTGGTTTTCATTTATAGTATAGAAATGATTTTTCAAACCAAAAAAATTATCAGTGTATCATGGTGACTCAGAGGTTAGTGAGTAATCACACCATGATAACTAAAACACTGAATTGAACATTCAGAACTCACCTCAGCTATATTTCTAGATCCTAGGAAAATTCCTTTATAACCAAACTCCTGTGAAAGGTATGAAAACTAAACTAAAATCCATATATATCAGACACTTATATTTCTGAAAAAGCACTAATCCTTTCAAAGTGGAAGTGTTATTCTTTTTCCCCTTAATAGGCCACTGTAAATTTTACAAATGAATTCCATATATTCAAGCAGTCTAAAATTTAAAATATCAATCTAGGTACATATTATTTATGAAGCAGTCATTGGAAATCACTTGACCTCTCTCTGCCTTTTCCAAGTGGCTTGAACAAACATTTGGTGTATGGTGGTGCTTACTTGACTTGGGAATTATTCAGTGAAGTGTATTAATATGCTCTAGACTATGGGGGACTTGGTATCGATAAGGGAGATAGTCATTACAAGAGAAACTCCTTAACTGCTACCTAGTTCATTATTTTGTTCTCATTAGATAAAATGGCAGTCATCCCCTACAAAATAATCCTAAGTATAAACTGAAGCACTGGGTTCCTTCTGGAATGAAGAATGAGAAAAATATGTTCTTTATATTTTATATTTTAAAATATGCTCCTTACATTTTATATTATCTGGAAAACTATGTTCAAGACTTTAAAAAATTAAACTAGTATATAATATAAATTATTAAGAACAGGAGAATGACGAACAAGTACTTGAATATGTCTCTGTGTTTAAAAATCAAAATAAAGAAACCCCCTTCAGGACAAAGCTGGGAAATGATGAAAACTCATACCAATGTCTGTGAAAAATGTCTGCTGACCAACTCTAATATCTGAGTACAGATTTCACAAAATGTCTTACATGTGAGGTCTCTGAAGGATCACAGTATTTCATTGAGAAAACTTTAATGAGGAAGGCGGACTTCTCTTCTTGTATGCTGTATAAACTTTAAGAAGTTACTTTATCTCTCAGGTCCCCACTTCTACTCATGTGAAGTAGAAAGGGTACTGGTATCTTTATCACAGGGATATCATAAAGATTATATGAGATAGATGATGTTGGAAATTTCCTGGCAATGAGTACTCAAAAAATATTGGTTCCCTTCTTTCATCTACAGCATCATCATTTGGTCTGCTAGGATTTGGCCTGCAATAATCATACTCTGGAGCTAAGCAATTTTAGCTTTAGGCAGTCAGCTCTACAAGCTCTCCTTGAAATCTCTGCTGTGTAAATACACCTTTAAAAATAGGAACACAGGGTACAATATGAAGATAGTATCCTTTGGGGATAATTTAGACAATCAATGTCAGCTCGTTAGCTGACATTTGTAGTAGTTGAAAAGTAAAAGGAAAATGATAAAGAATTGCTTTGCTTTCTATACCTTTTAATTATTTAAAATCCAAGAAGTGGCCATAATTTGGAGATGACTGAAATTGAATTACTTTTCTACGTTCTGTAGAAGATAAGAAATTTGTGGGTTATACCGCAACTACTTTGAGAAATTCCATTTATGCTTACCCAAAATGACAGAAAAGGTCAGAAAATGATGCATATGTCCTTTTACATATTTCACTGAAAATAAACATTATTTAAAAGAGTGATACCTCAACCAACAAAGTTAAATGGGCTGTAAGAGAGGCACACATCTAAAATCACCTCCAAGTCACACTTCACTCATCACTTCATTTTGATGTGGTTAATTTTAAAGATAGACAATTTTCACGATATGCTCAAAGAGCGAAAGTACTTGAAAGCCATTTCTTATCCATGAAACACCTTGAAGGCAATTATAGGTTATATAATTGGTCATCACATTTTGTTAACAACTGAAACATCCTAAATTGCAAGTCAACCAAGTATCTCTAAAGCAGACACACAAGAGGTGTGGAATTAGAAATAAAATGGTCTTGCTTCTAAATTCCATCTTCATTCACCAATTATCAGGCTTCATTCCCCCCAAATTTGATGCATTTTATGTCACTCAAACTGATTATATTTTTTGGAGTCACCAACCCTCCCAAAAACCTGTACATTGCTAAAGACTATGATTTGGGAAGAACAGAGAAGTTTTGCAACAAAACCGTCCCTTTCTCAATATAATCTCCAGTGGGTTTTAGTGTTTGTTTTTATTCATCCTTTGAGAGCTCTTAAACTCTATGTTATGTCACATCATTTGGGGACTTCAAATGATTAATTCATGAGTGCCTATGGACATTTGGTTTAGATTAGATTAAGGTTTGATCATAGTAAGTCTAAAATGGTCTCTCTGAATCCTATTATTTCCAGTTAATTTCATTCTTTCCCCATGTCAATAAGCTGTATGCATTGATCTCATTTGCATTTTATATAGGTGGAAAAAAAACCCCAAAAAATACCCAAGATGAGATGGCATTTCAAGCCACTACCAGAAAAAAGTTATCTCAAATGTATGGTGGTTAATGGAGAAGTAATTTGGCCCAAATTATAAACAAGACAGCATTAGAGATGGCATTATAAATTCTTAATATCTAGACCCTCATTCATATTTACAATTCCAGTCCTGATCTACAGTCACACATCACATGTTCCATCGTGTGATCATGAATGTTGAAGGTGCCTGGAAGCAGAGAAAAGCAATAAGCCAGGAAAGGCAAAAATACACTACCTGTGCTACCACCATCCCACACCCAGAGTAAAGCACTGTGTCTTAAAATCACTGAAAATTTATTCTTCACATAATTCTGAGATACAGAATTAGGTTTATTAGTTTATTAGTTCATTAGTTTGATCTCTATTTTCTAGATAGATTTGTTTTCTTTTTAAATAAATTTTGTTTTTGTTTTAAGATGTTTATTTATTTGTCAGAGAGAGAGAGAGAGCACGAGCAGGGGGAGTGGCAGGCAGAGGGAGAAGCAGGCTCCCCGCTGAGCAAGGAGCCCAATGTGGGACTTGATCCCAGGACGCTGAGCCGAAGGCAGAGACTTAACCAACTGAGCCACCCAGGCATCCCTAATTTTGTTTTTAATGATATAAAATGCTTATATGGTCCCCAAGCCCAAACTATAAAACAAAGCACTTTGATGAAGGTCTAGTCTTCATTGCTCTTTCTTCCCTACTGTTTTCTTCACATCCCTGTAAATAATCATTTTTATTAGTTTTTGGCTTATCCTTGCATTGTTTCTTTTTGAAAATATCAGCAGGGCACATACAGGGACATATCCATACTCATGCACACAAGCCAATATTCTTACTCAAGAAGAAACTTACCATACACATTCTTCTGTGTCTGTGTGTGTGTATATACAGATAGATAGATTACATATATATGTGTGTATATATATATATATATATTTAAAGATGTATTTATTTATTTACTTATTTATTTGAAAGAGAGAGAGAATGCACACACATGAGCATGGGGGGGCAGGGGAGGGGGGAGGGAAAGAATCTTAAGCAGACTCTCTGCTCAAGTAGGGCTTGATCCCAGGACCCTGAGATCACAACCTGAGTCAAAACCAAGAGTCAGATGTTTAACGAACTGTACCACCCAGGCACCCCATGCATCTGGTATTTTTAGTTAATAGCATATTTTATAGATTACTTCAAACATTTTTTGAAATCTACTCCATTTTCTGGATACCATTATTCTATATCAGATGGTTGAGGGTTTTTAAAATAATTTGAAAAATTATTTTCTAATAATTTGCAAGTAATTTATTATTCACAATGTGATTTTTAAGTTTTTAGTCTATGACAACTTATTTCCCATTGAAATAAAAAATTAACTCTGTGCTTTTCTGGAAACATCCCATACCCCCTCTTAAGTGCAGGATAGCTGACTCTTATGTGAAAATGTTTATGTCCACAGTGAGAAAAAAAAGTGAAATACATTTCTTTAAACCAAAGCAGAAATTTGTGGTTAATATTTCTACTTTGACATGTACTGAAATATACCTTTTACCCTTTGGCTTATAGAACACAAAAAAATAAGCAGAAAATTATTGGTTTGAAGTCATAAGCACTAGACATTTCTTATAAGTTTTGATGGTGCTAAGAACTGGTTAAAAGGTATCACAAATTTGAAAAATAAAGGTTGTGAGTCAAACAAGTTCACATTTTGCAGAACACATCTCCATTACCTCTGCCAATACATAAATGGCATAATTTTGAATTCATATATGCAAAATTACTGAATATATATACAGATCACATGAATATATCAAATGAACTTGCCAACTGAAGCAGAGGTCATCAAGGATATTCCATCAAACAATTCAACTAACGTATATCTGAGCACCACTTGTTGGTTAAGCACTCTGCTAGCCACTGGAATACAAAGCTGAATTGGCTCCTTGAATTTAACTTTTCTACTAATCTGTAAATTTTTAACGGATTGATGAAAGACAGACATAATTTACAAATTCTGAAAATGTGCTAAGGACAACGATAATTTCTTACAAACTACACTGGAGACAGAACAGAGGAGAAGTTCAACTGATTAATTTTGGGAAAGCTTCCCAGTCAAATGGCAGCTGGGCTGGGCTGTGAAGGATAAGTTACTGAAAGTAAGACACGGAAAGGAATTCTTGGCAAAGGGAAAAGCAAAGAATATTACACTACCCATTAGAAAACGAGAAAGAAAAGAAAGGAAAAGAAAAGACAAGACAAGAAAAGGAAAGAAAAGGAAGGAAGAAAGAAAGAGGGAGGGAGGGAGGGTGGGAAGAAGGAGGGAGGAAGCTCTCCAAATGGCCTTTCCCAGGACTCAGTATCTGAGTGCCTTTCCACTCCTACAAAGGGACACGCAGACTAATTAGCCTTGAATGAGCCTGCACATAGGAATTTTTAAAAGCTTCCCAAGTAATTCAGTGTGAAACCAAGGCTGATAATCATTGCAATAGTAGATGTCTGGAACGATACAAAAAGATGTGGATCCTGCATGAATAGGTCCTTTTAGCTCCAAGATAGGGGGATGACCTCTTTGCTGATGGGAATCCTATAATTGCCCTCTGATACTATATCCTGGGTGTAACGTTCTCAATATTTCCCTTTCACTTTCAAATTAAAAAATGGTCACTTTTATAATGCGTATTAAAGTCAGCATTCTAAAACCATCTGTTGTTTTGCTTGTTTTTATAAACATATAGGACCCATGATGTTCTTAGGACTAGTGACAAATTAGCCTTCAATTTAAGCCAAAATCCAGTGCATATAAAAGAAGACTGCCCATCATTTTGGCCACTGATGCTTAATTATGCATTTTGTTAAGTAAAGGTTTTACTTTAAAAGGTTCATTACTAACAATTAGTCTTCTCTCTCTTCTAATTTATATGCACCTGTTTCTAATTACAGTGGCACCATGTCAGCCTTAGAAAATCTATCTTAAACTCTTTAGAACAACTTGGATATTCCTGCCTACCCAAGGATATTTATCTTCCTGTTTAAGAATTAATTCGACCTTACTTTGTCTCCAATACATTTCCTATACTTTTCTGGAATAATGATTTTTGTACTCCTCTGATATTTGAAAGGTAAATATAAGCATTTATATTTTGTTTTTATTCTGAAGGCTTATATCTCACTGAAGGTGGTAAGCATTTCTGAACAAAAAAGGAAGACAGGAAACCCTAAAAAATAATCTGTAATCATTAGACTTCTTTTCTAATTCTGTAACTGTGCTTATCACTGAATGTTTGTGTCCTCTTCCCAAAAAAAAATCCCACGTTGAAGCCCTAATCCCCAGTGTGATGGTATTTGGAGGTGGGGCCTTTGGGAGGTAGGTAGGTTTAGATGAGGTAATGAGGGTAGAGCCCCTCTGAAGGGATTAGTGCCTTTTAGAAGAGGTCAGAGTCCTCTCCCATTCCACCACATGTGACGACAGAGAGAAAACGGCCATCTGCAACCCAGAAAGAAGATGGCCTCTCACAAGAAACTAAATCTGTCAGAACCTTGATCTTGGCTTCTAGAAATGTGAAAAATAAATGTTGTTTAAGCCACCCAGTCTATGGTATTTTTTTATAGCAGCCCAAACTGACTGAGACAGACCCTCAGAACCTAAACCAAAGCCACATTAACTAGTGTCAGAAAAGTCTTCCGCCAGAAAATGTAAAATGTGATTCCTATCTCGGCAAAGAAATGGCCATAAATTAATTCTCTACTCCTAACAGCACCTTAAGCTGGAAGCACAGAATTCTGTGTTACCTGCAGGGGCAAGTAGGGGAAAGGTTTCCTTATAACAATCTATTTTTATAGTAGTAATATGGGATTTTAAGTATATATTATAAATTATTGCTGACTAGTTAATAAAATCCTATTTTAGAAACTTTTAGAATTTCAACATAAATTAATCCTAACAAGGATTTAAAAAATGACTTTTAAACACAATCATTTGTTTTTAGTTTACAATATATAACATGTGGTATTATAAGTTGAAGACATGAATGCTACTTTTTAAAAATCACCAAAATCGGGCGCCTGGGTGGCTCAGTGGGTTAAAGCCGCTGCCTTCGGCTCAGGTCGTGATCCCAGGGTCCTGGGATCGAGGCCCACATCGGGCTCTCTGCTCAGCGGGGAGCCTGCTTCCTCCTCTCTCCTCTCTCTCTGCCTACTTGTAATCTCTCTCTCTGTCAAATGAATAAATAAAGTCTTTAAATAAATAAATAAATAAATAAATAAATAAAATAAATAAATAAATAAAAATCACCAAAATTAATTCCCTATAAGTACTGCAAAGGACATTCTCTCACCAGGGTAGAGCATGGGGAAAATCTATTTTCAACCTTCTCACTCTTCACCAGAGGGGCATCTTCTTGATCCCTCCCTGACCAACTGTCAAATTCCACATGCTGTCTATGACATTCCATTCCAAGCCTATTTGGCCCCAGTGTGCTCCTGGGCTTCCTCTCCTACATCGAAACTTAGTTCTCCTTTTTACCATCTCCTCTGATCTCAATTTTCTGGCAAGGACTTGATGAACAAATTCTTATACATACATTCATGGATGATAGTAAGTTCATTCCAAGTACATTTCTGAATTTTCATAATTATCATCCAGAGCTTCTATTTTAAAATAAATTATCCTAATGCTGAGAATTGAAGTGATATTGTTTTAAAAAAGAGAAAAGTTCCAAAAGACCTTGTTTCAAAACTCTGTGTAACTCACTTAACCTTTTCGATCCTCAATTTTAGCAACTGCAAAATATATATAATATCCACCTGCTTTGTTGTGAGGATTATATGAAAGGAGATAAGTAAAAGTACCTTGAAGCTTTTTAATATATATAGAAATGTTACATTTACATGTTAATATGTGAATACACATGCACACATATACATGTATATAAGATGGTATTATTTACTCAATATTGTGAGTACTTGGACCTTTCAGTCCTACCTTCTGCAACCATTGAACAGATGAGTGACCAGTTAAAATATCAGATGAAAGAGAAAAGAGAAATGACCTTTTGACAGGAAAAGATCACTATATACCTTGGAGACTACCACTGAGATGCCCAGAGAAATGACTTTTAGAAAAATGGTCACCATTTCATAGCTTTAGCCTTCCAACTCCAATATAGCTGAATTTGACACAGTGGGAGAATACAGAATAAAAATGGCCCTGCAGGTAATTTCATCCTATTATGTTTATTTGAAAGGAAGACTGAACTCTATGCATTTTTTTCAATGTTCTTTCTTACAGTTTTGGTGCACTGATCAGAAACAACCTAAAGCTATGTGCTGAGGGCTGTAATTTCATAGGAAGTATCGCAGTAAAAAATTTGATGGATGTGTATCCAAAAGGAGATAACCTAGGGAAGGCATCAGAAGCAAAATAAGATTGTCTCTAAGTAAACCCATTTAGGACTAGCCTATCACATCGACTCCACCACTATAAAATTATGGATTGGTCAGGAGCAGCCAAAAAGCTTGTAAGATATGCTGAGGAAACAAGTTCAGGCTAGTGTGTAATCTTAAAGCTGCTGAGACAGGAAAATCACTAATTGCATTTTCTGAGTGACATTTTTGATCATCCTACCTTCTCATGAAAGAGGATTTTCTTAAAATCGAAAGGGTGTTAGGATGTTGAAAAATCAACCAAGTGGTGATATGTTTGCCCAGAATATCATTTTCTGTTTTTGTGGGGATTGGAAGGAAGAGTTGGTTGTGATATTGTTGTTTTCCCCAGAACTCATACTATGCTGAGCACTTATTTAGGATGGGCCTTATACACAATATTTTTTCACATGACTACTGAAGTGGACAGAAATTCATGCCAACAAGACATAAATGTCAGTGGCTCCCTTTCCTTGTAATTTTTCAGAAGAGTCTTATATAAATATACTGATGGGAACAAGCAGTAATGGGATTCCTCAGTGAGGAAAAGAACAATATAATGAATGGTGAGCTTCAGGGCAAGAACAACATCAGCAGGAGATAAAGAGAAATTGAGCAGTACTCATACTGAAAAATTATTAGAGACCCAATCTCTAATCTCTGCTAATATGCTATCACTGAATATGAATATATGAATATAGCAACTGTATCATTCATGTTGTGGTAACTACTCTTTTCTGTGTGATGAAAGAATCTAAACACACAAGCTCCGGGGCTGGGGAATAAATAGAATTACAGCACTTTAATCATTTAAGGAAAGGCACTGGCCTTTTGGAAAGAGAGCTATTCTCACATCCTAAAAGCCAGGAGATCACCTGGGGAGGCTGATGAACTAACCTCCACTCAAGTTACTGGATAGAACAAGGGAGAAGACAAAACTTCAAGGCTAACCTACTTATAAAAGAAAACTTTATCTCCCTCTCACTCCACTGAAGGTCATCTTTTCTACTCTTTGCCCCAGAAATGATTAATTTGACTGTTTAAAAATCTTAAGTGTTTTTGCATTATTTACAGTTACTTCATATGCATCTCAATAGCCTAAGACTACCCAAGATTAGATAAATGTTAGATTCGTTTTAAACATTTATTTGATTCAGCACTAAATTTTATTTACATGGGTTCAGTCTTCATAGTTTGTTGATTACATGACAAGTTTTTAGTCCACAACATTTAAACATGAGATGGGAATGTGCCACCTAACTATTTAAAAAATCTAAGTCACACTTATTTCCATAAACTGCAGATTTCACACTTTTCCCCCCATACTCATATTCCCTACCAGTTAGTCAATCTGGATAAGATAAAAATGTTGAGAGGATTTGGTGTTGCAGAGAAAAGAAAGATGTAGAAGATTTTCTCATACTATTAAGTAACATACTTTGTTTCTAGACAATTTATTTAAAAAAAAAAAAAGATTGGTTCAGCATCTACTACATGCCCACCTGTTTCAAAAACTTAGGAGATACAAAGAAGATAAGAACAGAATCTGTACTTGGCTGAAGAAATATCTACATATTTATTTGTTTGTTTATACTTTTAGGAGAGAGTGATTATACATAAATTGTAAAAAATGTATTAAAAACATTAAACAGTGGGGTACCTGGTGGCTCAGTCAGTTGGCTCAATTGGACTCTTGGTTTCGGCTCAGGTCACGATCTCAGGGTCGTGTGGAGCCCTGCTTCAAGCTCTGTGCTCAGCAGGGCATCTGCTGGAGATTCTCTCTCACCCTCTCCCTCTGCCCCTACCCCACTCTTGCACACACTCTCTATAGTAAATAAATAAATCTTTAAATATATATATATTAATTAATAAGTTTCCAAAAATGATTAGGCAAACATAAGATGAATACCCTACTGTACGCAGCACAAATTAGAATGATTAACAGTGTGAAATTTTAGCAACGATTGCATTACTTTTCGCACTCTTTTCCATTTTGTATTGTTAAAGTAACAAAGTAAATGGAGAAGGTTGGTGGTGGGGGGATCAGATTAAAAAAACCTCTGGTTTTATTTTAAAGTTAAACAATAAGTCCTAAAAGAATTATTCTGGTTCAAAATGGATGTGCATTGTGGCATTCTCAGACTTCCAAAGGCTGCCAAATGTCTGTATATTTTGACTCAGTCCATCAAAGATCAGCACAGGGAAGTCCAAAGTCAAAGTAAAGAAGTCATTTGGATGCACATCTTGGAAAGATGCTTTTTCCCTGTCAAGCAGCTATGACCCCAAGATGGAACAGTGCTAGCCTTAAAGTGACCTGTCAGTAGACTGGAACCAATGTGGGAAATCCAACTTAAAGGGTCCTGTCAGGTCAGGCCTGTACACCGTCAAAAAAAAGGCATGGGGGGATTGAATTTGAGTTGAGGATCTAGGAGATCCACGTGAGACCCACCTCCACTGAAGAACTGGTGCTAAGAATCCCACGTGGTTTCACATATTTTTATAACAGAGCCAGATTAAAAAAGCTTTTGTAAATTGCTTCTTCCTCTGAACTATTGTTTATACTATTTGTCCCTGAGTTTATATTTCTTTATATTGCTACTTATCTTCCTGCGACATTACCCCAACTGTTGTATAAAACTCTCTTTGAATCTTCCAAAAGCCAGTGCATAATTGTTGTGTAACAGGGAAAATGATTTTTAAACAGATTAGAGTGCTTTTCTTTTGCTAACTTCTTCACGTATGAACTTTTTCTCTTTTAATCCACAGCCAGAGGGAGAATTGGGATTTTTACAGCAGAGATACAGCCTAGACACATTCTGCTTCTGATGCCCAAAATAAAAATGTGAATCCAAATTTTCTCTTAGCCTAACTTTATTAAGAAATTAAAGGGTTTCTACATTTCGGAACTACTCTTTTATAAACACAGAGACGAGCCCGGCTCACTCGCCTCCAAGTTAGGGAATGCGGTTCAAGATGGCGATGTAGGAGGATCCCGGGCTCGCCGCCTCCCACAGACACGCCAAATCTGGAGCTACATGAGGAACAGAAGGCGTAAAAACTGCCTGAGCAACTGCTACAGATCGGGTGAACAGAGAAGGCCCCCATCACGGCAGGTAGGAGAGAGCGGGACACAATCTCACCGCGCGCAACCCAGTCGGGAGGGAACTCAAACCCGAGCTGCTTCCTAAGGAGCTTCTCCCTGAGGAGCAAAGGGTTTGAAGCCCCACACAGGGCTCCCCGAATTTAAGAGAGCGACGAAGCCCCGAAGACATCTAGCTTTGAAAGCCCACAGAGCCGTCAACCACGGGACCCACCAGAGTCTAACAACCTGAGGAACGGCTCTTAAAGGGCTCGCGCGAAAGAACTCACCTGCCGGAGCCCAGCGCAGAAGCAGCGGGTCCGGAAGTGCCGGCACCCAAGGCGAGGAGGCTCGTTTGCTAATCTTCAAGCCAAGGCCTGAGGGGCAGGCATAGCTCACACCTCTAGAGGCCTGCGGGCTGGCGGGCACCGCCTTCACACTCTTCCTCTGCAGGCGCCATCTTTCTTTCGCTTTCTTTTTTTTTCTTCATAGCGAGGCTTTCCGCCCCTCTTCCGCCCTGACTGAGCAGGCGCCTTCTCCATGCCCTCCCTGAGCCCAGAGCACTAGTATCTCTGTGAGGGGACTTTCTACCCACGTCTGTTGCCTCGGTTTTTGCCGCGATGGACCAGCATTCCCCCCATACTCATACCCATTGATCGCCTGGCTCTGGAGGCCTGAGGGCCTTGGGATTCTGGGTCCCAAGGCACTAGAACAATTGGAGACACCATTCTTGGCTGACTGCTACCCCCAGGGCACTGCATAGACAGCCAACGAAAGCACACTGAGTCTTTCTGTGATTGAGGCCTTTTTGCTTGTCCTGGAGCTTCCACCCAAGGGGCAGGCTTTACATTTGGCCCACACCTAAGGGCCAGTGGAGGTGCTCTCCAGAAATAGAGGCTGGTGAACGTGGTCTTTGCACTCTCTCCCTGCCTTACTCCGGTACGCTGGTATCTCCCTGAAAGGAGCTTATACTCCTTGTATGGTGCCCCGATTTTTGCAGCTGCACTATGTGACATTTCTACATCACCTGGCTCTGGTGGTCCAGGGTTCTTCCAAAATGGTAAGAATAAGAGTCATTCGGAGAGGATAAGATGATGTGAGGGTTATTTGGGTCCTGGAGGAAAGCGCTAGTCCCTCCAATCTCTGGGGATCTCAACCAATGGGAGGAAGGGTACAAGAGGATAAAAATGCCAAAATAACCCCAAATAGATTTCAGAGACACTATGACAGCACCTTAACTTGTGTTATCCTTGCCTACCTTGTCCAGCATAGAGGCAGAGGTAGGACAGCAATGACTAATGGAAGTATCTATCTAGATCACATCTAGATCAATGTGATGATTAATGTTATGTGACAACTTGGATAGGCTATGGTGCCCAGTTATTTGGTCAAACACCAGTGTGATGCTGCTGTAAAGGTTTTTTCAGATGTGATTAACATCTAAATGAATAGACTTTAAGTAAAGCAGATGACCTTCCATAATATGGGTAGACTTCCTCCAAACCTTTGAAAGGCCCAAGAGAAAGGACTGAGGTCCCCTGATGAAAAACTATTCTGCCTCCAGATGGTCTTCAGACTCAAGACTACATCAACTCTTCCCTGGGTCTCCAGACTGCCAGCCTACCTAGCAGATTTTGGACTTGCCAGCCCCCACAGTCATGTGAGTATATAAATATGCAATATACATCTTATTGGTTCTATTTCTGTGGAAAACCCTGACTGATATAGTAGGTAAGTCTAAAATGGCACCCTGAGCCTGCATTGCCTGAATACATCATGCCCAGCAGTTCCTGGATAGAGAACAGCTGCACATCTAAAACAAGGAGTCAGGAGAAGGGGGCTTCAGAAGACAGGAACTTCATTACCAAAGTAAGTGCCAACAGCCATGGATTTCAGCAGCATCTACCCAAGTGACTCCAAAAATAGCAAGTCACACCTCAGAGGGAGCCAGCTCCCAGACCCCAAGGGCCCGCACAGACTAACCACACCACAAAAAAAAAAATCAGGGAGGATACAAAGAAGAGCATATGAGCCAGTTGTTACCCCCAGCCCTCCACAGGATCACCTCAGTGTCTTACTGAGCAATCTTCATGAGAAGAGGCACCACAGGAGAGTAGAATAATAGCCCTGGTGCAAAATTTGTAGTTTGAATTCACTGGGTACATGATGAAATAAATACACTGAGCTAACCCCAAAGAGACCATATTAAACCAAAACCTAACTTTATTGTCAAGATTCATTCCAGGAGAGGTGATGTCACCAACATAGCAGAATAGGAGGTTCCCACTTGTATTTTCCCTTAGCAACAATAATTTGGTAGCCATCTACAGACAAAAGTAACTTTGTAATTTGGAGGTTTGCTCTTGTGGAAGTTTTGGAATCAGATAAGAGATGGCAGACCCCAATGGAGTCCAAGACCAAGGAGGGTCATTCTGAGAAAGCAGGCAGGTGTCCAAGGAGCAGGCTGTCCAACGAAGGTCCCAGTACAGTCAAAGAAACGGCACTGTCCCTCTGTGGGCTTGGCTACTCCCCCATTTGGCCTTGGTCCTACCACCAACACCATCTGCTAAGGGACCCTGGAAGAGTCACACCTACCCTTGCCTCCAGTAATAGGCCCCTCTGGCTGTGAACCCTGAAGTGTCCCATAACCCAAGCCCTTTTCGCTCTGGTCTAGGAGTGTTCCTGCTCATCCAGGGACGGACTGGCAGACACACCTGCCAGTGCCCCTTGAAGGCAAGTCTGCTGCCTTTGGTCCCACCATGAATCCTGAAATGGTGCTGTGACTTGGCTCCAGACCCTTTCAGGGAACAGTCCTGACCACACAGGGACCCTGCAGATGACATGCTCTTCTGTGCCGCCATATTCAGGCCCACTGACATCTATCCAACTGTGAATCCTGAGTCCGCCCTGTAACCCAACTCCAAATTCACTCATAGTCTGAGTGCAGTCCTGCACACCAACAAACCCAGCAAGATGCACACCAATCCATTCTCTTAGGGGAGTCCTGCAGACCTCAGTCCCAACTGTGGACCCTGAAGCAGCCTTCTGACTAGGGTGCAGCCCCTCTCAGCTGCAATCCAGGGCAAATCCTAACCACCTAGTGACCTATCCAGTGACTCAGCAGAAGCCCTACCATGTACTCATTGGGAGGAACCCCATCTGTGTACCTAACAGTCTTGCCATCTGTGGCCCCAATTAAAGACCTTGAAGTAGAGACTTGTTTTAGTACCACCCTACTAACCAATGTCACGGAGGCAGTCCTATCCATCCAGGCACCAGAGTGGACACCTGCCAAAGCCCCTGGAAATAGGAGCACAGTTGCTGGATTGTATAGTAAAGGTATATTTACTTTAATAAGAAACTGCCAAACTGTCTTCCAAAGTGACTTTCAAACTACATTCATTCAAAGCAATGAATGATATTCCTATTATTCCACATCTTCACCAGCATTTGGTATTGCCAGCATTCTGGATTTTGGCTGTTCTAATAGTTGTATGGTGGTATCTCATTGTTATTTTCATTTGTAATTCCCTAACAGCTTATGATATTGAACATCTTTTCATAGGTTTATTTGCCATCTGTGTATCTTGTTTGGTGAGGTGTCTGCTCAGTGTTTGTGTTTTAAGAATATGGTGTTCTCATTTTTTCAAACTTAAATATGAAGGGACAAATTCACTTACTTTTATAATAACCTCAAAATAGATTTCCTTCCTGGATTTCTACTATTTCCATCCTGAGATGGGAGTGAAGAATCAGAATTATTTAATTGGGAGGAAAAAAAACCCAGATCCCTCACTCATAATCTTCTCTGAAAAAAAAACAAAGAAAAAAACAGAACCAATATTTTTCTCAGAGAGGAACATAGACAGCATTGTACCTGAAAATAATAATAATGCACATTGTCCAGCTACCCTGGAACATTTGCCACTTGACTTCCATTGTCCTGATTTCACCTCTAAAACACTGACAGGACACAGTGGTTATCACCATCCCACTCCGGGTGATTAATCTGAAAGTCTAGGCTATTTTTAAATTGTCAACTTTAGTTTTATGAGCTATGCCCTCACTTGTTTTGAATGCCCTTGTATTTAATTCTTATCAGTTTTATGGCCAAGTAAAACAGGGATCAAATTTACTACACAAGCTCTGATTAATGAAATTATTTAAACAACTATTACCTTTGGACTGAAAATATTGTTAATTTCTAATAACTAATACATGTTCAAATAGGTAGCAAGTCAGGATATTTATTTTCTGAAAATGTGTTATATCAAAAGATAACAAAGTGCCATTGGAAAAATCAAAAGCACCTTATTAAACCATGTTTTGGCATGAGTATGGTTTAGAATATGGAAATGGTTATTAATGGGTCTCAAGCAGTTTATAATACCTTTACAGGCATGGCTATTAAGGACACTAAAAATATCATAATATAAAAAAAGAAAAGAAAAAGATATAAATATAGGTCATAGTCAAATAGCCTTAGACATCAATAATTTAGATAGAATTTAAACTTTACTTTCTAATACATTTTCACTTATTGGACCAAATATTGTATGTAATGATTCAGATTAAAATCCTATATTCTTTAAACCTTTTGATTTTAACATTTACTATTAATACATATGTACTTTATGCTCTAATAGAATCTCTGAATATGTTTTAAAACTCTTGTTTGAAAGTGACTAGTCACATAATGATAGTTATATCAAATTATATCATCAAAGATAAAATGGATAAATTTAAGGGCAGATAAAATTCTGAGACAACAACAAAACCACCAATCAGTAGGAAATAATTAAAAAGCAGAAATATCTAGTCATGATGAATCACTAAATAAGTGGAAGTTCTAGAATATTTTTGGAACTGTAAGCAACTCAGAAAGTCTTTTGGTCCATCTACCATATTTGGATAAATCTACAGTTGAGAATCATGCTGGGCAAATAGTTGTCAGTTGTTCTTCTGAAGATTCCTGGAACATTCTCTGATTATCCATTACAGTACCAACATTTATTAATTACATTCTAGAATTTCTTCATTCTCTTTGTCTGAATTCTTTCCTGCTATTTCCTCTGCTTTACCTTCTGAGGGAATTGCAGATAATTTCCCCAAAAGCAGAGCAGTGTTGATCAAATATCAGTCCAACCAGCACTTTTACCTAAACTAAATAGAAAATACTAGTGTCTTGGGTAAACAGAAATAACTGATTCTTGAAACTTGTTCTAGTTATCCATATGTATATATGTGGATATTCATTTATATACAAGTATATGTCTGTCTAGATAAAAATATAATTTTTACTAAGTATAATGGTTAAAAAAATTTTTTAAAAACATAAGTTTCTATTAGGACATCAAGAATTGTTCCTTAGGGGCACCTGGGTAGCTCAGTTGGTTAAGTGTCTGCCTACAGCTCAGAAGCCTGGGATCAAGCCCTGCATTGGGCTGCGTGATCTGCAGGGAGCCTGCTTCTCCTTCTCCTTCTGCCTGCCCCTCCACTTGATTGTGCTCTCTCTCTCTGTCAATGAAATAAATAAAATCTTTAAAAAACAAAAGAATTATTCCTTAGTCATTTTTTATTCTTATTATAGTTGAAGAGTATTTTCTGACAATATATATTTCATTTTGACTAATAAAATTGTTGTTGTTGTCACACAGTTATTCTCCCTGTTGATTGCCCAATTTTGCTTTGGGAAAACTCATGAAATATTTTACTTAAACAATACTTTTTCACTAAATTGTATAAAACCTAGAATTGTGACTCTTGGAAAATGAGAATAATTTAAAACCTTTGATGTATGATTTGTGACATGACTTCTATTTAGCCTTCATGAGAGAACATCTCACAATATATGTATATATGAGCAAATGTAAATTGTTATTAGAACTGATATAGCTAGGAAGTATTTTTCTGTGTGTAGTACAATTGAAGCATCAATTATGTTACAATAAATATCATTCCTTTGACATGTAGTAAAAAAGGCATTTAAGGAAGAATTTTTCCACATTAATTTGGCAGAATTTCTCATTACTAGAGGCAGAAGTAACAAAACTTTGGATTAATATCAAACATTGTTAATATGAATCTTTCCTAAAATAAAAACTAAAATTATAAAAAGGAATGTGATATTATAAAACCCAAAGCTTTTTCTTGAGATTTTTTTTCTTCTTTTTCTTCTTAAATCAACTTTATTCAGGTATAATAGACATAAAATGCCATACATTTTAAAGTGTATAGTCTGATGAGTTTTGATAATCTATATACCCATGTAACCACCACCCTTTCCAGTCAATCTTTTCTCAACCATACTGTATGAATCAATATTAATTGAAATTCATTTTTATTGTTCTGTGTAGTTTGTGTCTTTTCATTGCTGAGTAGTATTCCATTCTATTAATGGATTATGATCTATCTACTCATCTATTGATAAACATTTAGGTTGTTTCTAACTTTGGGTTATTCGAATAAAACTGCTACAAATAAGCGCACATAGGTGGCTCAGTTAGTTAAGCATCTGCCTCGGGCTGTGGTCATGATCCTGGGGTCCGGAGATCAAGTCCTATGTTAGGCTCCCTGCTCAGGGGGTAGTCTGCCTCCCCCTCTGCTCCCCATTCTCACTCTCTCTAGTTAGCGCTCTCTCTCTTTCTCTCTCAAATAAAAAATAATAAATAATACAATATTTTTAAGAACTGCTATAAATATTTAATTTTTACAAAAATAAACAGGAGATTTTTTTTTAAGATTTTATGTATTTATTTGACACAGAGAGGGAGAGAGATCACAAGAAGGCAGAGAGGCAGGCAGAGAGAGAGGAGAAAGCAGGCTCCCCGCTGAGCAGGGAGCCCGATGCGGGCCTCGATCCCAGGTCCCTGAGATCATGACCTGAGCCGAAGGCAGAGGCTTTAACCCACTGAGCCACCCAGGTGCCCCTACAGGAGGTTTATTATGAGGAACTGGGTCATGTGATTATGAAGTCTGAGAAATCCAAGATCTGTAGTCAGCAAGCTGGAGACCCCAGAGAGCCAATAGTTTAAGTTCCAGTCCAAAGCCCAGCAGGACTCAAGACCCAAAAAGAACTGCTGTTTTAGTCTGAGTCTGAAGGCAGAAAAAGACCAATGTCCCAGCTGAACCAGGCAGAAGGAGTTCCCTCTTACTCAACATTTTTACTCACTCTTTTTGATGGAGTAAGATCTTCAGTTGATTGGTGAAGCACATCCATGTTAGGGAGGACAACTGCTTTACTTTGACAGTGGATTCAATGTTAATCTCATCCAGAAGTGCCCTTACAGACACACCCAAAATAATATTTGGGCAAATGTCTGGGCACCTTGTGGTCCAGCCAGGTTGACACATAAAATTAACTATCACAGGTATTCTGTGAGTAATCTGATACCTCATAAACACCAAAAGTAATTTTTGTGGTACATCACTATGACAAGACTTATGACGAGAAAGGGAGACAAACCCAGGATGAAAGGAGGGAGAAGAGAGAAAGCATGAAAAAGGAATCAACAAACCATGTAAACAAGGAGAGGGTTTATCAATCTGATGTGGGTGTTTAAGTTCAGTTTATATAAGAGGCCATTGGAGAGGCTACAGATGTTTCTTTGCTGTGCAAGTGCACTCCTTATAACAGTTAAGTTCCAAAACACCCTGTGGACACCTACCTTGTGGCTTGGGAATCTGCAATCACAAGTCCACTCACTTGAATTATTTGCCTAATATTCACTTTCTTCATCCCAAGCAAAGGGAACACCTTCCAAGTAGCCAACTCCACTTGGAGGAGCTTAGAGGAAAGTGGAAAAATTATCCTGAAAACATATGCTCACAAAATCCTGAAAAGTTGGTTTGCTTAAAACTCTCGGATGATATTTAGAAGAAATGTCCCCACTTCCCACCCTCCATTACCCTAGTGTTTATAGGTGATAAAAGTGGGATCTGGACTGATACCTTTTAGATTGATGACCTCTGGCTTTTGTACACTTGACCATCAGCCCTGAAAATGTCCTCTGAATTAATTCAGGTTTCTTGGGGTAAGAACTTCTTGAAGACCATTTTATTGGTTTATTAAACACTAACGTTGTAACCCAATATATTTTCTTTTGCTCAGGACAAAATCTTCATAAATATTTCCTTCAGGGTGGGTATGGGGAAATGAAGGGACAGTTTTCATTGTAAAGAAGGTGTGAGTCATACTCTAAGTTCCAGTTTTCCCATGCTGGGACTGTATTTGCCATTCCTTGGGCATGGGTTCAAAGACAGGTTTTCCAATCTGGGAATTTTATGTTTTTAGTATTAAATGAAACTGGCAAGTTTCAAGTATCTGTCATGATTCTCTTCATATTTGAAAACATGTACCACCCTCCAGTGTATGCACTTGAACATTTCAGAAGTTTCATTCTTTCAGACACTTAGGCTTGTAAATCTAAGTATCTAATTTTGTTAATGGGGTTTTCCATACCCTGAGATTTTGCTATAAATGGGCACCTATGTGCCAAGAACTGTTCAAAGATTTTATTTTTTTTAATATTTTATTTATTTATTTGACACAGAGAGAGATCAGATCACAAGTAGGCAGAGACGCAGGCAGAGAGAGAGGAGGAAGCAGGCTCCCCACCGAGCAGGGAGCCCGATACCCAGTGAGGGCCTCGATCCCAGGACGCTGAGATCATGACCTGAGCCGAAGGCAGAGGCTTTAACCCACTGAGCCACCCAGGCACCCTGTTCAAAGATTTTCATTGTTAACTCACTTAATCTTCATAACAACCACAGAGGTTGATTGCCATTATCATCCTTATTTGACACCTCTCTGTGGCAGAGACAGGAATGAGGTACTTACACAAGTTTGCACAGCTAATAAGTGCAAGAGCTGGAAATAAGACACAGCTTTGATTTGGCTCCAGTATCGATGTTCTTAAACACCGCGCTATGCTGCCTCTCCATAGAGTGGTCCATTTTCTCTTCTTGAAGTAGATTAATTTCTGAAGTTAAAATGAGGTTAATATAAGACATTACACTTAGTTAAGTGATATATCATAGAATTTGGGAAGGGCATTACCTTGATATCTTCATATGTTTCTTATTGTAGCATTATAGGGAAATCTCATTTTCCTAAAGTAAAGTAGATTTAGATGCTACAATTTCTAAATATATTAATCAGTGATCTTTTTTGAAAGTCTACAATTCTAGACTTGTAAACAAGGCTAATGGCATCAAGCAAACATTAACATTTAAAAATGTAATGCCAAAAATGATCTCATTTCAGTGATTTTCAGATTTTTGTTGTTGTTCAAAATTTTTCATAGAGGGCGCCTGGGTGGCTCAGTTGGTTAGGCTCTAACTCTTAGGCTCAGCTGGTTAGGCTCTGATTTCAGCTCAGGTTATGATCTCGGGGTCGTGAGATCAAGCCCCATGTCAGGCTCCTTGCTGGGCATGTAATCTGCTTGGGATTTACTCTCTCACTCTCTCTGCACCTCGATGCCACACTCTCTCTGTCTCTCTCTCAAATAGTCTTTAAAAAATAAATAAATAATTAAAATAAAAATTTGTCATAGAATTTTATATCTGCAAAATGACCAATTCTCACATGATTAGACAGGAAACCACCTTATTATACTTAGCTAGTAACTGTCATCAATTTTGTACCTTCTTCTAACGTTGGTTAAAACATCTGGTTACCATGCTTCCCCTGAAGACTTAGTAACTATGATTCTTAAAACCTTCCTTATAAACTCCCAGGCCTTTAATCAGTTAATTCATTATGGATCTTTGCCAAGTTCGCTTTATTTTTTTCATGTCTCTAAAATTGTTAAGATACAAACCGGACACATCCTATAATTTATTATTAAAACACATGTATCATGCTATCACTCCAACTTGGGAGCACTGGTCTGGGAGTCAGAAGATTTAGTATCTACTTCCCCCTTTCCAGTTTATTAGCCATTTTGAGTTACACAGGTCATCTGACTCATCTGCTCCCCCGTATGATTACATGTACATAGTAGCAACATGACTAGAAGATTTTTACTGTCTCAAGATTGTACGTTTCCATGATTTTCTCCAGTGAAACAATTTGTAATGGATATCTCTGTATATCTAACTTTCTTGTATTCTCTTTTGCTATTTTTTTCTATACAAATCAAATTATCCTTTATTTATCACAAGGGAGCCTCCTTATATTTATTTTCCAGCTGGCCAAAGTCATTCAAAATTCTAATTTTCTACAAGGTAAGGGATTCATCCACTTAAAATATCAGTTCTTCAATGCCAATATACAGTGTCTAGGAAAAAAATCAGAATATTCTTGTGTGTATTAGATCAGTTTGGGGAAATTATATAAGATAAACTAGCATGTTTATACCTAGTCCCATAAAAGAAAAGTTTAACAGGATAAAAATAGGTCAAAAGGTGAGATTAACCAATCATTACTATTCCTCCGTTTTTTTCCTCTTCCAATCGTATTTATTTAACAGCCCCATTTACTGTGCCAGGTGCTATGCCAAGAAAGCACAACAGATGTATTTCTTGTCTTTGAAGAACTCACATCTTAAAATAGGTATTACTGAAGTGCGAAAAAAGGGTAAGAAATAGATTTAAAATATGCAGAGAATAAGTGACTCTTTCAAAGTATATGTACTTTTACCAATATGTTCTAGTTGAAATCTTGTAAAAGGTTCTTTATCATCAACTCTGACCCCACGACTTGGGCAACAGCTTCCACATTGCTCATCTTCATATGACTTTTAGGAAGGATCTTACAAAAAAGGAACAAATATTGTCTTTTTTTTCTCTTTCCACTAGTGTTTTTTTTCACACCTATCTCTTCCTCCTTCTTTCCCCTCCCTTTCTCTCCCCTCCCCAGTCTGCCTCACCTCACTCCCTACACAGTACCTCCTCCAGTTTAGGTACTTCATGTAAAGTTAGCCCCATACTTTTCTTGGAACCTGGGTCCCCAAAATTAGTCTCAACTTTTTCTTGAAATTACTCTTAAATTATTTTTTCCTGAGAAATAACATAAAGGGTTCCTGATAAATAAATAATGATGATGATAAATCAGGTGTAGCTTCTTTTTATAAAGAGACTTAGAAACTCTGGTAGAGGGAGTATAAATAATCCTTGCTGCAGTAAGGTGTGCATATTCTTAACTTGTCACATGGTTGGAGTAGGTCAAGAGAATTATAAAGGAAGAATTGGAAAATTTCTGGTAGGACTGAAATAGGGAGAGATAAGACTTAGAAATAGTTCAGCAATATTTGAGGATATGCAGAATGTTCTAAGGAGTAGATGTGGAGGGAAGGAATAGTAGAATAAGCAGTCTGAGAATATTCTTATATTCTAATTTGAAACCACAGATAAGGAATTGGACAGTGAAGAAGAGAGACAGCAAGAGAAGAATTTTAATGAGAGTGGTTTGATGGCTACAGTGATGAATTACTAGCTCACTCCTGATAAAATACATAAACACCCACAGCCTTCATTCCTTTGTAAAATGTGGCTAATGATGTTCTCCTACTGAGAGAATGTCAAAAACAACAATAAAAATTACTTAAAAGTTACCAATAGAAAAAAATCCTTTAAATAATAACTTTTCTTTCCTGACTTTGTTCAAAGCTTCATTCAACTATTCTAACAGATTTAACATGACATGTTTTTTCTAACAGAATACAGTTATCCTGTTTGAAAATCTAAGAGAATTTTTCCCTTTGTCAATTGAAACATGTCACTCATGTCTATAAAGTTCTAATAGTGATCATATAATGTAGAATAAGATTTGTGCTTTTTTCTTTTTCAAAAATAATAATACACAAGAGAAAGATTGGTAGTGAAAGTGACAGTGAATAAAAACATGATAATGGGGAGATGCTGAATCAGGCGAGCCAGAATATTTAATATAAGCCAAATCATTTACAATTTATTTTACAGAAACAGATGCATTTAAATTACTATTTAGGTGCTCTTATACATTACTGTTTATAGGGTATGGTTTAAATTCACTGCACAATTAGTTATGGCTCGGCTGGTAAACGTGTTAATGAACAAGGTAGAGTCTGAACCATTTATTTAGGACATGCAAACACTTTCAAGCAAGGAAGAAGGTTCTTCCCTCTGCAGGGACTCCTATGTAGAAAAATACTGATTTTATGTTGATTCTCATGACAGTGTTAGAGTCTATAAAAGTTTAAAACTAAATGCTTGATGAGACTTGTATATTCAGTAGAAATAAAATTCAGTGCAGTTGTATTCACAGCCTTTTTATTTTTTGCTTGGGAGTTTTAAAAATGCTTCTAGAAGAGGTGAATGTTTTATTGATTAGCTAACACTACAATTTTTTACTATGTATAAATAATTACTAGGTGTTTCAGCAAATTCGAGTTGTAAAAGTGACTGGAGTCAACAATATTTGGCAAATTACTGTAATTCCTTACTAAACATTTTTCACATTTCAATTAACTTTTTTTCCTCCCCTATGTACTAAACAATAAAGTAACTGTGCAGTTAGAAATCATTTTGTCATGCCTGAACATTACCATTTCACAAAGAGCAATCATTTTTGGATACATAAGCTGTCAGTAAAATAATTTTATTTACCTTTTAATTGATGCTTAAGCCTCTTTAAGACCATCATTAACAAACCTTCTTTAATGATTAGCCAGGAAATGTCTTCAAATAATTAGCAAATTTCTGGCACCAAGCAGAACACCTTTGTCCTACAGGAGTGGAAGGTGGAGGAAACTTTGAGGAGGCCCACCAAAAGACAATTCTAGGTCAGATATTCCCAGTGTTCACAAGGATGAATATCTGGAGCCATTTAATAAGACTTCCATGGGGAGGAGAAGAGAATGCTCTTTAGTATCGTCATCATTTTATAATCAGCAGAGGTGGGTTTGAAACATTCTTCTTTCCTGTGTGTAAATATGGAACATCTGTGGGAGCAAATGCCTGTACAGACTCTGCAAACAAAAATAGAAAGATTCCCATTTTGAAATCTCTTTCTTTGGATGGTCAGGGATGAGAAATAAAAGATCAAATCCTATTAGGGCATCTTAAGATAGTATTTATAGTTGCTACAGAAGATAATCAGGTTAGCCTATTGTTTCAAGACAATGATCTTAATTGATAATTTTCTTAAGGTCCCCAAGCATAAGATTCACCTATGCAGATAGAGCCAGGTTGCTAGAAGTAATACTTCTGGCAAAAAGATAATGTTACTGTCTGCACAGTTCGAAGTCTCCATGATGATTATATATCAGAACGTAATTTAAAAAGGACAAATTCTACTCCCCTAATGTTCTCTGCTAAAGTACTTAAGATTGCTATTCCAGATTACTTTTAAAAACTCACATGCTGACTTTATATAAGTAATAATTAGAATATTTCAGTTAGATCTGGCTCACAACAATCCTTTTTTTGTTATCACAATCTTAGACTAACTCTCCTAGGCATACCAAGTTAGACTAAAAGATTGAAAACAATGGAGGAAAGTAATAACTATGGCATTTAAAATAATTTGGATTTTTTTCCCGCCTCTGGTGTTTATAATGCTTTTCAATAGACCAATGAACACTCCACACTTTGAGGTTAGAAATTTTATGCAGTACATAATATGTCCACAAAAGAATCCAAAATCAGTAAATGGTCTTTAATTTTTCTGGTTGAGGACAGAACATATTTTTAAATTACAACTTCCAATTTTAACTATCATAAATGAGTTCACCCTGATTCCATTCATGCAGTACAAGACAAATTCCCTAATTTGGGGCATTTAACAGATAATTATTGAGGACTCATTTTACCCCTGTCAGAGAATGATTTTCAAAACATTTTAGGAGCAACATGCCATATATTAAAAATTGCATGCTGTGAACCTTATTTAGTATGTTCTATTGGGAAAATATCAAGCCAATTATATATTTTTAAACTTTCATGTCTTCAAGGAATGGGGCTATACTGTGTTTGAATTTAATTTAAATGTTACTTATTATAAAGCAGTGGTATTTTAATACATTAAAGAAAACCCTATGCTTATTGGCAAGAAACGAGAGCTGATTTATAAAAACTAGAGCAGAAATTTTTTAGATTAATCACCAATGTTTTCAGCTGTGATGAAAGAATGACACACCACTATTGATACATTACAGTGGTAAGGTGTTACTATTACTTGAAATGAAAAGCCTTAGATCATTTTGAAAATTTTATTGGGTCTGTTAGACTGGAAGGCTGCTGATAGTAGATTATATTAATTATTCTAGAACTTTCCAGCAAATGAGATTATTACGGTTCTCACCCCAAACTGTCCTGTCAATTCTACATTTAAAAAAATTATTTTCTATATAATATACAGGCATACCTCAGAGACTGCTGGTTCAGCTCCAGATCATGGCATTAAAGCAAATATTGCAATAAAGCAAATCAAATGAATTTTTTCATTCCCTGGTACATATAAAAGTTATGCTTATTAACTGTGCAATAGCAGTATGTCTAAAAAACAATCTATATACCTTAATTTAAAAATACTTTATTACTTAAAAATGTGAATCATCATCTGAGTTTCCAGCAAGTCATCATCTTTTTGCTGGTGGAAAGTCTTGCCTTGTCATTGATGGCTGCATACAATGCTGTTTAATAGCATTTTGCCCACAGAACTTCTTTCAAAATTAGAGTCATTCTCCTCAAACCTTGCCACTGCTTCGTCAAATAAGTTTATGTAATATTCTAAATCCTTTGTTGTCATATCAACATCTTCACCAGGAGTAGATTCCATCTCAAGAAACCACTTTCTTTGCTCATCCATAAGAAGCAACTCCCTATCCATTCAAGTTTTAGCATGAGATAGCAACAATTCAGTCCCATATTCAGGTTCCACTTCTAATTCTAGTTCTCTTAATATTTCTAGCACATCGGCAGTTACTTCCTCCATTGAAGTCTTAAACCCCTCAAAGTCATCCATGAGGATTAAGGTCATCATCTTTCAAACTCTTATTAATGTTGATATTGTGACCTCTTCCCTCTTCCTGCGAATCATGAATGTTCTTAATGATATCTAGAATGGTGAATCCTTTCCAGATGGTTTTCAATTTACTTTGCCCAGATTCATTTGAGGAATCACTATTAATGGCAGCTATAGGTGTGTGTGGGGGTGTGTGTGTGTGTGTGTGTCTTAAATAATAAGGCTTGAAATTTGAAATTACTCCTTGATCCATAGACTACAGAATGAATGTTGTGTTAGTAGGCATGAAAACATTAATCTCATTGTATATCTCCATCAGAGCTCTTGAGTGAACATTGTCAATGAGCAGTAATATTTTGGGAGGAATCTTTATCTTTCTTTCTGGCAGTAGGTCTCAACAGTGTGCTTGAAATATTCAGTAAACCATGTTATAAACAGATATGTTGATGTTCAGATGTTGTTGTTCTATTTATAGAGCACAGGCAGAGTAGATTTAACATAATTCGTATAGGTCCTAGGATTTTTGGAATGGTCAATGAGCATTGGCTTCAACTTGGTCACCAGTTGCCTTAGCCCCTAAAAAGAGAGTCGGCCTGTCCTTTGAAGTTTTGAAGCCAGGCATTGACTTTTCCTCTCTAGTTTTGAGAATCCTATATGGCATCTCTTCCAATAGAAGGCTGTTTCATCTACATTGAACATCTGTTGTTTAGTGTGCCACCTTTATTAATGATCTTACCTTAGATCTGGAGAACTTGCTGCAGCTTCTGCATCAGCACTTGCTGCCTCACCCTGCATTTTTATTTCACAGATATGGCTTCTTTCCTTAAACCTGAGAAACCAACCTCTGCTAGCTTCCAACTTTTCTTCTGCAGCTTCCTCACCTCTCTCAGCCTTCAAAGAATTGAAGAGTGAGGGTCTTGCTCTGGATTAGGCTTTGGTTTAGGAGAATGTTTTGGCTGGTTAGATCTTCCATCCAGACCACTAAAACTTTCTCCATATCAGCAGTAAGGCTGTTTCACTTTCTTATCATTCATATGTTCACCAGAGAAGCACTTTCAATTTTCTTCAAGAACGTTTCCTTTACATTCATGACTTCACTGGCTGGTCCAAGAGACCTAGTTTTCAGCATGTCTTGGCTTTTGACGTGACTTCATCACTAAGCTTAATCATTTCTAGCTTTTTATTTAAAGTGAGATATGTATGACTCTTCCTTTCACTTGAACACTTAGAGGCGATTGTAGGTTCTTTTTTTTTTTTTTTTCAATTGTAGGTTCTTAATTGGCCTAGTTTCAATATTGTTGTGTTTCAGGGAATTGGGAGGCCTGAGGAGAGGGAGAGAGATGGGGAAAGAGCCAGTTGGTGGAAGGGCCAGAACACACACATTTACCTATTAAGTTCACTGTCTTCCATGAATGCAGTCCATGATACCCCAAAACAATTACAATAGTAACATCAAAGATCACTGAATGCAGGTCACCATAACAAATATAATAATAATGAAAATTTTTAAATACTGTGAGAATTACCAAAATGTGACACAGAGACATAAAATTAGCAAATGCTGTTGGAAAAATGGTGCTGTTGCAGGGTTGCTACAGACCTTCAATTTGTAAAGAATGCAATACCTGTGAAGCACAATAAAGCAAAGCATGATAAAATGAGGCATGCCTGTATATAAAATTCAAAATGGTATTCAGTATTTTTATCAAAATGCACTGAATGTTTTTTTCTAAATACAAAAAGATTGTAAAAACCTGGATGATTTTTTTCTGCATGTTTTTATTGTCCTTAAATTTATAACATTTTCCTTCATCTCTGCACTCTATAATTTGAGAATGTGAGGGGAATTGGTGCTATAATGTTTAATACTTTTCATTTGGGTTTATGAGTGCAGAATCTAACTCATCAGAAGTATGTTATGTAGGTCTGATTAGCTTCCTTCCAAATATCTTTTGGAATGCATATCACATACTTTGCATGCAATTAGAAGTTAAAATATAGAAAGATACAGGGAAAACTGAGATGGTATCCTTGAGTATGCTTACAGAATTCCAGAATTAAAATGGAAACATGTTTTCATAATTACCATTTATTTTAGCTTCATGTCAATCTGTAACTGGATTACTTCTTTATAAATAATCTTGCAGATAAAAGCTTTGACAATAAAATTATATGCAATGGGGGCTATCAAACAAAGTAAGCTATGAATTCTGTTCTTGAGAAGCTAATAGTTTAATATAGGAGATAAGATATGTAAATAACATATAAATAAAATAAAACAGAGAGATGATCAGTGATCTGAGGGGAATCACTGGGATAATTAATGAAGAAGAAAATGACTTCAGAGGATCTGGTGAGGAATATGGCAGATGAGTTTTGGGAATGAGTCTGGTAGAAATAATCAGAAGATGGGAAAAGCAGGGAAGTTCATAGTGCATAAAATTACTAATTATGAGGGACTGATCACAATGTAAAATCACTGGGACTGGGAGCTGCAGCTACTGCTAGAACAGGACAGAGGAGACCTGGAGGCTGTGATTCTGCTTCCAGCCACTGTCACAGGCTGGTTCATTTTCAGCTCTTCCACATTTGCCTTTCCTATTTCAAGAGCCAACTCAGAATGTTGTGAATATCGAAGGCAGCTAAGGGACTCCTTGCAATTTATTTTCTCCTTTTATTATTCCATCTTTAATGAATGAATAACACATAAGGGAGGTTCATTTCTCACAATGTTCATTTCACACTTGGAACCAAACTCCAAGGCCACATCTGAGAATGTGTCCTGGGTGTAGAGCAATGGAGGGCTGTGTCAGCAATGATGACGGGGAAGTAAGTGGTTTTTCAGATGAGGCACCCTGGAGCCAAGCCAATACCAGGAGACCCTCAGGTCATTAGGGATTCCTAGGCCATTTGCTCCTGAAGGATTATTGTCGGCCTCACGTCCTCTGTAAATGCCAACAAGGACAATTGCTTGCGGAAAAATTAACTTGGGTAAATTGAAAACTGCTCTTTGCCCATATAGTAAAGATTCTGGAGACTCTCATTTTTCCATATGGTTTTGGTTGTTTGTTTCTTGGCAGCGTGATTACAGCTAGCGGCTGTATTTTTTATATTATTCATTGCTGAATATTGGGTAAGCAGAAAAGATTGAAACAGTTGGGTTGGGTAGGGTTCTTCAAACGTGTAGGTGATGGGGTGAACTGCATTCCTAAACCTTTTAAGGCAGTTATTAGCAAGCTCACTGTGGCCACCACAGGTGAAATTTATCTCATTAATTTTAATTGGGGAAAGTCATCTTTACTTCCTTTACCTAAAGCCCACACTTCATTCCATGGTTTAATTATGTTATTAATGCACCTCACCAAAAACACAGTTCATCTCTTCCAGATCTCCTAATAAGCATCTTACAACAGTTCTTCCAAAACTTCCCCACCATTTCCAAGCCCTCATTTCTCCACACTCATTCTCAACAAATGACCTCACCAGTTCTTTATGAAGGAGCTAAAAGTCATTTAGTATAAACTTCCTCATCTGTTGTCTTCTCTGGTTTGATTTCTCTACTAGCTTGTCTCTTTCCTTGAGGTGGTCCCAGAGAAAGAAGTGTTTCCTTTCAAGGCTTGGTACTGGGTCTGAACTTAATGCTTCTCTAAGTGTGGCCTGAGGAGCTGAAGCATCAGCATCACCTCAGAGCTCATTCAAAACGCAGAATTTCAGGGTCCATGCTGGAACTAAGAATCAAGATCTAGCTATTAGAAAGATCCCAGGGGCTTGGTGCACACGTTTACATTTTGTTTCAGATCCTAGCAGGTCCTACGTCCCTCAGACTATTTTCCTTTAATTTTGTACTTTCACTGTAATTCATCATTGTAATGTATCTTCTTCTCTCTTGTCTTTTTAAATGTTTATAGTTTCTTTTTTCTATCTTGTCAGGCAAGTCCTTCTCTTCCCACCACTTCTCACTTAAATTATACTTTCCAAAGCTTCTTAGCATATTCCTACCCCATTATCCTGGTTCTTACATCCTTTCATGATGACTCCTGACATTTTACTTCTATACATACCCTTGAAAGTGACCAATGATCTACATGAAGTTCCATAATCCAACAATCGAGACTTAGTCTGCATGTCTTTACATTTTTGCAGAATGTGGCATTGCTCAGCAATTTTTTGAAACTTTCTCCTCCAGCTCCCATGACACTAGGCTTTGCCCAAGGCTCTAAAGCATGGTACTGTCTTGTTTTCCTTTCCTGTGCTCAACTGTGGTTGAAGAACTAGCATGGGAGAATCCTTAGCTATAAATAAGAGACTCCTGAATCATAAGAAATTCCCTACCTTTAGAATTGGGGTGGCATTATTGCAGCATTCAAGGGAAAATCAAAGTGAAATCCAGAACTTGAAAATGTTTTTGTTCAAAAAAAAAGTGAAGAAGAAGACTTACGGAAAAGTCCTGGGGAATGAAAGGGCCACAGTTCCTCAGCAGATTATTTTCAGATGCCATCCTCTAAGAGAGGCAGTAAGTGAGCTGAACAGCTTTTAGACTTTTTTCTCCTGATATGGGGATTTGGGTATTATAATTATTCCCTTGATGCAAAGTCTCTTGGCTGAGTTCTCACTCCTCCTCCAACTTGGTAGAAACAACTTTAAAGATTTTATTTATTTATTTGACACAGAGAGAAATCACAAGTAGGCAGAGAGGCAGGCAGAGAGAGAGGGGGAAGCAGGCTCCCTGCTGAGCAGAGAGCCCGATATGTGCCTCGATCCCAGGACCCTGAGATCATGACCTGAGCTGAAGGGAGAGGCTTTAACCCACTGAGCCACCCAGGCGCCCTAGAAACAACTTTAGAAATCAGGGAAAAAATTCATCAATGCAGGATGTTAGGAAAGAAAACAACAACCCAGAATTCTATTCTGCCCTCTCAGAGATAACCACCATTAACACTTTAGGTTTATCTTTCTAAATGTTCATTCATACATAGATAACAGATGGATGGATGTGTATTGTGTATGTGTGTGTGTGTATAAACCTAAACTTTTTTTTTTACTATTTGTTTACAAAGAATGAAAGCTCTTTTTTTTTCAGTTACTTCTATAGCTTGCTACTCCTATAACATAGCTGCTTACGTAGCAAGTTTCTACATAAAAGGATATATATATATATATCCACATCATTTTTAATTGTCAGTATTATGACAAAGCCAGCAGATATAGCATAACTTATCAGGATAATTATCATTCTTTTCTGTTTTGCTCCTTTAAACGATGTTTAAGTGAGCATTTATGTGCAGATACTTTTATTTGTTTATCCTATTGCTTCATTAGGATAAATTCCCCAAAATAGAATTTTTATGTCAAGGGCAATGCATATTTTAATTGTGAACCTGTATTGCCAAATTGTCCACCAGTCTGTAGGCCTTTCACAGAAGAAATGGATTTTATTTCTCCTGATATTTACCATATGTGCACGGCCAGGATTAAGGTCGTATAAAATGCAGGGCTAAATCCTGCCTTTACTTAAAACTTTGACACTTTGTTCATCATAGATTTTTTTTTATTTCCATCAAAATGTTATTCTGATTATTGAATTTTTGTTCCTGAGGCAAGTAACTTATCTCACCATAGTCCTTGCCTTGAATATTGAGACTGACATTTTAAAAAAAGTCAATATGGTTGGTATGAAATAATGGTTGTTACTTTAGTTTGCATTTCTAAAATTTCTAGTAAGGGTAAGAAATCTTTCATATTTAATGATAATTTATATTTTTTCCTCTAAATTGGTTGTTTGTGTCTTTACCAGCTTTTTATGGAATACTGTTGTTTGCATTTTGATTTGTAAAAACTCTGTTTATCATATACATTGTAATAATTTCCCCAGGTTTTTTTTTCAAGGCTTTTTTTCACATGATTTTTTCCTACATAGAAGTTTGAAAATTTTTTGTAGGTATGATCTGAATGCAAAAACTGTTTGAAATGGAAAACTAATCTTTTACTTTTCCTCCCTTTCTTCAAATTTTATTTTCCTAAGAGAATTTAAGACCAACTCTTCCTTGCCTCTAAGGAAATGTTAACTCTTTTGCAACTCTTAATAATTTGAATGTTTTGAAATGCGCCATCAAAGTCTGTCATAGCAGAAAAAGAGGGAGGACAGGTAAGAGAGAAGATGCAGAGTGGAGACACAAGAGGTAGACTAGGGGTTTCTCCACCACTACAAAGAGATTTTTGGAGACAAGACATCTGGTTTCAGAGCTGCCTCTGTCTTCATGTTGAAGAGGTGGCAGGATTCCAGAGAGTGTTCAATGTGTATCCAGGCAGAGGCAGCTAGTTCCCTAAGTCCCCGTGTGAGACAGAAGCCAGATAGAGCTACCCAACTTCAAGGACAAAGCATAGACTTGAATATTGAGAATGGCATCATGAGAAATTCCATGGAAAATAAAAGCATTGACATTTGCGTCCCATCGTCCGCCTTCAACCCACCTAATTTTCAAACTACCACATAAGCTTCTCTGATTTTGATGCAGCCTTGAGGAAGAGAAGAAGGCATCAGCTGTGATAAGGGTGGAATTTTCTGATAACCTGCTAGAAGGTTGAAATTAAAGGAAACAATGTCTTGTTGTCTATTCAAATTTGAAATCTAAGATTCACGTTTGCTAAATGATTAGATTAAAAATCTTTTCTTATATATATTTTTGATTTTGATATAATGCTAAGAATAAGCTTTCCCTTTCCAGGATTTTTTTTAATTGTCCTAGAATTTTTCTAGTATGTTAATGGTTTCATTTTTATTTTTAAATCTTTAATTCATCTCTAGTTCATTTTGGTGTGTTTGTGTATAGTAGGAATATAATTTTAAAATCATTTCATTTTTTTAAAGATTTTATTTATTTATTTGACAGAGAGAGAGAGATCACAAGTAGGCAGAGAGGCAGACAGAGAGAGAGGGGAAGCAGGCTACCCGCTGAGCAGGGAGCCCGATGAGGACCTCAATCCCAGGACCCTGAGATCATGACCTGAGCTGAAGGCAGAGGCTTAACTCACTGAGTCACTTAGGAGCCCCTTAAAATCATTTCCAAAATGGTTAGCCAATTTAATTATCATCTCAACCATATGTAAAATTCCCAAAAGCATAAACTGGACATCCTACTAATGTGAAGCCAGAACTTGTTCTTTTTTTTCCCCTTTCTTATAATTTGTCAGTCTAGTTTCTTTTTAAATTTCTTTCAGCTTACTCCCTTTCAGTTTACTCCACCTTGCAACCAAAGTGATCTCTCTAAAAGACAATTCTGCTCATGCCATATAGTTGCTTATAAATATTTGAAGGGGCTATGTGTGTAAGAGAAATCTGCTGTCAGGAAAAACCAGGACTTCTGGTAGGAAAATTTGATGCAAATTTAAAGTGTCAAACAGTGAATTATCCTGTAATATAAAGAAGTGGATTCTTGGGTTCTCTTGCCTGTGAACATATTTCAGATTGGATGAGTACTCAGACAAGAATGCTGTAAGAGAGCCTGTGTGGCTCAGTCTGTTGGGCGTTTGACTTCAACTCAGGTCATGATCTCAGGGTCCTACAATCAAGCCCACGTGGAGCTCCCCACTCAGCAGAAGTCTGCTTGTCTCCCACCCTCTGCCGTTCCCCCTGCTGCGTGCGCTCTCTTTTTCTCTCTTTCTCAAATAAATAAATAAAATAAAATAATTCTATGGAAAACTTTCCTTCATAGGTAGAAAGTTGGAACAGATGATTTCCAGATTCCAGTTGTGCCAAGTGTGTGGGGTTCCATAGAGCTGGAGCTCAAAAAGTAACAAATTAAGGATAAAATTAGCTGTTAAGATATCTTCAGTTGAAACATATCAACTTTTCCATTAAGGGCTTTTTGTTTTATTCAGTTCTATTAAGTGCTATTTCTATTAGTGATTTTAAAATATTAGAACCAAATTTTCTGAATATCTAACATACTTATTTATAACTGTATTTGTTCCCTTTACTATTGGTGTAGTAGTTTATTGCAAAACAACATTCTTATGAAATGTCAATCTATATTCTCTATCTCTGTTTTGGTATTTAATTAATTGTTATGACTTAAATATATTAAAATATATTAGCCAGAATTTGACCTTAACATAACTCATTAAAGTGACTTCTTTCTTTTAGTATGGAGTAATGTTATTGGACCATAGTTTGGGTAAAGAAAAAAAAAGTGGGAAAAAGTTTATTACACTTTTTAGCAATATCCATCAGCTCAACACTGATTATCATATGAAATAGGGGCAAGGAGAGTATCAGAACTTCATGGTTGAGTGATTTAGTCTCTGAACCACAATCTAGTTAAGAGCAGAGCCGCAGGGTTACTAATACATTAGGACTAAGGTCACAGAAGGGAATCAGGTGCCTTATGCCTTGACTTGATTATTATTAAATGTTTCCCTTCAGGAACATTACATTAATTTTCCATTTCAGAAAGAAAATTACTTTTGCAATAGTTAGAACAGGGCACTAACTAGGTTCCTCCAAAATCTGGATATTTGCCAACTGCCTTGAGATATTCTTGATAGATAATTTCCTCCCAACCTCCTCCATGCATGCACTAGGTTCTAATTGTCTAGTAGGTGGGAAATATAATTTTGTGCTAAATGAATTTCCACAGATGCTATTTGGAATACCTCTGTGATGTAACCAGTAATTCACGACAGTGGCGGCGGCGGGGGGTGGGGGGAGGCTCTTTTCCTGGTTACATGCTTTAAATGTACGGTGGTTTTGTAGTTCTGCATCTTTACTCAAAAAATGATTTTAGTAACATTTCTCTATTTCCTCTTTTTTTTTTAAAGATTTTGTTTATTTATTTGACAGAGAGAGAGAGAGATCACAAGTAGGCAGAGAGGCAGGCAGAGAGAGGGGAGGAAGCAGGCTCCCTGCTGAGCAGAGAGCCCGATGTGGGCCTCGATCCCAGGACCCTGAGATCATGACCTGAGCCGAAGGCAGAGGCTTTAACCCACTGAGCCACCCAGGCGCCCGTCTATTTTCTCTTTTTTAAATATATAAGATTTAAATGTGATAATGCTTAGCAAGTAGAGGAAGGGCACATGGAAAAATAACAGCTCATCCAATCAGGAGATGTTTGAGATTCTACTTAAACTTTACTCTCTCAAAACTTTTTATCTCCCAAGGGTAGCATACTTATTTGTATTGTGTGCAAATCTACTTAATAAATTTTCTAGATTGTGTAAAGGAGAATTAATACTTGTTAGAACATTTGAGGCTTTGAAAAATTTCTTTTATTTGGCATCTATATGAACATTTTTGTGTTTTGATAATATTTGGGACTGCTTCTAAGAATACTATATTCTTCGTACCGCTATATATGTGGTACAAATTTTTAATTTATTCACTGTTTTTCACTGGAAAACATTCCAAATGCTACTTTATTATGAGATTAGAATATAGCACTTTAGGCGGCACCTGGGTGGCTCAGTTCGTTAAGCATCTGACTTCAACTCAGGACATGATCTCAGGGTCCTGGGGTGGAGCCCTGTGTCAGGCTCCAGGTTCCAGGCTCTGAGCTCCAGGCTCAGTGGGGAATCTGCTTGTCCCTCTCCCTCACACTTTGCCCCTACTCCTGCTTGTCTCTCTCTCTCAAATAAAATCTTAAAAAAACTTAGTATATACTGGACCTCTGTGTATTAAATGAAAGCTATCTGAATTATTTCAAAAAATTATTTCAAAAAAGAAAAAAATTTTTAATCACAAAATTAACAAAGTTCATTGAGCATCTATTATGTATAGGATACAAGAGGGCTTTCATTATTTACTATATTCAGATGAAAGTCTTCACTTTCTGCTTTATATTATATGTCTTGAAGGAGACTTAGTTTCTACCCAGAATGAAAGGACACTTAAATAATTTATCCCTAGATGCCAAGATTTATCCTCTAACTCCTGTCAATCCCTCATCAATCAGGCCAGTCCCTAACTAAACAGACGGGCTTTTCACCAAGCTCTGACGGCCAGCAGGCATTGTTGAGCCAAGAATGAAAATTAATTCCATAGACAATGACCTTCTCCTGAAAATGCTTACATAGTCAAGGTTTGCATTCAATCACTCAAGGAAGATGTATTCTGCCTGATTTAAGAGAGGCCTTTCCTTTTACTACTATATTGCTCGCTATTGAACAGGAACTCATAAGAAAGGTATTTGTCAGAAGACAGGGTTCTCTGCCTCTTTCCAAATGATGAGGTTCAGGTCATTTAAAATAGGGTTTCTCCATTTGTGAAGGAGGGTAATGCTCTCCTCTTTTCCATCGGCAAAATAGGGTTCAGTGTATCAAAAACCACAGTAATCTGTAGTGTATTTTGAGTGTCACAGACTCAAATACCTGTAGTGTTTTTAAGTACCTACTCCATTACAGACAACTTATTAACTTTATTTCAGTGGATCCTAGAACAATAATGAGAAAATATTATTTCCATTTTATAAGCAAAGAGACTCAGAGTCAGCGATGTTAAGGAGTTTGCCAAGATAACATTTCAAGTGAGTGCTGGAAAGAAGATTTAGAACTCTGTTATTCTGACTTCAAGTTCAGAGCTCTCTTAAGTCTCCTACCCCCGCCCTCTCAGAAAAATGCTATTGGCACTGTATTCTCTTCAGACTGTTCAGTGTGTTGAAGTAACACTCTGGGTAAGTTCTATAAACCTCAAACTAGACTTTTCCTCTTTACCTCCAAAGAAGACCACATAGCCATATCACCTCCAGTGAAATTTGTCATTGCCTCAAAAAGATACTGGTTTATTAAAAAAAAAAATAGCCCTTCATATTTTTACCTATGATTAATCCTTTTCCAAAACATTTAAAATCAGCCATTAAGCCATGTTCTGCCTTTGAAACAGATTCTTAATGATATAAAAGTTATATGGTATTAATACAGCCTTCAAAAAAAAAAGTTTCTAACTTTAGCTGAATTTAACAACAAAGTTGGGATCTTTTCTCAACCTACAAAAGTAATTAATTCACCACCTGGCTCAGTGCCTCAAAAGGCTTAAATATAAAACATGAAAATTGCTTTCAGTGAAGGGGCAGTGAGATGAGATCGCATGAGAACTTAGTAAAAGACTCACAAGATCAAAGCAGCACCTTGGCAGCAGGTCAGGGGTCTCTGTTCAAGCACAGCTCCTCTCAGGGTTCAAACAATTGGCATTTATGTGGAACTATAAATAAGCAGCCTCCATCAAGAAAGTGTCCCCAGTTTCTGCTTTTTAGAAACCTCTGAGAAGAGGTGTGTTTGTCCTGGATTTTTGTGCTTCTTGGCTGCCAACAGGTTTTTGGAACCAAGTATCAAATTAGCATAAAAGGAAAGATATCACTAATTATCAACAACAACAAAAAGGGAAAAACAAAATAACTGCAGCAGATAGATGTAAGATTCATTCTGTGTACTCCATAATTCTAAATTTCTATTTTTAGCTTCTACAGGGAATTCAAATCATATTCATATTTATTTCCATCCTTCCTAACTCACGTCTTGGCACATAGTAGACTTTCCAAAAGGTATTTGATGTCAGAATAATTAAGCTGTTGAGGGAGGGACATTCACTTAGAATATATATGTCAGGGAGCTAATGTAATAGGGTCAGTGATTAGACTCTGGAGTCAGACTGTATGGGGTCAAATATTCATTGCATCACTTACTAGTTTTATGATCTCACTCATTATAAAAAAGAAAAAGAAGTGGAATAAATCCATTAAATAAAATATGGTGCATAATAAACTCAGCACAGTGCCTAGCAGATAGTAAGTACTCAATATACTGTATTTAGCCTTTATTGATACTGTTATTTGTCTGGCATCCCGTATTTACCAACTTTAATCATTGTATCTGTGTGACTCACAGAGAGAAATACAGGATGAAAGATGGTTCTATCAGGTGAACACCAACTGGATAAGTGGCTGTACAGAAAAGTAAAGATTAATGACTAGAGAGAGATAGTAGGAGCTGTACTTCAGGGCGCTATCTTTGGCTTCTGCTAATCAATATTTTTATCAATAACTTGGTTGGAGATTTATCACATTTAAAGACCATCTGACATATCTGGTAAAAAATGACAACTAACATTCCCTGATTCAGCCTTTCTCAGCTTCTCCCCAAAATATCTGTGAAAAAGAGCAAACTATTAATATATCAAAAACTAAAAACTGATGATCCATGGATTGTGGGAATCCAAGAGGCACAGGCACTATCAATGTGGTTCAAAAAGCATCTAAATTAATTTCTCACAATCGATACTAGCCTGAAATATATTCATTTTATCCAACTAATATTTATTGATTGCAATGTGTTCAGTACTGCAATGTGTTCAGTACTGTTCTAGAAACTTGGGATCCATCAGTAAACAAAGCACATTCGTGTATTCATGGAGCATGGGGATAGACAGTAATGATAATTAATATAAGATAAAATATATTGTATTAGATGGTTTTAAGTGCCATGAAACAAAATGAGGGGTGGGGAACATCAGCAGAGGATGAGGGCTACAGTATTAAGTAGGGTGGTCAGGAAAGCCTTGTTGAGAAGGTGAAATAGGAGCCAACACTAAAGGAAGGCTTGACAAAAGTATGGGGTTGGCTATGGAGACGTCTGAAGGAGGACTACTCCAGCTAGAGAGAAGAACTGGAGGAAAAACGCTGAGGTGGAAAGAAAGAAGAAAACAATGGGGCACCTGGATGGCTCAGTCAGTTGTCTGCCTTCAGCTCAGGTCATGATCCCAGAGTCCTGGAATTGAGCCCCACATAGAGCCCTGAATAAGGCTCCCTGCTCAGTGGGGATTCTGCTTCTCCTTCTCCCTGCCGCCCCCCCCCCTCATGCTCTGTCTCTCTCACTCTCTCTGTAAAATAAATAAATAAAATCTTAAAAAAAATATATAGAATAAGAAAAAAAGGTAAATCATTTCTTTCCATGCTCATCCCTAAGTGAATAAAACATAGTGATCCAGAGGAGTTTGTGTTAGAAAAAGAATAATAATATACATGTTGAAGAACAGAATCAGAATCACAATTCAAGAAATCCAAACTGGGGCGCCTGGATGGCTCAGTGGGTTAAAGCCTCTGCCTTCAGCTCAGGTCATGATCCCAGGGTCCTGGGATCAAGGCCTGCATCAGGCTCCCTGCTCAGTGGGGAGCCTGCTTCCTCCTCTCTCTCTGCCTGCCTCTCTACCTATTTGTGATCTCTCTCTCTCTCTCTGTCAAGTAAAAAAAAAAAAAAAAAAAAACTCAACACTGGGAGTGGCTGCCAAAATAGCTCTGGTATTAAAATGCATTATTACCATATAGTCTCCAAAACTGGGAAATTGATATTTTGGCCCACTGTACTTGGTTGGTCAAATGCTGGAGTATATTGATCAATTCTGTGTTCCACACTTAAAAGTGCACTCAGAGGAAAACAAACATTATATTAAGAAGACTAATAGCAGGGGCGCCTCGGTGGCTCCAATAGTTAAGGGTCTGACTTTAGCTCAGGTCATGGTGTCTGTTGAGCCCCACTCGGGCTTCCCACTCAACCGGGAGTTTGCTTGTCCCTCGCCCTCTGCTCATGCTCTCTCCCTCTGTCTCCAATCAATAAATAAAATCTTTTTTAAAAAAAGACTAATAAGCGTGACATCTATGAGACTGACACTGAAAAGCTAGAAGAAGAAAGGCAAAGGATCAGGATAAGAACATATTTAAATAGTTGCAAATAAGGTACATGTATGAACCCCTTTCATATAGTTTTTCTTGTTAAATCTTCACAGTATCCAGAGTAATTATTATTATTACTTTTATTGCCACCTCCTTTTTTAAGCCAAAGATTAAGACTCAGAGAGCCTGAAGAGAGCCAGGTTTGACTTGGGCCCTGGAGCATGAACATGCATGTTCCATTGATCATGGCTCCAATCCAAGGACATTCACCAGCCTCTCAGGGAGAGCCACGCTCTACCCACCCCCATAAGTCTATCCCCAACTCTACTCTACCAGCTCCTTGACAGACTGAGGCCCAGTGTTCCAGGTGCCAAATGACTGTCAATTAAAGCCACTCTTACTTCTTTTTTTTTTTTTTTGAGCATTGGAGAGAATTTTATTTTTATTTGTTTATTTTTTCATTAACATATAATGTATTGTTTCAGGGGTACAAGTGTGTGGATCATCAGTCTTACACAATTCATAGCACTGACCATAGCACATACCCTCCCCAATGTCTATTACCCAGTCACCCTATCCCTTCCACCCCCTTCCCCTCCAGCAACCCTCAGTTTGTTTCCTGAGATTAAGAGTCTCTTATGGTTTGGGTGCCTGGGTGGCTCAGTGGGTTAAAGCCTCTGCCTCCGACTCAGGTCATGATCTCAGGGTCCTGGGATCGAGGCCCGCATCGGGCTCCCAGCTCAGCAGGGAGCCTGCTTCCTCCTCTCTCTCTGCCTGCCTCTCTGCCTACTTGTGATCTCGCTCTCTGTCAAGTAAATAAATTTAAAAAAAAATCTTAAAAAAAAAAAAAAGAGTCTCTTATGGTTTATCTCCCTCCCTGGTCCCATCTTGTTTCATTTTTCCCTCCCTTCCCCCCACAACCCTCCACCCTGCCTCTCAAATTCCTCCTATCAGGGAGATCATATGATAATTGCCTTTCTCTCATTGATTTATTTTGCTTAGCATAATACCCTCTAGTTCCATCCACGTCATTGCAAATGGCAAGATTTTGGTGGTTTTTGTTTTTGTTTTTGATAAGCCGGTCTTACTTCTCTTTTTTTATCCTCTTTTAGTCCTCATTACCCTCAGGTTCTGGCAAATTTCTTTCTTCTTTCCAACTTGAAAATTATGACTGTCTCTTACGTACCCAACATGTGAGTAGTAAGAAAAGAGAAAGGTGGTGGAAGGGAGATGTAAAGAGATAAAGATGAATAAAAGACCATATCCAATAAGTTGGAAATACATATACATCTTGATGCAGTCATTCCCTATCTAGGTAGATTCTCTAGAAAAACTTGCATTGGTGTATAAGAAGACAGGTAGAAGGTTATTTCTATAATACAAGTAACATTTTTTGTAATATTGAAAAACTGAATAGAAACATTTTTTGTAATATTGAAAAACTGAATTGAAAAATTAAAGGTGCATCACTAGAAACATGAGTAGGGCTCCTGGGTAACTCAGTGGATTGAGCATCCAACTCTTGGTTTCAGCTCTGGTCATGATCTCATGGTTTTGGGATTGAGCCTGTGTTGGTCTCCATGCTCAGTGAGGAGTATGCTTGAAGATTCTGTCCCTCTGCCTTACTCCCAGTCAAGGGTGCTCACTCTCTCTCAAATAAGTAAATAAATCTTTAAGAAATAGAAACATGGGTAAGCAAAAAGTAAAATAAATGAACCAGAGCTTACAGAGATGTAGCGGTCACAAAAAGAAAGTTGAGTGGGAAAAAAGTTGCAGAATGATATATACAACATGATTCCACTTATAAACATCTTTAAAACTCCAAAAGTTTCAGATGTACATACTCATTTCTCTGCTTGCCTCCATTCTTTCAAGAGTTGTCTTACTCCTGGTCACTTCATTTTCCCCTCTGTTCAGATGTATCTATCTGCTTGTTTCTGGGAACTTGATGAAGGCCCCAACAGAGATGAGTCCTCAGTCCTGGGAAGGAGGTAAGCAGGAAAGCTCAACTGGATCTTGAGCTTTATTTTCCTCATGCTCCTTACCTATGTATCTTTGCTTGGAATGCCTGTGCTCATTGCCTGATATAAAATTCTTACCCATTCTTCAAGATCCAATTTAAACCAATTTCCTCTGAAATACTTTCTTAATCACCCCTAATTAGAATTTAATTCCCCTCCCTCCCATTCTCTTAGCACCTTTTTCAGCCACACTAGAAAAATTGTTTATGTATGTCTCTCTCCCTACTATAATAATTGCCTCTAGAGACCATGGGTTTTATCTTCCACACCTCTGAATTCCTCCTCAGCACCTCCTCAGCACCTAGCACAGGCGGCAGACCATCAGAAGTGCTTGTTTAATCCTGGTACTGTGCTGTATCAAGACTTCTTGATTTCTTAACACTATTTTGCTTGGAGCCAATGCCTTTTATTCCCATTCTTTTCTTTTGATCTGTAACTAAACCTAACTACATTCTGGATCAGTTGTTTGTCCCTTTCTCCACTGTTTTATCCTCTGCATGCAGTGTGTGTATCTTGTGTGTATGTATGTGTTTCTCCTTTCTGATTTTACTTATTTTTAATTTGGGGATCTATAAGCTAATAGCCTACATGATTGAATTGTGCCTAATTTTTTCAGAGTTATTTCAGTGCTAATCTTTTTATATCCACCATATACAATCTTAACAGATAATTTCAGCAAGAGGTGATGAACAAGCTGTTTTTAAATGAATCTTCCCAATTAATTGCAGGACTAGAAAGTTAATGGAGTTGGAAGAGGAATTACTGGAGGCTCTGGGAGTTTTATGAAAGTCATTCCAAATTACCAGATAATGAGGAGCTTTCTTTGATAGCTAATTTATAATTGAATGCAGCTGAATAGGAACCAGCCCCAAAAGCAACTCCACTTGTGTTGTAGAATTCTGCTTTTTTTTAAAAAGATAACTTTCTTGGGACTAGAACAGCCAGTTCACATTATATTTCTCTCTCTCTCTCTCTCTCTGCATCTCTCTAGGTTTGCTTCTGTCCTTACTGAAGCACATCCTTTAGTAGTTCTTTCAGAAAAGTCTATGGGTAGCAAAGTGGTATAATCTTTTTCTAAAAGGGTCCTATTTTGCTTTCAATTTGGAATGATGCTTTAGCTCCAGAAATTTTAAAATATCACTCTCCTTTGTCTTCGGGCATCTATTACTAACAAAAGTCTAATGTCAGTATAATTATTGTTCTTTTGGCAATAATCTGTCTTTTCACTTAGGTTTCAACATTATCTATTAATAAATGTCATTTTCCCTTTTACTATACTACTTCTAGGTATAAATGATTTTTGTTTATCCTACTCATTGCACAAGTATACTTTTAATTTAAGTGTAACAGAACCCAAGTCCATCTGCTCAATGTGCAGCAAAGCCAATCACTAAAACATCAGGTATATATCAAGGAAAGTGTCTATTTGAGAGGCAGCCAAAGGAGGAGATGGAAGGACGAGCCTCAAATCCACCTCCCTAAGAGGGGAGAGAACAAGTTTTTTATGAACTTGAGGGTTGATATCACATATATACTGATGAAAAGGGTGAAGAAACTTGTGACTATTCATGAGGAAAGAGGGAACATGCACACTGAGCAAACATATAGGTACCATATAGCCCATATTCACTTTGAGACGGAGACTTAACATCAGAATGAGGCAAAATTCAGTCCCTGATGTCAGGGAGGTTATCTTAGGACAAGGAGAAGGGGCTATGAGCATGCTCCAAAAGCTTATATAAACTGGATGGGGACTTGGGCTCATTATCTTGGGTTAAGGAATTGCTTGTTCATAGGCTGGAATCTTATCAGTTGACCTTGAGTCCAGACGTCTGCAGTGACAACTAGTGAGTTTGGTAGTTGGGTCTGAAAAGACACAATAGCTGATTAAGGGGAAAGAGTTCTCTGAAAAATAAGCTTTAAACTTTTTGCTGGTTTTAACCTTGTTGACCCTATAGGACATGGATTCATAAGAGCTCAGCTGTTTCTATCCAACTCCTGATTTCAGCTCAAGTCATGATAACAGGGTCATGAGATAGAGTCCTGCATCAGGCACCATGCTTAGCAGGGAATCTGCTTGAGATTCTCTCTCTCCCTCACCCTTTGTCCCTCCCCACCGATCTTGCACACAAGGCCCCTTAAAAAGGGGAGACAAGGGCGCCTGGGTGGCTCAGTGGGTTAAAGCCTCTGCTTTCGGCTCAGGTCATGATCTCAGCGTCCTGGGATCGAGGCCCGCATCGGGCTCTCTGCTCAGCAGGGAGCCTGCTTCCTCCTCTCCCTGTCTCTCTGCCTGCCTCTCTGCCTACTTGTAATCTCTCTCTCTCTGTGTCAAATAAATAAATAAAATCTTTAAAAAAAAAAAAAAAGGGGAGACAAGGCAATTGACTTCAAGCTGTATCTCTGTTACAAAATACTGTTTTTATTTAGATTATATGTTTTAATTGATAGAATTTTAAGAAGGCTGGTGAAATATGGCTGCAAGATACAGCATGTATTATAAAAAGAGTCAGTAATTGGCTGATAACAGAATAAACTGGTAACCCATAGCAACAATCACCACTCTCAAATAGCACTTTTGAAGATAATTAAAAATTTAGCCACCACCTTTTTAATATTATTTCTCCAAAGTACTTACATGGATTTATTTGTATGGGAGAGATGAAAAAGTGGAAAAGGTGTTAATGGAGAATGGAGAAACAGAATTAATAAAAGCTCTGGTAAAAAAAAAAATCTCCCACTTTTGACTTTCAGTATCACTTCAAGTGCATCACATAATTTTTCTGCCTACAAAGTAGAAATGCTAATATTTGCTATATCTTCAACTGATAAACATTCTTTGAACAATGAGGATTAAGACTAGATGTAAACACATCAGAGTGCTATTTTTACTAACATTTTTCAAAGCCTTCTAAAATTTTTAATCCACTGAAAGTAATTACTTAATTACATGAAAAGACATGAACACCTGACTAGATTAAGATTTTGCACCCCATGGGGGAATTCGCATGATGTTGTCCCATGAATTTACAGGGGGAATAAAATTGGGCCTATAAACTTGGAACCTTAGGTTAGATTTACTCCAGTTTAAAGTTTTTTTCTAACTGTAAGGAAAAATTTAGCTTTGTTTTATGAGACGAAAAAGTTATAAAACACACTGCTCTTACACAACTGAGTGACTCAAAGTGCTATTTCTCTCAGCAATTATCATATGAACTACAAGAATCAAATGAATTCAAGGGATGCTATGAGCCACTATAAAATGCCAGTGCCCATGTTTAAATAAAATAGTTGAACACTGTCAGAGAAAAGATTGTGTTGTGAACAGTGCTAACATTTAAAAAAGAACCACGCGTACCTATTTATCACTTGTGTCTGTGTGTGTTGGGAGGAAGAAAGGGTGAGTTGAGAGTGGTCCACAAGGCCAGAAATATGTCTTATTTCAGGAGTATATCAGTTCCCTAGTACCATCCCATAATTTAGTTCACATGGATCTTGATCACCTTTCCCTTCATGCTGGTCCATTATACTGATGATATTATGCTGATTGGCCCTAATGAGTGAGAAGTAACAGCCACTCTAAACTTACTGGTGAGACATTTGTCAGAGGGTGGGAAGTAAATCAGACTAAAATTCAGAGGCCTTCTACTTCAGTGAAATTTCGAGGGGTCTAAGGTATTGGCATGTTAAGATGTACCTCTTTAGGTGAAGGAGAAGTTCTTGCATCCCCTGGACCCTCCTATAAGTAAGAAAGAAGTGCAGTGCCTCATGGGCCTCTTTGGATTTTGAAAGCAAAGTATCCTTTATTTGGGTATGTTACTCCAGCCCATGTATTGAATGACCTGAAAACCTGTGAGTTTTGAGTGAAGCCTAGAAGAATAGAAGGCTCTGCAACAGGTCTAGCTGCTGTGCAAGCTGAACCTCCCTCTTACCCCATAAGATGCAGCAGATTCAATAATGCTTGAAATGTCAGTGGCAGACAGAGATAGCATTTAGGGACTTCGGCAAGCTTGTGTAGGTGAATTGTAGCACAACCTTTTAGGATTTGGGAGCCCTGCCATTATCTGCAGATAACTACCCTCCTTTTGAGAAATAGCTCTTGACCTGCTATTAGGCCTTAGTAGAAACTGAAAGCTTGACCACAGGCTTAGATAGCATAGTTATTATGCTATCCAAGCTGCCTAGTTACTATGCTATCTAAGCTGCCTATCATGAATAGGTGCTATCTAGCTCACCAAGGCCTAAAGCTGGATGTGCACAACATCAAATTTAAGTTGTATACACATGATCAGGCTCAAGAAGGCCCTGAAAGCACAAGTAACTTGTGTGGAGAAGTGGCCCAAATACTCATGGTTCCCATCCCTGCCAGTGACTTCTCTCTCCCAGCCTGCTCCTCTGGCCTCACGAGAAGTTGCCTATAATGCATTGACAGAGGAAGAGAAGATACAGGCCTGATTTATAAATGGTTCTGCATGATATACAGGCACGACCTGAAAGTAGACAGCTGCAGCACTACAGCCCTTCTCTGGGACATTCCTGAAGAACAGTGGTAAAGGGAAATCCTCCCAGTAGACAGAACTTTGGGCAGTGCTCCTGGATGTCCAGTTTGGAAGTAAAAATAGCCAGATGTGCAACCATATACCAATATATGGGCTGTAGCCAAAGGTTTCACTGAATAGTCAGGAACTAAGAAGGAACATGACTGGAAAACTGATGACAAAGAAATCTGGTGTAGAGGTATATAGATAGACTTCTCTGAATGGGCAAAAAAATGTGAAGATATTAGTGTCCTATATGAATGCTCACCTAAGGGCAACCTCAGCAGAGGAGCATTCTAATAATTAAGTGAATAGGATGTCCTGTTCTGTGGATACCAGTCAACCTCTTTCCCCAGCCATCTCTCTCATCACCCAATGGGTCCATGAACAAAGGGGTTGTGGTGGCAGGGGTAGAGGTTATGCATAGGCTCAGCAACATGAACTTATACTCACCAAAGCCAGTCTGGCTATGGCCACCACTGAGGGCCCATCTGGCAGCAGACCAAGACTGATTCCCCAATATGGCACTACTACTCAGGGTGATCAAGAAGCTAGCTGGTGGCAAGCAATTACATCAGACTGCTTTCATCATGGGAGGGGCAGAGTTTTGTTCTTTCCAGAATAGATATTTACTCTGGACATAGATTTACTTTCCCTACACACAAAACTTCTGCCAAAACTATCATCTGTGGACTTATAGCATGTCTTATCTACTGTCATAGTATTTCACAGAGCATTACTTCTGGTTAAGAAACTCACTTAGCAAAAGAAATGTAGCAATGGGCCCGTGCTTGTGGAATTAACTGGTCTTACCATGTTTCCCACCATCTTGAAGCAGCTAGCTTGATAAAATACTGCAAGCGCCTTTTGAAGACACAGTTATAGCATCAGCTGTGTGGCAATAACTTACATGGCTGGTACAAATTTTCTCCAGAAGTCTGTATATGCTCTGAATCAGTATCCAATATAAGATGCTGTTTCTCTGATAGCCAGGATTCATGAGTCCAGAAATTAAGGTTAAAAAGAGGAGTGGAACCACTCATTATTATCCCCACCAGCACATTAGCAAAATTTTTGCTTTCTATTCCTGTGACGTTATGCTTTGCAAGCCTAGAGGTCTTATTTCCAAAGAGAGGAGTGCTTCTATCAGTAAAAACAATGGTCCCATTGAAATAGAGGTTAAGATTGCCACCTAGCCACTTTGGTCTCCTCATATTTCTTAATCAACAGCAAAGAAGGGAGTTATGGTCTTGGCTGGGGTGATTGATTCTGACTACCAAGGTGAAATTTGACTACTCTTCCTTAATGGGGGTAAGGAAGACTATGTGTGGAATACATGAGATTCACTGCAGTTTCTCTAAGTATCACCATGCCCTGTGGTTAAGCTCAATGGAAAACTACAACAACCCAATCCAGGCAGGACTATATATGGCCCAGACCCTTTAGGAATGAAAGTTTGGATTACCCTGCCACCTGCTAAAAAACTACAACCAGCTGAGATGCTTGCTGAAGGCAAAGGGAATACAAAATGGATAGTAAAAGAATTAGTAGTTACAAATACCAGTTACAACCACATAACCAGTTATAAATACAAGGACTATAATTGTCATGAGTATTTCCTCCTTATTTTGTTATGAATATGTTGGTGTGTATATACACATATGTTAAACAAATACTTTTCTTTCCTCTCTTATTCCCTTATCATGTAATATAAGATGTACTGGCTTATAGTATTTAAGTATTATGATTTTACCATATAGTATTTAAGTTATGGGATATAAGAAAAATAAACATCACTCAAGGTATCTCCTCTTCTGGAGAAGCAGTAGTGCATTTTCTTTTGTATGCAGGATAGTTGTATCCTGTGAGGCAGAATTTGAGCTTGTTATTATAAGAGATTAAGTAAGGATATGTGTATGGGTGCCAAGTTAACAAGGATTAAGGGATACCCACAGAGCTGGTAAAACCTTTTTTCTGGGTGTGTCTACAAGGATATTGCCAGAAGAGACTAGCATTTGAACTGATAACCTAAGTAAACATTGCCTTCACCAGTGAAAATGAGCATCATCCAATCTGTTAAGGGACCAAATAAAACAAAAAGGCAGTAAAAAGGCAAATCTGCTCCTTCTCCTTAAACTGAGATTTCTGTCTTCTCCTGCCCTCAGACATTGGCTCTCCTGGTTCTCAGGCCTTTGGCCTTGGACTTGGACTTATATCATCAACTTCCTGGTTCTCAGCCCTTCAGGCTCAGACCATGACTTACACCATTATTTCCCATGGTCCTCAGGCCTTCCAGTTTGGACTGGAACTACGCCACCAGCTTTCCTGGTCCTCTAACTTACTTATTTCTTAGTCTCCATAATTGTGTAAGCTAATCTCTCATAATAAATCTCTTTCTATATATCTAGGCATATCCTATTGGTTCTGTTTCTCTGGGGAACCAGGACTAATTCACCAGTCTACTTGCTCTTCCCGAAATCACTGCCACACATTTCCCCCAACACTGCTAATATCTATCTTTCAAAAGTCTTCATAATTGCTAATCATTATGGGCTAAATTATGTTCCCCCAGAACTTATATTTTGAAGGCCTATCTCCCAAAGTGACTGTATTTGCAGGTAGGGCCTTTAAAGAGGTAATAATGGTTAAATGAGGTCATAAGAGTGTGGTCCTAATATAGGAGAAGGAGACAAGAGAAAGAAAGCTCAAAGAGAAGGCCATGTGATAACACAGTGAGAAGGCTGCCATCTGCAAACCAAGGAAAGAGGCCTCAGGAGAAACCAGCCCTGCTAGGACTTTGATCTTGGACTTTCAGCCTCCAGAACTGAAAGAAATTGAAACAAATTTCTGTAGTTTAAGTCACCTGGTCTGTGGTATTCTGTTATGGCAGCTCTAGCACAGTAATATACCACCTCGGCCATGAAGTCTTTCTGAATGGGATCTTCCCTCTGTAGAGCCCTTTAAAGCAGTTTCTTCTGCACTGCCCTTATGGTATTTCTTTTTTTTTAACTTTTTATCTCAAAATAATTTTAGACTTACAGAAAAGTTGCAGAAATAGTACAGAGAGTTCTCACATATCCTTCACTCAGCTTTCCCTGCTGTTAACACCTTATATAAGCAAGAAAGTAACGTTGGTACAATACTATTAATTAAACAACAGACCTCATTCAAATCCTCCAATTTTTCTCAAGTGTGTGTGTGTGTGTGTGTGTGTGTGCGTGCGCGCACGCGCGTGCGCGCGCACGCTCCAGGGTAATACAAAGTTCCACATGGTGTTTAGTTGCCATGCTTTCTTAAACTCTTCCACTCTATAACATTTCCCAATCTTCTCTTATTTTTCATGACCTTTATACTTTTGAAAAGTACTCGAAAGTTATTTTGTAGACTGTCTCTCAATTTGGATTTGTCTGATATTTTCTTATGATTCAGCTGAGATTATGCATTTCTGATAAGAATACTGCAGACAGGGCACCTGGGTGGCTCAGTGGGTTAAAGCCTCTGCCTTCGGCTCAGGTCATGGTCTCAGCGTCCTGGGATCGAGGCCCGCATCGGGCTCCCTGCTCGGCAGGGAGCCTGCTTCCTCCTCTCTCTCTCTGCCTGCCTCTCTGCCTACTCGTAATCTCTTTCTCTCTCTGTGTCAAATAAATAAATAAAATCTTTAAAAAAATACTATGTTTAAAAAAAAAAAAGAATACTGCAGACATGAGTTTGTACCCTTCTTTTTGCATCTTCTCAGAGAGCACATGGTTCTAATATGTGTTATTTTGGGTAATGTTAACATGGATATTTGGTTAAAATGTTGTCTGCTAGATTTCTTCACTATACAGTTACTATTTCCCCTTATAGTTAATAAATACCTTGAAAGAGTTTAAGATTATGCAAATGTTCTGTTTCTCATCATACTTTTGCCGATGAATTTTAACATCTGTTGGTAAATCTTACCAGCAACAATTATTACTGCAGTGTTTATCCAAGGGTGATTATTCTATTTCTCTAATTTCTTGTACATCTATGCATTGCATTTCTTTTCTAAGTAAGAGTTGTCCTTTTTTCCCCATTTATTCATTTGATTTTTTAAACCAGTATGGACTCATTGATATTTAATTTATTTTATGAGTATAATCTATCACTGTCAATATTTACTTTGTTCAGATTATTTTAGCTCTGTCCTTTGATTCTGGATCTCCTTCTGTTTAGGTCATAGTCTCTGTCTATCATCAAATAGAATATCTAGGTAAATCTCTCTCACATTCATCACTTGGACTGTCCTACTTCCCACTTACTTGTAATGACTCTTAGGATTGCATTGGACCCACACAGATATTCCAGAATAATCTCCCTATTTTGAGGTCAGCTGGTTAGCAACCTCTAGTTCATCTGTAACTTTAACTCCCCCTCCCCATGTAACATAACATATTCACAAATTCTATAGATTAGAACATGGATATCTTTGGGAGGCTACAATTCTGCCTATCACAGAATTTATACCTGCAATTCTAATCCAACATCTCATAATTCATTCTAGTCTTCCCTCTTTTCCTTTTTTGAAACTTCTTACCCTGACAGTGAGAAACCTCTCATTATCTATATTTATTTATTTGTTCTAATTCAGAGTATACAGTCAAAATACTGTTTTCCAAAGTTATTTAGGTTAGTCCTTATCATCTTCATCTTCTTCATTGTGGTTAACACAGTTAGGTTCACTTGCTACTGTTTGTATTCCCCCAACTTTATTGTGGACTTGAATTAATTATTGGCAGGAACAATATGAGAAATAATACTAGGATTCTAAAAATTAGGTCTATATAAAAAAATCTAAAAGTTAGGACTATATAAAAAAATTACTCAGAGAAGTGTCACTTCTTGCATGTATGTATTTTCTTATTGTTGGAAGCTTCAGATAGATTCTTAGAAGGACAATTCTTGGTCAAAAGGTAAACATATATATACAGCCAAATTTCCCTTCAAAGTATTGCACCAGTTTGTATTCCCAGCAACAATATGTGAGAATACTTGTTTCCCCAGAGCGTTGCCACCATAATGTATTCTTATGCGTTTTTAAAATTTTGCCCAAGTTTCTAGGTTAAACATGGTATCTCCATGGGGTTTTGATTACCACTTCTGTAGTTATAAATGAGTTCAAAATTTTTTTCATATTAGTGAGAAACATTTTTTGTTATTTTAATTTTTTAATTTATTTTTATTGAGACATAATTGATATATAATATTCTGTAAGCATACAAAGTATTGATTTGATACATTTATATATTGTAATATGATTACCATTGTACTCTTAGCTAATACCTCTAAACTACATCTCATATTTATCATTTTTTAGTGGTGGGAATATTTAAGACCTAGTCTTTTAGCAGCTTTGAAGTTTATAACACAGTATTGTTGTCTATAATCACTATGCTCTGCATTACATCTCTAGGACTAACTTATCTACTAGATCCAAGTCTATACCCTTAAACAAGATAATCTCAATTCCTCTACCCCCCAGCTTCTAGTAACCAACATTCTACTCTCTGTTTTTACAAGTTTGGCTTTTTCAGATCCCCCATATAAGTGATATCATGTAGTATTTGTCTTTCTCTGTTCAACTTATCTCACTTAGCATAGTGCCCTCAAGGAAGACCATTTTTATATCTTGGTTTTTTGTGTATGAATTGTGTATTCATGCATGGTCTCCTCTTCCTAGCAGGTTTTTGTTCCTTTGTGCCTCAATGTTCTCTATATTAGGACTATTAGCCCTTTATTTATGATACATCTAAATATTTTCTCCAGTTTATCACTTGTCTTAGGCTTTTGTTTATTATATTTTTTGCCATGCCAGGAAGTATTTTATGTAGTAAAATTTACCACTCTTTTCTTTTATTGTGAGTGAGTTAGGTAGAAAGCCTTTCCCTACTTTGAGGTAAAAGAGGAATTCATCTATTTCATCATTTCTCTAATACTGTGTTCTGTCATAAAGTTATTTGGTTTAGTCTCCACTATCACCACCAATAACTTTTTCTTTCTTCACTGAACTTCAAGATCTCTGAAGAAAACCTACTTCTTACTTTATGATCCCTCAAATAATTAACCCATCACCTTCTTTATCTTCAATAAAATCTTTGGTAAAATAAAAAAATTAAGAAATCATATTAAGTTGAAATGAATTTACATGAAGACATTATCTATGTTCTAACAAATGCCATATTTCAAAAGTGAGGGGAGGTTTAAACAAATCAGTTATCAGTTTCTCCAAAATTAAGTGGATTGGTTTACAAAATAATGAGTTTGGAAGGAAATGTAAAGATAATCTTACTTAGTCCCCTTAATTTGCAAATAAGGAAACTAATACTCATGTAAGATAAGTGACTTCCCAAATTCTTATAGCCAAAGATAGAAGTATTAGCTCATTAGTCTATGAAGTCCATAGACTAATGGACTACTAAATTCTTAGTCTACTAAACTTTTCATCCTACCATCCCAAACTTTCTCAACTTTTCTTTTAATTAAGGAAAGCTGATTTTCAAAACAATCTACACCCTAATATAATCCAAACAGAAAACTTGATAAGAAATAAAAGAGTTTTCTAAGAGCTTAAAAAAACTGCCAGCATTCCAAATGCCTGGCTGTGGTTAGATTACACTGTGAGTGAAGGAAATACCATGGATTTTGAGTCCAAAAAGGATTTTCTTCCAAATACACTCTTACTAGAAAGTCAGCTACGTCATGTGTGAAAGACAGGATTTCCTGCTAATAAATAAGGAACCAACTGCTCAGACACAGCTCACGAAATATGTCCTGCAGAGGTTTCAAACTGGTGGACAGCATGCCAAATACAGCTAATAGACCTGTTTTCTTTGAAGTGCTATTTTCCAATACTGCACAACATTATTTTTACATCAAGAAATTACTTATAAAAATATCCATCCTTACTGTTTCCTAAAAAATTGAAAGGACTGGCAACTCTGAGCTTACATTTCCATGGGATATTAATTGCCCAGAGTTGAGAAGTGGTTGATTCTTTTGGACAGGTTTCAGTTTACCACCATCTTTGCCACTTCCCAACCCAACCCACTTCATTCATTTATGTCCCACCTAGACTTTATAGGCAGTTGCGTTTGCAACCACTGATAGGGACTTTAGTTGGATGTTGACAAGTAACAAGCTGAGTTTGGACTAACATTAGTAAAACAAAAGTTATCATTTCTTGATCGTTTTAGGTTCCAGAATTTTACATTTGTATACATCATTTAAATCTCACAAAATGATCTGTGAAGGAGGTAAAACCCTCCCATTTTACAAAAGAGAAAACTGAGGCTCCACAAAATTAAGTTGATTAAGAGTACACTGCTACAAAGTGACTGCTAGTTTTGAGCAGGGATTCAAAGTACTTAAAGACAGCAGATGGTGAAAACAGATGGAGTGACAATATAGAGGAGATCTGAGAAGTTTGTGCATGGAAAGGGTCATAGAAAAACATAGAACAAAAGGGTAAGTAGAAAACTTATAGAAGAGTAAAATAGTAAGCAAAAAAGAGAACAGAAGAATAGGAAAGGAAAGTTCTAAGAACACTCAGCAACAAAAGCAAAAGCTCTCGCAGTAAAATATGTAGATACAGAGCAGGAAGGTGAGACTAGAAAGGATGCTTGAGGACATAGCAAGATCCAAGGAATGATGGAATGATAAGTCTTAGAGAATAGGACCACAGGCACCCTTAGCCCACACACACATTGGTTCCTTTACAATATATTAATCATCCATGATCTGCTTAGCAAATCTGTTTCTAACTTTATCCACAGCAATTGTGGACTGTCTGAAATACTTTGGAATGCAGGTGAATGTCAACTGGTCCTGTTTAGCTGTCCTATCTGCCTTACCAAAATCTACTCTGTACCATCTAGTAGAGATATTGACTATCTTGGGGCTAAGCCATGCTTTTCGATCATTCCTTGAACCTATTCTCTTCCTGTTTCTGACCCTATCAATTCCAGTTTACAATTACCTTTCTTTGTCATTCTTATTCTTCCTGTACTCTTTGGTATGCTAGTAAATGATTTCAGAAAGAAAAGGGGAAGGTAGGGAAGGAAGGAATAAGGAAAGGAAGAAGAGAAGGAAAGAAAGGGGAAAAAAAGAAACAAAATTCCTGTTTTGTAGCATTTGCAAATTCCCATAGTGTAAATATTGAATTATGGCCAATTTCAAGCTATGTATGTAATGTCACTGAAAACCATCCTGAGAAGAGATGTGAAGCAGATCACCATTTTATAATATTTGCATCATACTATACACGTAACATAGATCTATCAAGCATATAGGTAATAGCAAAATGTAGTGAAATAAATAGGAAGAAATCAGTTTGGAGCAATTATTACTTCATTTTTAATACAGTATATTTAATTATAAGTTGATATCATTTAATATTTCATAATGGCTATGTTAACAACCAATTAACAAAATACCTGAAAATGTAAAAACTGGCTCTGCACAAGCCAGCTCTGGCACACACCACTGTTTGCATTTCAAACCTCTAGGGGACGTGAGATACTTAAATGGGTGAGATATCCTCTCTCTCTAATTTTTATAAGTTAATTTTTGGCTCTGAGACCTTCTAAATAAAAACACAGTCTCCCAGTGTCCCCTCTACTTTCAGTTCTCTACTACAACATACTTCATTTCTGAAACCAGATGTGTAGGTTTTCCACACATGAAGCAATTCTGTGACACCAGCTGTATGTCCTACAACTTAACTCAATTCCAATACTATCTACCTAGAGATGGTGCCAGATCCCACAGGTTAAAGGATCAGTCCCACAAGACTGCTCCACTCCAGATGGCACTCACAAGTCCAGACTTAATACCTGTGCTTCTGACCAACTGACTATCAGAGGCTCCCACAACACCCTCCCCCTGCCCGCCACCAGGTTCTATTAATTTCTTAGAGCAGCTCACAGAATTCAGGAAAACAATTTACTTACTAGATCACCAGTATATTATAAAAGGCTTTAACTCGGGAACAGCCCAGTGACAGATGCATAGGGCAAGGTAAGGGGGTAGCATGGAGCTTCTGCACTCTCTCAGGGGGTGCTGCCCTCCTAGCACCACCACCTGTTCACCATCCCAGAAGTTCTCTGAACCCTGTCCTTTTGGGATTTTATGGAGGCTTCATTATGTAGGCATAACTGATTAAATCATTGGCTATTGGTGATTAATTCAACTTCCAGCCCTTTGCCCCCCACAGAGGTCAAAGAATGGTACTAAAATCTCCAGCCCTCTAATCACATGGTTGGTTCCCCTAGCAACCAGTTCCCATCCTTAGAAGCTTTACAAAAGTCACCTTATTGACATAAGCTCAGGTGTGGTTGAAAGTGGGTTGTTAGGAGTAACAAGGTCTTCCTTTGACCTTCTCACTCTGCAGCTGTTTCCGAAATGGAGGACAAAAGAGCAAACAGTGTTAAAAAATGCCCTCATTGCTCTTATCGGTAGGAAATTCCAAGAGTTTTAGGAATTCTTTGCAAGAAACTGAGACAAAGACCAAAATATGTATTTCTTATTATGAATCACAGTATTGCAGGCTGCCATAAAGAATTCTATTCTCTGTCTTTCCCGGGTACCCCCTCTCCCATAGGCTGTCTCACAGTTCTGAGATCTTTCCAAGTTTTGAGAAGGAGCCACCAGGTAAGCAGTTATCAGTGCAAATAGGTACCCCTGAGAAGTCCATTGTCCTGGCCCACATGATACCTGGATCCAGTGTCTCTCTAGTACATGCTATTTTTGGAAAGCTGAGGGCCAGATGTGTTTTTAGTAACTTATCCAAGGTCACACCATTACTCAGGAACAGAATCTAGGCAGTGATCCAGGTCTTCTATCTCTAAATCTTAACAATGCACAGGGAGTTTTTATGATCTGATTCCTGCCCACCTAGTACTTTCTGTGGTGTTCTCTAACTCCCAGGCTAGCTGTCTTTTTCTCCTCCAGCATACCTGTCTTCATGTTTTGGGCTTTTGTCTATACTGTTCTGACCACTTGAAGTCCTCTTACTTATCAGCTCCTTCTCATTCCAAACAAGAGCAGATAAATTCCAACTCAGTATCCAAGACTTTACTGAGGAGTCTGCTCATTTGGATTCCAGTGTATGCCTCTCTTATAGTCCTTATCACATTTTACTATCATTTTCTGTTTGCATTTCTCTCACCTATTGAACTGTGAGCTTCTTGAGAGGCAGATTCAGTGTTTTGTTCATCATTAGCACAATGCCTAGCATGCAACATATACTCAGTAAATGACTGTTTATATTTAAAAGACCATAAAAATGGATGAGTCTCATCTCATAACTTTTAAAAGGGGTTATTCATTGTATAAATAACCTATTGACTACAAATTAAACCAACAATCTAGTCAAAGAAGATGTCAGCAGGAGCTGCAGCAAGTCACATGTATCACTGAAGTAAAACCCAAAGAAGCCCCCTGGACAGATCATCCAGGAACTATCAGCCATGCTGCAGGGGAGAAGAACATTCTCTGTATCCTCCTTCCCAGCAGCTGTCATAGTGAATACGCATTTCCTTGAGTTTTAATCAGAGCTACCGTTCTCTTTGCCCCACTGACAAAAATATACAAGTAGCCCATACACACAGAAGAAGATTCTCTACTTTCATCACTAAGGAAACCACATTTTGATGATTCTCAAGACAATTACAAGGAAGAACAAACCCAAGCCAGGACACTTGACTGAACCAAGTCAAAAAAGCTACATGTGGAATGACATGGGCAAAAAGGACAAAGGTCAGTGGAAGAAAATTTTCAGTTGGTACAGACTATTTAAATGTACAATATTTTGCATGACGCCCAGTATGGTAATTGCTTCTTGCTGAAGACTTGAGTTAACACAAAAGAAATTAACATGATCGGGCGCCTGGGTGGCTCAGTGGGTTAATGCCTCTGCTTTCGGCTCAGGTCATGATCTCAGGGTCCTGGGATCAAGGCCCGCATCGGGCTCCCTGCTCAGCGGGGAGCCTGCTTCCCCCTCTCTCTCTCTGCCTGCCTCTCTGCCTCCTTGTGATCTCTCTCCCTCTGTGAAATAAATAAATAAATAAATAAAATCTTTAAAAAAAAAAAAAAAAGAAATTAACATGATCTATTTCCATTCTGTGATCATTGCCAAATTAGTACAGAAATAGTGGATAACTTTCACAGGATATAAATCAAGAGAGATGGAAAGCATTTCTAACTTTTTAATATGAGCAAAGTCAAGGGCCACAACATTCAGCAGCAAGCCCCTTGGATTGCCTATATTCACAAAAAATCACATGTAGAAAAGAATCTTTCTTCTTTCCTGCCATGTGCAAAAACTTACTTGTAGTCTTCCCTTTAAGCGTCCCTTTGACTCTTGTTGTAGGCTGAATTGCTTTACCCCAAAATTCATATACTGAAATCCTAACCCCCAGTATCTCAGAATGTGACCTTATTTGGAGATAGGTAATCAGATTAAACTGAGGTCATTAAAGTGGTCCTTGATCCAATATGATTTGTCTTTATGAAAAGGGGAAATTTGGAGACGCACACACATTGAGAGACGGTCTTATGAAGAAGATAGAGGATGAAGGTGGCCGTCTAGAAGCCAACGAGAGAGGCTGCAACAGATCCTTCCGTCACAGCCCTCAGAAGCAACCAGTGTGGCCAATACCTTGATTTCACACTGATGGCCTGCAAAACTATAAATTTCTGTTGCATAAGCCATTCTGCTTGTGGTCCTTTGTTATGGCAGCCCCAGGTAATTAATACACTCCTCCTAGACATTCTCCTTCAGATATCCTTCATCCCTATTCTTCCAACATTTTCTAAGGTTAAAAAAAATTACTTCACAGATGCGTATTATGAATCTTACAGTTTCATTTGCCTTTTTTAAAAGCTCAGTACATAATCTTACCTTACAAAGTTAGATGTAATGTGGGGAAAACCTCTACAATTTTCAAACCTGTAATAATTGAGTTCTATAATCACCAAAAAAGAAGAGTACAAAAGAAAACCAATGCTGAGGCCTCTCATAAAGCAAGTACAAAGGCAGAAGACAAAATTGGCTGTGCACTATCATTAACTAAAGCTATCACAGTCCCTTTGTCATCTTAAATAGCTATTCCATGATCTTTTCGCTTGCAATAATGAAACAAACTTTTGATAAAAGAAAATATTTGATCTCCTTTTAGCTAAAAATCTCCCCTCTATCATCCCATTTAATATTCTAGAAGGGTTTTCATTCCTTTGAAAAAAATGTAAGTTTGACAATCTAAAGGCATTTGTATTTTAAAGCCTATAAAAAAAGATTTTTGGAGAGTACCTGGTGAAGTACTGACTTGCCTCTGCAGCTCAAAATTTCAATTATTATAGAATTTCACTCAGAATAGCATTTCTACCTTTTAACCGTCATCTAAATAATGTTCATTTCTCTTTCACTATGATAGAGTTCAAGCCCTTGCAATTTGCTATAAAAGTTATAGGAGATATACAATTGTACTTTTTTCTTTGTTCCTGGATTTCAAACATCAGTCTGTACTCCCAAAGTAAAACAAAACTTCATGTTTTCTGCAGAGACGTTTCCCAAGAAGAAATCAGAAAGGATAGATTACAGTTCTCTCAGAGAATAAGAATGTATCAGGCAAGCCTATCTCTTTTATTGTTTTCTTCCTCTGAAACACAAGAAATAGATTTCCTAATTTTGGAAAGCTGATTCCTATAAAAGCATCTCTAAACTGTGAGAAAATTATCTCAGCAATGAGGAATGAAACTGTCTTTCCAAAAATATTTACATGATTTACAAAGGGATGGCTGAAACACATCTTAATAGGCAGTTTATATTTATTATAGGTGGAAAGGACTACAGAAAAGTGATTGAACATGACAAGACTCAGATTTTAAAAACTGACTTCATTTGGCAGTGAATAAAAAGAATTGTGCTCACCTGATTCATGGCATTTTTCCCTTATGAGAGGCAATAAAATCCAAATGAAATAAAAAGAGTAAAGTTGACAAAGACATAAGTTAGAAATGTGGCTGAAAGTAAATCAAGAGAGGAATGACCTTGACTACTATTCAGTGACAATTCTTTGTTGGTAAGCAACAGAAATGGACTCTGCCCAATTTGAGCAAAAAAGGAACTTGCAGGAAGAACCTGAGGGAGCTCAAAGAATAAACCAACCTAACAGGACAGGAGCCTGAATAGCTCTTATCTGGGTAGCAAGAATGAATGGGCAGTTTTGCCTGGGCACTACTACTGGGATGAATCCACTTCCCTGCTTATCCTTTCATCTAGATGAAGTCTGGGGAGAGTGTCATTAGTCCATCTAGGTTACTCACCTAGAAGAGTTAAGAGTCCTTTGACCAACGTTATTTACAAGGTGGGAGAGGTAACTTCTCCAAGGGAAGTAGAAGGTGCTTAAGAGAAGGAGAAATGAATGTTAGTTTGCATAAACAAGTAAATAAATAAACAAGCATTTTATAATTATACCCCCCAAAAAGCCATAAAATTACGAAAAGTAAAATCATTTTCAAAATTAAGGTCCTGACAAGTAGTTGACAAGTAGCGTGTAAATTAAATATGAACTAAACATAGTTTAGGATTCTCATTATACATAGTAGGATTGAAAAGGAGTATGTTTTTTAAATTTCAACAGCCAAACAAGACTCACAGCTCCTAGAATAAAATAAATTATTTTCAAGTGCCTACATGAACATTTTTCTTCATTTTAAACAATTTAAATGACTCCCTACCCCCTACCCTGGTTTCCTCAGTTTTGCATTCATATTATCTTTTACATACACCATTCTTTTCAGTGAGTTTTCGGTAGTGGCATGAGTTTAATGGCATTTCTTAAATACAAATGGCCAATCCATGATACAATTTAAATTATTTAAAAAGTGTTTAATGTTAGGCTATATGAATCCTTTGAAAATGTAGCCAAAATTTTAAGTTCTCATGCAAACAATAAGCCTTGTAATTACTGTTCAACAAACGATATTTTAATGTTGAAATATCTTCCCAACAGTAAAACTTCATTTGTACCATAAATGTCATTCAGTTTGGGTTTTGCTTTGCTTAAAAGAGTTGTATAAAAGATATAGTTTATTGCCTGAGAACACCACACCTAGCAAGCTTTGTTTCGCTACCTAATAATTTGTTAAGTGTGCTCTTACTTAGAAACATCCTGATGAGTTTCTCACCACATAATAAAACATGGTGTTAAATTATCCTCATGGCTTGTCAAGACCAAGAAACTGAAGAGACAGCTTGAAAAAGGAAACCACATCAAAATGGTTTTGTTTCCTGGAATAAGATTCAATCATTTAAATTTTTTTTAAAAATTCTTCAAACTTAGTTTTAATTAGACTTTTTTAAACCTAAGTTCATGGCAATAGAAGCATTCTCACTTATTTTATCTTAGCAAAATGAGAGAAATGCAAAAATGTCATGTTCATTCTTTATTTGAAATGAAGAATCTTTTCTGTAGAGTAAAGGCTTTAGGCATAAAGTTCTTCATCTAATAGCAATATTTTGACTATCTTTATGCTAGAATCTTCATTTTGACAGTCTTGCAGCTGTGAAAGTTTGCAGCTTCCTGAGCTAAACTCAAGAGGCTCTGAGTCCGTGCCAGCTGTCTTTCAATTTCACATCAACTCTCTTGATATTTTGTCAGTTTAAAGCTTTTGCAAAGTTTGCAAGGCCTGAATTCATTAGATAAGGGAAATGGGTCATCTAAATCTTAGCCAACCTCAACTGCCATAGAGATTCGCTATTGTAAATTTCCTTCAAGACTGAATTAGAAAATAGACCCCATGGGTCTTTGTCAGTTTTGGTATTTGATGATACCATTTTAACAGCAGCTGCTGAAGCTGTGTCTGCCTCAATAAAAATCTCTGGTTTAAATTCTCTTTCCTTTATATTTTCTGTATAAAATTGGATGCTGACAGCTGCAATAATAAGGGCAAGAAGGTCATTTAAAGTTCAGTTTCCTAGGCACACCATAGGTAACAATCATAAAGGCACTTGAAAAAAGTTACAGTGGTTATTAGAAGAAAAATCCATCGTGTTTTTAAAGAATTCTGCGACATTTTTAAAGAGCTAAAAAAAAAAAAAAACCAGATTGGCAGGAATAGTTAAGGAAATTAGAACACAAAGTTTCAACTAACAAAAGCGTTTGATGATTCTTCTGAGAATGAAGAACAGCCTTATCATCACAGGCAATCATATGTTATCTATATTTTGTGATAGTATGCATCTTCGATCTGCAGAGACTGCCCTTTTTACATCTTTTATTAGATAGAAATAGTTAAGTGCATGTCTTTATTTTAATCTGAGGGGGGGGAAGCTACATAGTACATGAAATAGAAAAAAAATTATTGATAATATTTTGTAACACATAAGTGAATGAGTGCTTTATGCCATGTCTATGTGGATTCCCTGTATGTATACCTGTTTAATTTTATTTTCTCCTACTAATCTGTCTCATGTCAATTTGACACTTAGTCCAACTAAAAGGACCATTGACAGGGAAAGGAATTCCTGTTCCCCAACATGTACTAGAGCAGTCACAAGTCCTGTAACAGTGATATCCCATAGCTTTTCCCGTGATGATGGAAATGTCCTGTATCTGCACTATCGAATATGGTAACAATTAGACACATGTGGCTATCGAGCATGAGAAATGTGGCCAGTGCAACTGTGTAACTGAATTTTTAATTTAACTTAATCAATTCAGATTTAAATAGCCATATGCCTGTGGTTAATGCTACCATATTGGATAGCACAGCTCTATACCATTGACACTTTCACTAGACACACTTAGGGAGCATAAAAGAAAAGTGGTTCTGAGTGAATAAAAGTTTGACATAGATACCAAAAAGGCCTGCTCCTTACTTCAATATATAGATCTTTATAAAAATCTTATGTACTAAACTGTAATACGTCAAAACTTCTCCTAAGGAGGAAGGACACCTGGGTGGCTTAGTCGGTTAAGCATATTATTCTTCAGGGCACCTGGATGGCTCAGTGGGTTAAAGCCTCTACCGTTGGCTCAGGTCATGATCTCAGGGTCCTGGGATTGAGTCCCATATCGGGCTCTCTGCTCAGCAGCAGTCCTGCTTCCTCCTCTCTCTCTGCCTGCCTCTCTGCCTATTTGTGATCTCTCTCCCTCTCTGTGTCAAATAAATAAATAAAATCTTCAAAAGAAAAAAAAAAGCATACTGTTCTTCGTTTCCCCTCAGGTCATGATCTCAGTGTCCTGAGATCTGGGCTCTGTTTCCAGCACCAGGAGTCTGCTTGAGATTCTTCCCCCTCCTTCCCTTCCCTCTCCCTACCCCCTGCTCCTCTGCCCCACTATCCCATGCCCCCTCTCTCTCTAAAAAATAAATAAAATTTAAAAATTAAAAAATTAAAAAAACAAAAAACGTTTCCTAAGGCGGGGCCCCGGGGTGGTGCAGTTGATTAAGCATGGGACTCTTGGTTTCGGCTCAGGTTATAATCTCAGGGTGGTGAGATCGAGCCCCTCTTCAGGCTCCACCCTCAACACAGAGTCTACTGCAGATTCTCTCTCCTTCTCCCTCTGTTCCTCCCACTCATGCTCTCTCTATCTAAAATAAATAAATATATCTTTAAAAAATAAAAAACAAAAAAACCTTCTCCTAAGGAAATGAATAGTGGCTTTGGTAGCTATCATGAGCTACCATGATATGAACTACCATAATACTAACAATGAGCTACCCAGATACCAAAGCATGATGGAGCTCATTGTTAGCTACTTGATAAGATGCAAAACACCAAGACCCTATAAGAACAGCCATTATTATGAGCTTCCCATGAAGGTGTCCATAATGGAAACCATAACAACAGGAGACTCTATCAGCAGAATCTGTGCTTCAGAACCAGGAGTAGCTGTTAAGGTTGGCGTATGAAGACATGACTTCTTGGAAAACATCTCTATTTTCAGTTGGATGATACCCTTATAGAAGAATAAATTTTTTTACACCTTTGATATGTAACCCAACATATTCTGTTTCTAGAAATTAGTACCTCTTTGAGGGACCATTATTCTACCTAACACACATATCCCTAACAGAGTACCCATGATGATGCTTTGGGTCCTCAGGTAACAATGTCAACTTGGACTCTATGTCCAAAAATTAGCAATATGTTTGGGTACTCCTTTTTCCAAAGTACATGGTATCCAAATAAATTGTCATGGGTCTTTTTGGGTGAGGACTGGAGAAATCATTGCTCTTTATACATGCTGTCAATGTTGCAAGATCTTTCATCATGGGAAGTTGGCCTTCCCTCCGTTCAATGAGTTCTAGATCTGAGAATTGGCTGAGGTCTGCAAACTGAGCAAGAGATTATGGCACTTTGTTAGGGTGGCTGCTCTTAGCTTCCTGATCATCAATACTTGATTTATTTTGGTTGTATACATTATGAAATATCATGATTGATGACCCATCTATTTTGCCCCTGGGAATGCTGCACTCTGTCTCTGTGGGTCATACATGACCGGCTTCTACTGTGACCTTTGGTCATTAAAATAATTGCATCCTCCCTGTTTCTGAGAATTAAGTACACCACCCAAACTCTATTTCAGGATTCTTTCATCCTCTGTTATCAGTGATCCAGATCTATAACAACATCTTCTTCTGCCAGTCCTGACCTACAGAGGTCACTGACTTGACCACTGAGCTCAGCAATGCTGGTGCCACACTCATCGTAACACAATGGTTAACAGGTTTTTGCTTCCAGCACACTAAAAATATCACTCTACTGTATTCTGGTGTATGTAGTTCCTACACAAGAAATATAGTTTATTATATTTGTCCCTCTCTATGTAATGTATCTTGTTTCCTATGTGTATATGTGTTTGTGTATGTGTGTTTGGTTTTTATCATGCTGATATTCTTTGGCTTTGGTGTCCGATTGAATCTTTGGTTTCTGTCATTAGTTTTGGAAAAGCATCAGCCATTATTTCTCCCAATTTTGTTGTCGTTGTTGTTTTATGTCCTCCCCACCCTCTTCTCGAATTTCACTTGTACATACATTTGACCATTTGACATTGTCCCATAGTTTTTGCTCTGTTCTGAGATAGTTTTTTTCCTCATTCTCTTTTACCTTTGTATCAATTTTTATCATTTCTATTGAGCTATCATCAAATTCACTGGCTCTTTTCTCAACTGTGTCAATTGATGGACCAATCAAAATCATTCATCATCACTGTAAATTTTTTTTTCATTTCTACCATTGACATTTGGTTTTGAGATTTCTTATAATTTCTATCTCTCTACTAGAATTACCCAACTGATCATGTATGCTCTCTACCTTTTACACTTAAGTCCTTAACATAGTGGTCCTAATTATTTTAATTTCCTGGTTAATCATTCCAACATCTGTGTTATATCTGAGTACACTTGTTGATTGCTTTGTCTTCTAATAGTGGATTAACTCTTCTTACTTCTTTGTGTCCGTTGTAATTTTTTTGTTGTTGAAAGACGGAGGTAAGTGATTTTTATGCTGGGAAATGGGCATGCCTTTCTTTCTGCTAGGCCTTTATTATGGGAGGTTGAATAAATTTGGCCAGAAGTTGAGCTGGGTTTTGCATTGTTGTTAGTATACCACCAGCACAGAATTCCTCTAGTATTACTCTGTTTAGAGTAGAGGCTGGTTTAAGGTAAAACCTGATTTAACTCAATTTCTGTTCCACCATCGGCTTTAGGGATTCCCTTTGCGTTATGCCTCAGAGAAACTCTCTCTCCAAGCTCCTTCCCCTCTCCCAGCAATAAAACTCTATTATTTGTTACTTAGTGTTTATAAGCTATTGTCTGATGGTGTCTGTCCTTGGTAATAAGCAAGTGCTTAAGTCCTATCTCCCCTTAAAGATGACAGATTTCCTGATTGCAGGTTAGCTTCTTACCCTGTAACTTCAGCTCTCCCATGTCTTTAAGAAAAGTTGTGAACTTACAAATTGTCCGTTGTGTTGTTGTTCTTGTTATAAGAGTGGAATTATGCTCTTTCCAGCTTCCTATATCCTAAACAGAAGTCAGAATGCCCTTACATTTTGATAAAGAGAGTGTTATCTAGCCCTTTCCACAGAACATAGTCAGCCGGTGGGTGGCCTGGCCTTATATGACATATCCATTCCCATATGCCCAAATTCTCTGAGCCTTTTGATTGCTTCCTCTGTTATTTGTCATGGAAGTTCTGGCATTTTACTTCTTAAAGTATGCGCCTTCCAAACTTCCAGGATCCAACCTGGAAGGCTATTATTCTTGAGGACTTGCCAGAATGTGAAATTCTGTCTTATTGATAAACTCTCCCTCATTTGACCAGCACCCTTAGAATCTACTCCCATATGTACTCTTCCAGTTCCAACTAATATATATTAACTAAGTCCTGCACCTTCTCTAGTCCTCTTCCTTGCTTCGCAGACCCAGCACTTTCCCAGGCATTTTGTGTTGTAATTTGACCCTAGCTATTGCTCAGAAGGGGCACAAGGATAAATGCATGGGGAGTGGGAAGGGGATGGAGAAAAGAGTGGAGGGGACATGCAGATGTCATTTTTGCAAGGAAGAATCCTCTCTACATTGTCTCTAAACAAGTATCTCTTTACATTGTCTGTAGCAAGACTTGGAAAAGAAGATAAAAGCCCAGGGTTCAGAGGAATGTAAGGATTTAAGATTTTGAAGTGTTTCAACCCAAATGTTTCTATCCCAAATCTCACTCCTTCCCAAATAGCGTGCTGGATTTTGTAAAGCAGACCTGCCAGGATTGAGAATTCAATCTTCTTTGGAATTCTGACACTCCTATAATTAAGTCCTGGGTTTGATCCTCAGCCTTTTCTGTACATCGGCAGAACACTAGAGTTTATGACCCCAAGGAGACCCTCTGGCTTTCACCCTTACCGTAGCTTTCATTGTCCTTCCCTAATGTCTCAGTCCACCCCAGCAAGAGCCATCTAACTCAATAGTCCTTAAATCACAGTTTTGCCTGAGCCTCTCAAATGCTTGCTTAACATACCTGCCAGTGTATTTCCTTTTACCAGGATCATATCACCATCACTATTTATCACCAGGGGAAGTTCTAACAATTATAGTGCAATCTCATGCCAGACTCTATCAATGCTCCATCTACCAACAGCGATGAAGAACTGCCTTGAACCTGAATGGGAATCTGGGCAACGCATCACAGCACCCACCTCAAAGATGATAAATAGGGAATTTGCAACATTGTAGATAGGACCGCCCCCCAACATCTCATGTAAATTGAAGGGCTCTAAAAATTCACATAATTTTTAAGCCTGATCAACAAGATTCAACTCTGTTTATTTCCCATGTTTTATATCCTAAGCATAAGTATGATGATGCTTCCAGGAAGGTGGTATGAATATCCCATTCTCACCTCAGCTATCAAATGAAGAAGTAAGAGAAAGTCTGTTATATATAGCTAGAATTTTGAAGGGAGGACCACAAATTTCCAGCACTATGAAGTCAGGACAGTGGCAGCAGTAGAATCAAGAGAAATCATGGAGAAAATGAGCTTGTGATCAGAGATAGGTTCACCAGGAGATGTTTCTTTTATTAATGGTAGTGGAAGATCTGGGTTTTAATTTTATGAAACAGCTAGGATTTCTTTCTTTTTTAAATAACATATAATGTATTATTTGTTTCAGGGGTACAGGTCTGTGAATCATCAGTCTTACACAGTTCACAGCACTCGCCAAAGCACATACCCTCCCCAATGTCTATAACCCAGCCACCCCATCTCTCTCCTCCCACCCGCCCCCAGCANTAATAACATATAATGTATTATTTGTTTCAGGGGTACAGGTCTGTGAATCATCAGTCTTACACAGTTCACAGCACTCGCCAAAGCACATACCCTCCCCAATGTCTATAACCCAGCCACCCCATCTCTCTCCTCCCACCCGCCCCCAGCAACCCTCAGTTTGTTTCCTGAGATTAAGAGCTAGGATTTCTTTACAATTCACAACACAAAAACTCTAGCCCATAACTCTCTTACGTATGTTCTCTCTTTGTGATGGTACTTCAATAAGCTCAGATAGAAATGCATTATGAAATCCAATGTTAGTAAATTTTACTCTTTTGATACAATACAATATAAAAAAATTAAATTAGTAAAGGTAGTGGCTTGCATGTAATATAATTCTACATTTAAAATTCTAAATAAAATAGCTAATAATTAGACCTATAACAAATCACCTGAAATTTAATGTGAAAAATGTAAATACTGTTGGTATTTATACCAACACAGAGAATAACAAAGTCATTACTCATTTTCACAAGGGAACAAAATATGTATTATTTTACTTCTTAAAACTATATTATGGCAGGGTTTGCTGAAGGTTGGACATTATTGAGTTATTCCAAATTGTCTCATTGCTAAAAATATGTAGTTTATTAAAGATTTACTATGCACCAAAGATAATAGTAAATGTTTTATGTACATCAACTCTTTAATTCTTATAAGAATACTTATAAGAGGATACTTACCAAATCATTCTTATAAGAACATGATTGTTTTCATAATTTTAGCCAAGGCTTAGAGATTTCAAGTAATTTGTCAAAATTCACATTGTTGGTAACAGATTAAGAATTCTAGGATGAGGGCGCCTGGGTGGCTCAGTGGGTTAAAGCCTCTGCCTTTGGCTCAGGTCATGATCTCAGGGTCCTGAAATTGAGCCCCGCATCGGGCTCCCTGCTTGGCAGGGAGCCTGCATCCTCCTCTCTCTCTCTGCTTGCCTCTCAGCCTACTTGTGATCTCTCTCTCTCTCTCTCTCTCTGTCAAATAAATAAATAAACAAGAATTCTAGGATGAAAAAAGAAAAGAGAAAGATTCTAGGATGATCTGGTCCTCAAAATTCATACCCCTATACACTATGCCACAGAGTGTGTTTAGAGTAAAATAAACTACACAGGAAAAAAAAAAAAAACCTACATGATTCTAAGCTCAAAATCTTCTCTGAAATGATTAGGTTTATGTTACCTAACATCTTTCTGTCCTAAAGATGTAGTATCACTTTGACTGAAGCCTTAGCCTTGACTTCTTCCTGCCCATGCCCATACCTGGGATAGATTCCAAGCTGAACCAAAAATATCACCCAGATACAGATGAGTTCCATTTTGAAAAAGACAGTGTATTTAATAGTACTAGATTAGGAAAAGACACTGAACAGATTAGGAAAACCAAAACATTTCTAGCATCAGTTGTCTCAAAACCACAGTTAAGGAAGGAAAAGGACCACACAAACACCAAGCCCATGTGGTTAACTATCTCTATCTAAGCATCTCAGGAAGAAAGGCAAAACCAAGTCTCATCTTAAAACAAAAATGTCTTTCGTGTGATGAAATGAGGTGTTAGAGTTTGGAATATTTTGGCTCTATTTCTTAACAGGGCTGCCAAAATTTTAACCAAATGCTATATAAGTAAACATAAGCAAAAGAAGATAGGAATACATGATGCAGTAGTTCTAGAACAGTAAGACAACTTGAAGAGACAAGTAAAAGTGATTATAGGTCAAATTGGTTTAACCCTGGAATGAAGATGGTTAACTCCCTCTCTACTACAGAATGCATACATGTGGAGCCAATGATCTTAATTTCTTACATTATTATTATTATTATTATTATTATTTTAGAGAGAGAGAGAAAGGTGGGGAGGGTCAGAGGGAAAGATAGAATCTTAACCAGGTTCCACGCTAGCACAGAGCCCAACTCGGGATTCTATCTCATGACCCATGAGATCATGACCTGAGCTGAAACCAAGAGTCAGTCACTCAACTGACTGAGCTACCCAGGCACCTCAGGATAACTTCCATTTCTGATCAGTTGTCTGGCACTTAGTCTAGTCTAGTTCTTATCAAAAAAGTAAATACACAGATATGATAGTTTTCCTGAATAGATCAAATGACTCTTCCGTCTCTAAAATTGTTCTTCTGTGAAATTAAGAACCACAGTATCTACTTCAGATTCTCTCTCCTTCTGCCCTACCCACTTGTGCTCTCTCTCTCTCAAATAAATACGTAAATCTTAAAAAAAAAAAAAAGAAAAAAGAAAAAAGATTTTCTTGTATGTGGAAACAATATTTCTGTCCTCTCTCAGTGTCAGAGGCTTTTAGACTTGATATCAGTATTTCTCTTCTAACTTTAGACTACTTCAGCCCATCCTCATGAAATTTTGGGGGGTTTTTTGTTTGTTTGCTTTGTTGTTGTTTTTTAAAAGATTTTTATTTATTTGACACACAGAGAGAGATCACAAGTAGGCAGAGAGGCAGGCAGAGAGAGAGGGAAGCAGGCGCCCCGCTGAGCAGAGAGCCCGATGTGGGCCTCGATCCCAGGACCCTGAGATCATGACCTGAGCCGAAAGCAGAGGCTTTAGCTCACTGAGCCACCAGGACCTCCTTTTTTTGTAATTAATGAAATTCTATAGCCAAAAGCAACCACTTCCTGGTAGTAAAAAGAGGAGCTAGAAAGAAAAGTGTGATTTGTGTACTCGTAGACATAGCCTTTCAACCTCCTGGCATTTCTTTTTCCTTCTCTAGTCATTTCTCCTGTCAAATAATCAAGTGAATAAACATTTCATTCAGTTCCAGTTTAACTCAAATTCTTATGTATTAAAAAAAGATGGATCTAGATTTTGAAGTCCCCCTCACTAGTTTGGAAAAACAAATAGGGTATCCCTAGGAAATTTAGTAGCCAGTTATACTTTTCATAGTTGGGGAGATATTGACATAATCTGTTTGGTATTATCCAAATAAGAACCACAGGGCTGAGTAACCTACAAGATTTAATTAAAAGCATATTAGTTTCCACTGGGTTTTTTTTCCTCACATCACAGTTACAAGCCTTATGGAATGCAGAGAACTTAGTAAGGTTTTGATTCAATTCTACATTACAGTCTCATGAACTATTTCGAAAGATTTGGTTCAGACACAATGATACTAATCAAGGCATTCCATCTTTAATTTAACAAGAATAAAAGAAACAGTTACCAGTGAGTTTTTGCCTAAACAAAGCACATATAACCACTACTTGTTATCTTTATTACATGTATAGCATTGCAAGAACATACCGACATCAACCTAGCATGTTAGCATATGAGAGACCTAATAGAATTGCTAAAATTCATTGACCACTGGAGAACTTATGCCCACCATGTTCACCAACAGAATGATGTTCAATTCTGAACAAGTGTAATATTATACAATATTCACCTACCCATACTAGTTGAGAGCAGCAGAGATAGTAAAAAAGAGATTAAACAAAACTCTATACTTAATTATAAGATTAGCATGAGAATATTGTCTCTTGGATTTACTTTTCTTGAAATATTTTACTCGGTTCAGAAGGGACTTCTTCAGACATCGATTGGATTTCTTCTAGGTTTTGAGTCATTCTTACAGCTTCTATCACAAAAAAGAAAAAAGAAATCCTGTTTTATCCCCACGTTATTTATTAGTTCTCTTTAATCCTTAATGTATTAGTAGCTTTCCTAAAATGTTCCCAGTTCTGGGCTATGAAAAAAGTCAGGCGTCAACTGACAAATTAACTCAGGATATTACACATTCAGGGCGCCTGGGTGGTGCAGTCAGTTAAGCGTCTTACTCTTGGTTTCAGCTCAGGTCATGATCTCATGATCATGTGAGATCGAGCCCCACATCAGGTTCCTCACTCAGCTGGAGACTGCTTGAGATTCTCTCTCTCCCTCTCCATCTGCCCCTCCCCTTGCTCTTACTTGCTCTCTCTCTCTCTCTCAAAGTAAAAAAATAAAATCTTAAAAAAACAAACAAAACGTTCTTAAGTCAGTTCATTCAAGCTTGGAAATAACAGAGAAACAATCTTTTAGGTGGTGGTCATGTCCCAGGTCAGTTTATATGACTCACAATGTAATAAAATTTATCTCAGCATCCTGCCACCATGCGAGGTGTTTTAATAGCTGTTTTAATAGTGGGAAGTGAATTAAACAAGGAGGCCATTAGAGTGGGGTGGCTTCAATGCCTCAGTAGTCTATGTCAGCATAACAAAACTTCAGTCTGAATTGCTTCAAGGATAAGAAATCAAAACCTCAGGACAACCAACCACAAAAAGCCAATTAGACTTTCCCAAATAAGGCAACTGCTTAAATTATAGCCAATCAAATAATTTCCTTGCTTTACTTCCAATCTTCTCTATAAAAGTCTTTCTCCAGCTCCTGGCACTGGAGTAACCACTTTCAGTTTGAGTGCCCTATTCTAATTGATTTTTACTCAGAGAAACCCTTAATAATTTAAGATGCCTCAGTGTATCTTTTAACACTAGTAAGCACATCCACCCACTCATGTAGGAGATAGAAACACAGTTGTCTCAGTTTCACACTGAGAACAGGGGATGTGCTGACTCTGCTCATAGGAGCTCAGAATAGGGAGCAAAGGACATTCAGGAGCTGGAAGGCCTGGCTGCTCTCCTGGAAGCTGCCCCTGGTAGGAGGGAGACAGCCTCACACCAAGGGCTTCAATAGCTGCTTCTCCCTGCCTCACATAAGACAGGCTCTACACGCGGCAGCCCAAGAGACCCTTTACAGAGCACACCAGATCTTGTTGCTTCTCATCTCAGAGTTCTCCAAGGTTGCCCATTATACTTGGGGGGGAAATTTGCAAGTCCTTCCTTTGACCTGCATGATCTGGCTTCTGGCTACTTCACTAATCTCATTTCCTGCCACTCTTGCCCCCACTCACCCTGCTCCAGACACTTTGAAATTCCTCAAACATGTCAAGCATGTTCTTACTCTAAGGACGCTGCACAGAATAATCTCTTTACCTCTCTACTTCTCCCTTCCCCTAGAGGAGACATGGCTTGCTTCTTCATTTAACTTCTGTCTCTGCTGTAATGTCACTTTTCCAATGATCATAAAACAGCACTCCAGTCCCTCTCAAACAATCGCCCTGCTTCATTTTGTACCATATTCTCTGGCTTTTATTGCATATTTGTTTATCTTCCTTAGTACGATGTGAGCTCCATTAGGGTAGGGTATTAGTTTTGTTCGCCATTGCATTCCCCAAAATGGTGCATGGCACATAGTCCACATTCCATATATATTTGTTCAATAAATGAATGAGAGATATGGCCCTCTCAGAAAATTGTTCACAAATCACGGCCTGCCTACATTTAAAACTGGCTTCTCAGTGTTTACCAGCTAATGCCAGGGAAAGGTAAGTTAGCTAAACAGGAATAGTCAGCCATACAATAATTAAAACATTCCTCTCAACAAAATACATGCTGGAAAATTAACAACCCAATATTTTTTAAATTCAACATATAGGACCTTCCATCCTATCACCTTGTATAAGCAAGAGCCCTACAGCTATACACAAGGGCTATATATTTTCCAGATTGTGCCATATCTACGTAGTCCTCTGAAGTGCTTGACTCAAATGGAAAATACCTAAGGCTACTGGCATTCAGGGATGCAACCTCTTCACCTTCAATATACTTCGGCCTTCAAGGCTGAGAAAGACAGTATACTCAGCAGGAGTGATGATTGCTGATCATGGAATGACAGAGTGTTAGAGCTGAGACTCCTGAGAAATACTTACTCACCCCCCTACATTTATATTTGAGCAAATCAAGGCCCAGAGAGGAAAAGTTGTTGGAAAGTACTAGAATATACCACCCCAAAAAGTTTCTTTGGCAGATGTATTATTTGGAGCTAAAGCCATTGAGGATCAGCAGACACAGAAAAAGCTCTAAAAACAGGGCACAGGTTTTTGTATACATGTATGTATGTATGTATGTATTTGAGAGAGAGAGAGTGACAAGGAACAGGAGGAGGGGCAGAAGCAGACTCCCTGCTATTCAGGGACCTTCCCCCACCCATGACCTCCTGAGACACCCAGGGACTCCACAGGTTTTTCTTTTGTAAAGGAAATTTACATTTATAAGAGAAATTTCATTTGTAAAAAGGTCTTCCTCTCCCATCCCAGGAAGAGGAAGACTCTTAATAACTTATCAATGGAGAAGAAATCTACTTTAATCTGCATAACAAACCCTACTAAACAACCCTTGTTTACCATGCTTTTCCTGATCACCTTCCCATAACTTGCCTCCCTCACCTAAAAGCCCAAAACCTATTTTCTTTGGTTTAGCCTAAGGTAAGCCTGTGTGTGCTTGATGCACATGTTAATATACCTGTTATTTTTTCTCTTGTTAGTCTTCTTTTCCTAGTCTAATTTACAGAGCCCCAGCTAGAGAACCTAAGGCAGGTAGAGGAAAAATGTTCCTTATTTCCCCTTCCCCTACATTGCTGCTGTATCTTTGTAATTTTATTAAACATCTTTATAAATAGGTGTTGTTTGGATGCATTAGTTATTTTCCTCATTTTTGTTAAGTTAGGAGTATACATTTGTGTTGCATAATCTAATCATTTCTCTAACAAACCTGGTGTAGTTGACAACTGTTGACTTTTGCCTGCCCAGTAACCTTCTATCCTTTCCCAGACACATGTACTTCCTTTTTTTTTTCCCCCAGACACATGTACTTCTGAATCACCTACTCTTTCCTTACACTGAGCTGTAGAATGGAAACCCTTCTTGGCTGCAGAAGTCAGCTAGTTAACCAGAGCCTAGTCTAGCCATATCCACAGGAACTGGTTCCTGGAAGGACACAGAGCCCAATTAGATCTATTACAGGACACCAAAGTAGAGAGGAAAATTCACAAATGTAAGCCTTGATCCATAGTCAGGCACAGAAGGGAAGCCTGCCTGAAAAGTGAGCCAACACAACTGAAAAGCAGAGACACCAGATGGAAAGGAACTGAGACCCTATGACATTACTAGGTCCTTTGGATCCAGTTATGTCTACACCTTGATTTTTCAGTTACTCAGGTCAATGCACTAAGTTGAGTTTTCTATCATACACCACCAAAAGTAGACTAACAGGGGCCCCTGGGTGGCTCAGCGGGTTAAAACCTCTGCCTTCGGCTCAGGTCATGATCTCAGGGTCCTGGGATCCAGGCCGCATCAGGCTCTCTGCTCAGCGGGGTGGCTGCTTCCTCCTCTCTCTCTGTCTGCTTCTCTGCCTATTGTGATCTCTCTCTTTGTGTCAAATAAATAAATAAAATCTTAAAAAAAAAAATAGACTAACAACTGCAGAGAGTGTTCTGTGAATTTACCCAGGAAAAGCAATATAGTGTATAATATAGGGAGTGATATGAACATACAAGAATAAAGCTTCCCACATTCATCCGCCTTCAATAAAGAGGCTAAAACTAGAAGCAATGCAGATAATACAGTTTGCAAGTTTGTTGGCTCTAGTTTAAAGCCAGGAACCTACTGACTGAGTTTTAATCATCTGCACTTTCTTCTACCCCAATCTCTAGCAAAAATAACTTTCAATAAAGTGTCATAGGAAGAAAAACCTTGTGAATCAAATTGCTATTTCTACTGGCTGATGAAAAAGGTTTTAATATAAAAAGATGCTAAAAAACAAATTGCAGCTGCAAAAAAATAAGATCAACTTGGAGATTTGTTTTTATTCTTAAGGCAGAAAAATTGATGACTATAACAACAACTGCATACATAACTATTGATGATTCCTGTGACCCCCAAATGTAGCCCCAAGAAAAATGCTATCATGCATTCCAGCTTTCAGCCAGAAGAGTTCAATTTTCCCTTCTGCCTATGTGGGGCTACTCATCTAAATAGAATGGGCTGTAATAATAACCAGCAAAACAAAATGGAAAACTGTACTGAGGTAAGCAATTTCAATTCAAATCTTTTTAAAAGAAGAGGTATAGTAAAAATCCTTTCTTAGCAACACATTTTCCCATCCTGAAGAGCTTTGGAAGGTTTAACGTGCTCACAGTCTTCTCTAGAGGGCTACAATCCATGAGTCATTTAGCTAAGTAATCTACTTTCACCCAACAACTTAAACATTTATTGATAGTTTGACTAGAGGTAGAGTCATAGCTTCTGTGTTACCCATGCCTGTGTCTATACAGAAGCGAAAGTTATGTTCATAAACATTAATGTAGAAAATTAAGCAGTTCAGGAGGAAAAAAGGCACTCTCATTTAATGGTGAGTAAATTGATACCAATGTGTTTTTATCATGAATTAGGAAGGAAGCTACCTCAATTCTTTATTTGTATTTGTAAAAACAACCAAAAAAATGAACATTCCATTAATTCAAAAGTGGATTGATATCATAAAGATGTCCATTCTCCCCAAATTGATCTACAGTTGCAATACAATTCCTAACAAATTCCCAACACGGTTTTTTATAGATATGGACAAGCTTATTCTAAAATTTATACTGAAAGTCACGGGAATTAGAATAGCTAAACCAATTTGCAAAAGAAGAATAAAGTGGAGGAAATCACTCCATCCAATGTTAAGAGTTACTATATAGCTACAGTAATGAAGCCAGTGCAGTGCTGGTGGAGGAATAGACCCATAGATCAAAGGAACGGAACACACAACAGGGACAATAGAGAAAGAAACCCATATAAAAATGCCTGACTGATTTCTGCCAAAGGTGTAAAAGCAGTTCAACAGAAGAATGAGAGATATCTCTTTCAGCAAAGGGTGCTGGAGAAATTAGACCTCCATAAGCAGAAAGAAAGAAAAAGAAAGAAAGAAAAAGAAAGAAGAAAGAAAGAAAGAAAGAAGAAAGAAAGAAAAGAAAGAAAGAGAGAAAGAGAGAGAGAGAAGGAGGGAGAGGGAGAAAGAAAGAAAGAAAGAAAGAAAGAAAGAAAGAAAGAAAGAAAGAAAGAAAGAAAGGAAGGAAGGAAGAAAGGAAGGGAGCAAGGAAGGAAGGGAAGGAAGGAAGAAAGGAAAGGAAGGAAGGAAGGGAAGGTAGGAAGGAAGGAAGGAGGGAAGGGAAGGAAGGAAGGAAGGAAGGGAGCAAGGAAGGAAGGGAAGGAAGGAAGAAAGGAAAGGAACGAAGGAAGGGAAGGTAGGAAGGAAGGAAGGAGGGAAGGGAAGGAAGGAAGGAAGGAAGGAAGGAAGGAAGGAAGGAAGGAAGGAAGGGAAGGAAGGAAGAAAGGGAAGGAAGGAAGGAAGGGAAGATAGGAAGGAAGGAAGGAAGAAAGAAAGGGAAGGAAGAAAGGAAGGAAGGAAGGAAGGGAAGGTAGGAAGGAAGGAAGGAAGGAAGAAAGGGAAGGAAGGAAGGAAGGAAGGAAAAATGGAGCAGGGCATCTGGGTGGCTCAGTGAGTTAAGCATCCAACTCTTGGTTTCGGCTCAGGTCATGATTTCAGGGTCCTGGAATCAAGCCCTGCTTGGGGCTCTGTGCTCAGCAGGGCATCTGTTTGAGGACTCTCTCTCTCCCTCTGCCCCTACCCCCACCCACCCACACACTGTCTAAATAAATAAATAAATAAATAAATAAATAAATAAATAAATAAGGGTTTGTTTTTTTTTTAAAGACACGCAGCAGTATTTTTTTTTTAATTTTTTGAGTATGGTAAACACATAATGTTAAATTAGTTTTAGGTGTACAAAATAGTTATTCAACAAGTGTGTAAATAATGCTATGTTCACCACAAGTGTAGCTACCATCTGTCATCATACACTGCTATTACAATGACTATATTCCTTCTACTGTGTCTTTTATTCTCATGACTTAGTCACTCCATAACTGGAAGCCTGTATCTCCCACTCCCCTTCACTCATTTTGCCCATCCTCCCACCTCCAACCTGGGCAACCATCAATTTGTTCTCTGTATTTATAGGTCTAATTCTGCTTTTTGTTTGTTTATTCACTTTCTTTTTAGATTTCCACATATAAGTGAAATCATATGGGATTTGTCTTTCTCAGTCTGACAAATTTCACTTAGTGTAGTACCTTCTAGGTCCATCCATATTGTCCCAAATGGCACTATCTCATCGTTTTTCATGGCTGTATAATATTTCTTTATATACATATACCTTCCTTATCCATTCATCTATCAATGGGCACTTAAGTTCTTAGGTTGCTTCCATACCTTGGCTATTGTAAATAAAGCTGCAATAAACATAGAGGTGCATATTTCTTTTTGAATTAGTATTTTAATTTTCTTTGGGTAAATACCTGGTAAAAACTCAGTAGTGTTAGGTTCCCCTTCAGAATCATGGCTTCAGGGGTTCTGCAGACCTACTCCCTAGAAAAACAATCATAATTGCTAAAATTACCAAAAAAAAAAAAGTCTCTGGAAAGAACATTTATTCAAGGAAAATCTACTGAAATTCAGTAAAAACAGCAAAGAATCTGTGGCATTTAAACTACATCCCACTCCCCACTCCCCCTCGCCCCTTCCCAGCACAGCATGGCAGAATTCCCACTCTAAGTGGGTGCAGCCAAGAATACATTAATCCTTCTCCCTCTGGCTCACAGTCAAGGGCTATGATGTCTCCCCAGGAGGAGCAAGCCACTATTTTTCTTCCCTCCCCCAGATCCATGTTGCAGAGGCTAAATTCAGGTGCACACAGCCCAAAGACCAGGGCCCCCTTTCTCCACCCAGCCCCTTTGTATAGGCTCTGCCCCAGGCACTGCCCTCCATGCTGAAATGATGCTGAAAAACTGGATGCCCCACACATTGATGGTGCTCACTTTAGAAGCATGTGTCTGTTGCTTACAAAACTAAACATGTGCTCACCATGCAACCCAAAGACTGCCCTCTGGGGCATTTATCAGTAAGAAAAATTTAGTCACACAAAAACTTGCACATGAATGTTTGCAGCAGCTTTACACACAATAGACAAACGCTGGAAACAACCCAACTGCCCTTCAATAGGCAAGTGGTTAAACGAACTGTGGTATGTCATAATACAGGATACTACTAAGCAATGAAAAGGAGTTGATAAACTAAACAACTTGGATCTCAAGAAAATTAAATGAGTAAAAAAAAAAAGCTTATCTCAAAAGACCACATACTGTATGATTCCATTACTAAACATTCTTGACATGACAAAATGATGCAATGGAGAATAGATCTGTGGTTGCCAAGGGTTGAAGGTGCACGGCTGTGGCTATTAAAAGGTAGCATGAGGATCCTTGTGATGAAACTGTTCTGTGTATTGACCATGGTTGTGGTCCCATGAATGTACATATGTAATAAAATTACATAGGATGAAATACACACACAGTCGCGCACACACACACACACACATACACACACACATACACGTGTGCATGTGAGACTGGTGAAATCTGAATAAAATAGATGGCTTCCATCAATGTTGGTTTTCTGTTAGTGCTAGCACACTATGGGGGGAAACCAGGTGAGGGATATATGGGATTTCTCTCTATTATGTCTTACAACTGCACAGGAATCTACAATTATCTGAAAGTAAATAAAGTTTTAAATGTCACACAAAGTTGAATGATCAGATGAATTTTAGATAAGCTTAGCTGAGATAATCACATCATCATCATCACTACTAAATCGTTTGAACCAGAGAATTTCATTTATCTCTTCATTTATCTTATTTTGGCCCTTTATGACACAAAAGACAGGGGGAAAAAAGTTGTGTTTGACCGTTACTACCTCCAGCTCTGGTCCCCTGGTAGCGAACAGGTTAAAAATTTTTCTTTTGTTAATCATAGGTTTGCCCCAGAGGGGATTTGGCACCAAGCAAAGTGCATGGTCCATGGTGTCATGGTTGGGGAATTAAATCCTAGCTTTGTTTCCTGAAAGATCTGTGACATTGAGTATGTTCCTTACTCTCTCTCAAAGTCAGGGCTATAAATGGTAGAAGAAGAGCTGCTTACAGAATTTTGTGAAAATTAAATGTGATGGAAAAAAAAAAGGAAACAAATGGCCTTATTAAAGGTTAAACAATTATTGCTGTCAAATAGAAATAAAGTCATGATGGTACTTCACAGCTCCCCTAATGAAGTCCCTGAATGATACAGAAAGAAGATCTGAGGCCAAGTGACAGTTGGAGAGCAGGCAGAGAATAGCCTAACAGGTAAAGAGCAGGGGTAGTTGTATTTCCAAGGCTCTGCACTTTGGAAGACCAGTCCCATTTTTTATAATAGAAAGATTTGAAGTATTTGAAGGAAATCACCTCTTCTTCTCCCACTTTTTAATCTCCCTCTGTACCCAGGTGATACTAGGACACATAGCATAGTTGTTTCATAAATGAGAGACTCAGTTACAAAAACAAACAAACAAACAAACAAACAAAAACAAAAACCTGCTTAGCAAGCTCTAACAATACACATTTATCTCATACAGAACTTTTTGTCATACTCTTAGTCCCACTGTGAAAACCAGGACAGCTTTCTTCCCCCTCCATGTCAACAGAAAGAGAACAAAGTTCAGTATTTTTAGACATCAGTTGCTAATTTTTTTATGTGGCTATAGAGTTAAGTACCTCACCCAATTTTATTTCATTAAAATCCAAATTGTGTCAGCATAGTCATTGTCTTTACCTTTAGAAAAGGAGATTTTTGTTCTTTTCCCTTTACGGAAACTGAGCAGATGTTAAAATTGACAGGTTGGGGGGTACGGGGGAATATCTGGACAATCACATTCTCATTTTATTTCTGTAAAGTACTTCTGAGTAAAAAAACTTCAGTGTGCCTAAAACGAATACAATATTACATGTTAATTATAGAGCAACAACAGCAACAAAAAAATCGCCACAGGTATAAAGCTATGTTTGATGACTGATTGTGCCTTCTCCAGTATTAAAAAGAAAATTGTTGGGCACCTGGGTGGCTCAGTGGGTTAAAGCCTCTGCTTTCCGCTCAGGTCATGATCTCAGGGTCCTGGGATCGAGGCCCACGTCGGGCTCTCTGCTCAGCAGGGAGTCTGCTTCCTCCTCTCTGCCTGTCTCTCTACCTACTTGTGATCTCTCTCTGTGTGTCAAATAAATAAATAAAATCTTTAAAAAAAAAAAAGAAAGAAAATTGTTGTCTAAGCAGTGCTTCATGTTAAGATCCACTGTTTTGGGGGGGCACCTGGGTGGCTTAGTTGTTAAGCGTCTGCCTTTGGTTCGGGTCATGATCCCAGGGTCCTGGGATAGAGCCCCACATCGGGCTCCCTGCTCTTCGGGGAGCCTGCTTCCCCCTCTCCCACTCCCCCTCTTGTATTTCCTCTCTCACTGTCTCTCTCTTTCAAAAAATAAATAAAATCTTTAAAAAAAGAAAGAAAGAAAGAAAAGATCCACTGTTTTTTAGAAAAATGATGGAAGTAAAGCAAAAATGGAGGACAGTCAAAGGTAAATCACAGAGGGACTGACTTATTCAGTGTCAAGGGTGGGTCTTCAACCTGTGGCTAGAAGATCCTTGGGAAGGGAAGAAGGTACAGGTTCTCATAGGAAATCTGTGAAATCATAAATGCAAGTAAGGTTGTGTGTGTGTGTCACACATGCTATTTCCAAGTGCATGAAAGCTGTTGAAATTAATAAAGACAAAGTTAATTTTTAAACATCAGCATAGGGATTGGGGATTCACCTATTTAAAAAAAAAAACAAACTTCAGGATTTTGTTTTATAGTACTGTGTTAGCTCTCCAAGTCTACCTGTCTTCTGGCTTTTTGTATTCCTTTATAGACCTAAATTTTCAAGTTCTTACCTGAGCCAATAAGAAGTATGTTTAAGAAGATACCTTTTTCTGAGCTCCAGGACCTTGAATATATTCACCTTCATTTTCGAATGTTCTGAAAACCTTATATAACTTTATGTGTCTTATTCTTTAACGAGTTTCTTTTTCAAGCCGGACCTGCTGAAACAATAATTTTAAGCTCCCTAAGGGTTTCCCCACCATAATACCAGCTTTCCTGGATTGACTGTATCACCACAATTCCCCAGGGCTTTGTAATAATAAAACCTACATGTACGGCACTTTCAATTTTTCAAAGCACATTAACCCATATAATTTTACCCTGTGACTGTTTATAGACAGTGTTGTGTGGTTTTTTTTCCCCTCTGCTTAAAAGTGAGGGTGAAACTGGAAGAGAGACTGTGTTCTCAGGGTTGGAGCCCCCAAAAAAGACGTCCTTCTCCCTCTCGGGCTCAGCTCCTACCCTAACTGGAATTCTGTGCTCAAAACCACACACCCAACCTCCCACACGCACAGCTTCCCAGTAAGCAGTCTCAGTTCAGTGATTCCCCGGGGCAGTTGACTTCAGGGGAAATGTTATGTCTCAGGAGACTTTATGCTCCAGCTCTTGGAGGTGTTCAAATATAAACCAAATAGCCAATTAAAGTGAATTCAATCAAATGGAGGGTTTGACAAGAAGACTTTGAAGGTCATTTCTAACTGGAATTCTGTGATTAGAACAACATACTTTCTTCAGTCTAAACTACAACTTTCTTGGGGCACCTGAGTGGCTCAGTCAGTTGAGCAGCCAACTCTTGATTTCCACTCAGGTCATGATCTCAGGGTTGTGAGATCAAACCCAGTGTCAGGCCCCGTGCTCAGCGTAGTCTGCTTGTCCTTCTTCCTCCCCACACCCCTGCATACTAGCTCTCTAAAATAAATAAATGAATAGAATCTTAAAAAAAAATAATAAACTACAACTTTCTTTTAATAAATTACTTTCTAATTTTTCTTTTTCCTTAGAGACTACGATTATTAAAAAGAAAAAGTGCTAACAGAACTATGTAAAAACATTGTGGCATATTAATTTTTGCTTCGTTTTTTGAGTCAATATTGTACTACTACATCAATAAATGTGTAATTGTTTTTCTTGCTGCCAGGATTTCCTCTCTATAATCCATCCTCTATATCAATGCTGTCTAACTGAACTTCCTGTAATTATAGAAATGTGCCTTATCTGTGCTGTCCAATACAGTAGCCATAGGTAGTAATTAAGCTACTAAGCACATGAACTGTGATTATAGAACCAAGTAACTCAATTTTTAATTTTAATTAATTTTAATTTAAATGGCCACATGTGGCTAGTGACTGCCGTATTTCACAACACAGCCTACACGACTGTCAAAATAATAGTCGTAAAAACAACTCTGCTCCGCAAACATATAAATTTGTCCAAAACCATAGAATGTACAACACCAAGAATGAAACTTATTATAAATTATAGATATTGGGCAATAACGATGTGTCAATATAGGTTCATCAATCGTAACAAATGTGTTATTGAGTGGAGAATATTGATCTTGGGGAAGGCTATGCAAATGTGGGAGCTGGAGGGTTTCTGTGGGAAGTCCCTGTACCTTCTGTTCAATTTTGCCATGAATCTAAAACTGCTCTAAAAAAAATAGCCTATTTAAAAAAAAAAAATTCTGCTGGATCCCATTTGTCCATATCAATGTTTCTCAAACTTCCCTATCAAAAGACTACTAACAGTAGCGGCTAGAGAGAGCTATTCCTAAAGAGTTTGGGGGCTTGAACTTAAAACTAGACAAGTTGGAAATTAATTTGGAATGTTTTCTTATCTTAAGAATATGTATGAATGTTGTTATCCTCTACGTGATACAGCCAAATTTCTACTAATACATAGAGGTTTAAATTTTCTGGCCATCAGATAAAACAAGGAAAGTGTCCTACCTTCCCCACGGATTAATGGGTAAGAAGCTATTGCATGAATGCATCACTAATGAAATTACTAACAATTTGGGAAAATCCTGTTGCATGAAAGTCTGCTGCTGCTGTACATATCAGATTTGACACCCAATAAGTTTCTCTTCTGGGTATGAGTGTCATAATATTTTGAGAACTGAGATTCACAGAAGTATGTGGATACAAATGGCAACATTTTTGTTTTTTAATTCCTTTATGAGCTGTGTCAGAATAACCATTACCCGAATGTTGCCAAAAGTGGTGGTGGGTAAAAAATAATTTTAGGTCCTTGTTGATGGATATTTTTATAACTGTACCAGTTTGCTAAGGAGTGGAATCTCTGGTGTCTGTATGGCCAAGGATACAATGTCTTTCACTCTCAAAGGTAAACTTGTTCAATCATTCTTCTAGTGGATAAAAATGGCAGATGGTGTTTTTTATTTTATCATAAATATTGTAATTTTCCTCACATAAAAATATATGCTAAATATTTAAACAGACTTTGAGAATCACTCTTTTTTCAGTAAAATAATATATTTGCAACATGAAAAAATTAATATACTATATACACAGAAGAGTAAAAAAATAAGGTAGTCTTCTTAATTTCTTTAAGGATTACAAATTGAATGACAAATTGAATTATGAGACCCAATTTCACTGATGGAAGGAGGGAGAGGCTGCATTTAAATTTGCCAGGTAAAGATGACAGATATATTGTTGCTTAAAACAGTCTCTTTCAAGTAAATATCAGCCAACTGGAAGTATACCTTTCTCTGAGGGCTTTTCTTTCCTCTTCCTCCTTTCCCAAAGATGGCATCAGCTTTCAAAGGAAGTCTTTCAATGCTTCATAGCAATGAGGCAGGGGCCCTCAGTTTATTTAACCTCGTAGGGACCATCAAGCAAGTCTTCATCTGTGTGGGGATTATGCTTTTCATTACATTGCTTCTAGCTATGATGGCTCTATTTAGCTGCAAGACTTCTTGTGATATTTTTCCTTCAAAATGTGTACTTTTAAAAATATCATTATAACAGTAATGGCTACAAGAGACACCATATTTTAGACATTTGCATATCCTCAATCACAACTCCAAGTTTTAAATTAACATCTAAGTATATTTCTCTCTCTTAATATCTCATTTCACTTGGTTTCTCTATGCCTTTTTCTAGTTGTGGTCCAAGCGGTGCTCTCATCTTTGCTGCCCTCGCCGGTGCCTCAGGGACAAAACAGGCTTCCTTGATATCATGTGGTTCTTAACTTTCCTCATTACCATAAACATTGCCAGTGATTTCAAGCATCCTGTTTTTGAGCACTGATCCATCTTCCTAGTTGTTTTTATACTTTTAAATTGTTACGCATTTAAAATGTAAATTAACTGACAGGAAGAAAAAATCATCTAAAATTTCCCCACAATTTCAATACTTCTGTTATCAGAGAACACACCACAGGAAGTAGAGCTGAGCATAGCCAGTAACCGTATACTTACAAATGAATATTTCTTCAGTTGCAGTTATAGAAGAATGTTGATTTGTGAACCATGTTTGTGTATGCATGTAACAAAAATTTAAGAAAAATTATAATATTGATTCAAAAAGCTGAACATGTTTCTCAGAAAGACTCATTCGGGGTGAGCCTCCTGGGACTCATGGGGGACACTTAGGTCTTCCAGCCAGCCTGTCTCATAGACCAGAGCCAGGTATGTAGACCTGTGGTGTTAGCATATGTGGAGGACCCTGTGATGCTGTCCCCAGAGCTCCCAGTCCAGGGACAGCTTTTCAGCTCTCAGCTCCTTCATGGTCAGCCCCAGCTGCAGAGACTCCCCCTTGCTTAGGTCAAACCCTTCCCAGGGAGACCCATATCAGATGATGGATCGCTCTGTGCAGGCCTGGTCATTTCTATTCCAGTGCAGGACAACACAGACAGAGCATTTGAGCTCCAGGTCTCTCCACAAGGTCTGCAGGTCTCCCATGCTCATCATGGGCTGCTTTGCAGCTTGACTTCCCCTCAGCTCAGTCCCTGCACCCTTTCCTTCCACAGGCAACATGGTGCACACTAACCTAAGTCTCAGGGTCTGCTTCCTTGAGAACTCAGTCTGTAGCAGCATAATCTCATCTTCCTAAAATATCGGAGTCCTGTTTCTTACAGTGCTGATACCACTGTCACACAAAATCACTCATTTCCCAGGCACTCACTATACATAAAATATTATACCATCTAGCCCAGTGGTTGTCAATGGCTCAGAGATATATATATTTTTTAATATTGGTATCCAGACTGATTAACTCCAGGGTGGGCAGGGGAGGGGGAGGCTAGGAATTTGTATTTCTTCAAAAGCTCTCTATGGGATTCTAAAATGCAGCCAGGGTTGAGAACATTTTAGGCTTCCAGGAAAATACAGAAATATATACAATTACAATCCACCAAGGTGGAAGGAAAGGATTCTGCTCCATATGCTTGCCCTTACAGAGGATAAAACATGTTCCCATTACCCAGTCTGCCAGCCAGGCTACACACACCCGTCACTTTGTTTCTGCTCATGTTCCAGCAGGTGAACTATTTTTGCTCCCAGTGAGGCCACTTTCTCCATCTGTGCAATAAATCCCATCTTCTCAAAGACTTCTCTCTAGAATGGCCCCTCCTGCTTCTGCATCATTTCCCCCCCCTTTCTCTGCTGCAGTATTCCCACCAGCATATAAACATGTGAAAATCTCTCCATTCTTTACTAAAAAAAGAAAACTCAACCCTACTTCTTTCTCTAGCTACTTCCAGCCTTCTAGCTACTGCCCCATTTCTCTGGTCCTTCTTTATGAAACATCTTCAAAGAGCTGGTTATATGTGCTTTCTCCGTTTCTTCCCCTTCCGTTCTCTCCTGAATCTACTTTGGTCAGGTTTTTATCCCAACCCTCCAATCAAAGCTTCTCTTGTCAAGGTTACAGTGACATCCACATTGCCAGGCTCAGTGGTTAATTCTCAGTCTTCATATTACAAAACCTGCCAGGTGCCTCTGACCCAGGACGTCATTCCCTCCTCACAACACTGTCTTCACTTGGAGTCCTAGTAGCTCACCCTCTTGAGATTCTCTTCCTACTCTCATAGTCCTCCTTCTCAGTCTTTGCTGATCCCTCTTCACCTACTAAGCATCTACACATTACTTTGCCAAAGAGCTCATCTCTCCTCTTGGCTCTCTGCATTTGCTTATTAGGAAATAATCCATTTTATGGCTTTAAATACCATCTATGTGCTTGAGATTTCCAAGTGTAAATTCCCATGCAGATTACTCCCCTGAATTCCAAGCTTATTTTGTCCCAAGTATCCTTTCCAATCGCCAATAGAATATCTACTTGTTATGTCACATATCATGTCCCAAACCTAATACTTTTCCTTCCCAAACTACTTCTCCAATCTTCTCAATCTCAGTAAATAGCAACTCCAATGTAGTTGTTTTTGCTAAAATTTCAAAATCATTCTTAACCATTCTCTTTTGATTCCATCCCATAAGGCTGTTAGCTCTACCTTCAAAATATAGCCAGAAAAGACCACTTCCCATTACCACCCTGCTGCCACTCTGATGAAGCAACACTCATCTCTCAGACTGAATACCAATGTCCTTAGGGATTTATGAGCACGCTCTTCTTGTCCCAGGCTACCTGTCCAAGTGCATCTCTTTCAGGTCTCCACCACTAATACCTATCTCACAGAATGAAAGGTATCACTGTACCTTGTAGTGTGAATCTCTCCCACTAGACCAGAAGCTTTCAGAGTGCCATGACTAAACACAAATTTAAGGTTTCAATAAATGGTAGGTGGATGACTAATGAATAAATGATTCAACAATGTTGCAATATTCACTATATTGGATAGAGAGATATATTGATCTGCTTGACAGCAAACTCAAGAGGTTATTATTAGCTACATTCATGGTGTATGCCAACTGAAAAGAATTTCACACTTGTTTGATATATTCATTTTTCTTTTCAACTCAGTCAATAGAATTAATTGTCTTCCTTCTTGTTCAGAGGTGATTAATTTAAACAAAAGGGCATGTGTGGTAACTCACTGACTGAATTAGTTGACTACAATAACTCAGTATGTACCAAGGAAACCTATTGAAACAAGGCAAAATCTAATGAAGCCAACAAAATCAGTCCTATTAAAAGTTTAGAAGGCCCTCAATAATCTATATATTTTTAAATTACCTCAGAATCATTTATAAAGAGATTAGGTAGGGGCACCTGCCTGGCTCAGTCAGTATAGCATGCGACTCTTGATCTCAGGATTATAAATTCCAGCCCTACCTTAGGTGTAGAGATTACTTAAAAATAAAAATCTTTAGGGGTGCCTGGGTGGTTCAGTCAGTTGGCCATCTGACTCTTGATTTTGGCTTGGGTCATGGTCTCATTGTGGGGGGATGGTTGGAGCCCCATGTTGGGTTCTACACTCAGCATGGAGCCTGCTTTCCCTCTCCCTCTACTTATGCCTCTCCTCTCTCTGTCTCTCAATCTTTCTCTCTCTCAAAATGAATGAACAAAATCTTTTAAAAAATTTAAAAATTAAAATCTTTTTAAAAATGAAGAAAGATTAGGTAGCTACTGCCTATTCCTGGATAACTTAAATTGGCAAAATATAATCTTTTTAAAGTTTTGACCATTTTTATTTTTAATTTAGGTCTACTTGTTATTAGTTCAGAGAAGCTTACACCTGGTCCAAAATTAAAATTAGTGTGCATTTCCCTAATGAGAGTGACTTCATGATTTGCATTCACATTAATTCTCAACAGCCTTGCTTAAAATTGTTTTGAATTAGAGTTTCATAATTAGGATTTAACATTTAAATCATATTCAGGAGACTGTGCATATGGTTAAACAGACTGCCAGAATAAATTATGAACTAACAAAATAGTAATCTATTACTTTAAGGCATTTGGTAAGTCATACTGTAGTTATCCTTTTACATATTTTTACAAAATATTCTCTTAGGTTTCTTAACCACAGTTCATCTTCCTCTTTTGACCCATGACACTTGCTTATACTGATGTCACCTTCACCATGCCACTCCAGGGCATCAAACCTTAGTGGTGTCCTATGGGCTGACGACATGAGGGAGAAATTTAATAAAATACCTAACGTGTTTGCTTATGTTCTTAGTAACCTGAGTTCTCCTCTCTTTTCTCTCAATACTAGCTTAACTTCCAATAATGCTTTTTTCAACTTATAGTATTACCTAACATTCTATTTAGAAACTGGGGGGGGGACCCACAAGATCAGGTCTTCTCATATTTTCTTTTGGAATTTAAGTGCCATTTTATTGGTTATTTTGTCTTCTAACCTTTCCATTTTCCAGTCTTCTCCAACTTTATTCTATCCTACCTTGATCACCTTGCTTCCAGCAAAAGCTTTTGCAACCTCAGCACTACTGACATTTTGGCCCAGATGATTCTTTGTCGTTGGGAACCTGTTCTGTGCATGTAGGATGTTTAGCAACATCCCTGGCCTCTACCCACCAGATGCAGGTACAGCTCCTCCCATCCCCACCCAGATTGTAACAAGCAAAAATATTTTCAGACGTTATGAAACATTTCCTGGGGAGGTAGAAGGAGGGACAAACTGCCACAGTTGAGAACCACTGCTCTATGATAACTGAAGCTAAAGATCCTTCAAAAAAAACAAAAACAAAAACGAAAAAAAGAAAAAACCACAACTACCAAGGATCACAGGGATTCAAATTCATATCATCTTAATCCACAATGTGATCTTTCCCCTAAAATGAGAAAGTTTACACTAGTGGGGCATTGAAAGAGCCCAGTTTAGCTACAGTGTGTTCGTGGAGATCATGAATGTAATGACATATGATGGTTAATTTTATTTGTCAACTCAAAGTATGCGTGGAATGAGTTTAACTTCTAAGTCAGTAAATTTTTATCAAATCAGCTTGCCCTCCATAATGTGGGTGGTCTCATCCAATCAGTTAAATAGAACAAAAAGTCTAGCTTTCTCAAGGAAGAGCAATGTAGAAGGTTGTATTGCTGGTTGTCCAACAGACTGCCTTGGAACTGAAACTGTACCATGGGCTCTTCTGGGTCTCCAGTCTGCCAGCCTACACTGCAGATTTTGGATTTTCTAGTCTCCATAACGGTACGAACTAATTCCTTATAATCAACCATATATATACTTTTCCTCAGGAGAACTCTAATACATGACATAATTGAAATAACAATATTTCTGCTTTTCTCCTCCTCTGCGCACACACACTCTTTTCCTTGAAAAGAATCAGCAATGTGTATTTTTTGACTTCTGAATGTTGCCAAAGGATCAAAAGGGAAGGTTGAAGGAAGTAAGACCTCGAGTTTCTTTTACAACAGAAGAATTATAAAGAAAGTAGAGGATGTGAGAAGGTGGAGGGGGGGGGAGAGGATAGGGGGGCACAGAGCAAGACCTGGGAGGCCCGTGGAAAGAAGCAGAGCTGGCACTAAGAATCTGGGGAAATCTCTGGTGGGATGGCCAGTGCTTGGGAGCCAATCCACAGTCCAGAGGAGATCCTTGTTTTTTTGTTTGGTTTTAAGATTTTATTTATTTATTTGTCAGAGATAGAGCACAAGCAGGCAGAGTGGCAGGCAGAGGCAGAGGGAGAAGCAGGCTCCTTGCTGAGCAAGGAGCCCGATGCAGGACTCGATCCCAGGACCCTGGGATCATGACCTGAGCCGAAGGCAGCTGCTTAACTAACTGAGCCACCCAGGTGTCCCCAGAGGAGACCCTTTGAAGAAGCACCTCACATTATCTGGATAGAGAATCACATTAACTGCAGTCTTATGACTAAAATGTATCTCTGACCAGCTGCTCACATGTTGCCCACGAATTGTGCTCTGAGACTTCTTTTTTTTTTTTTTTAATTTATTCATTTGACAGAGAGAGAGAGATTACAAGTAGGCAGAGAGGCAGGCAGAGAGAGAGGAGAGAGGAGGAAGCAGGCTCCCTGCCGAGCAGAGAGCCCGATGTGGGCCTCGATCCCAGGACCCTGGGATCATGACCTGAGCCAAAGGCAGCGGCTTTAACCCACTGAGCCACCCAGGCGCCCGTGCTCTGAGACTTCTTGAAGGCCCATTCAAACTGTCTGATGTAAAAGCAACCTCTCTTTTCCAAAGGCCTAGAGCACCTGTCAGCCTCTTCCCAAAACTGAGGTTTGGGCTCCTCAGCAATCAGAAATAGGGAAGGGAAAATTGCTGTTTTGGTGAAATCATGAACTCATGCTGTGTTTCCTCATGCTGAGAAGATGTCCAATGATAAAGAAAGTTCACAAGATAAGAAGCACAGATCTTAAGATGAGTAGAGCAGAAAATGCTGCAAAGCCAAATGTAATACACAGAGAAGTAAAATTGTCTTTAGTGCAACATTCTAAGTTTTGAAAAATCAAACTCCCTTATAACTGCTTTGTTTTAAATCACAGCTCTTCTCAGTAGGTACTTTAAAAAAAAATTGACTTCTACTTACATGCAGACAGCATATGTATGTTATGAAATCTATAGGTTCTTCGCTTATTTGTAAAAATAAAATTATTTCTAATAATACGTCCCATTAAAATGGCTAGACATAACTCACCAATTTTGAAGCATGAATTTGGAATAACCCAGCAAAATATAGATTAATCTACCTTCTAACCCAGAAATTCCATTCATAGCTATCTATGTACCCAAGAAAAGTGAGTACAGATATCCACCAAAAAAAAAAAAAAAAAACAGGTGCAAGAAGGTTCATGGTAGCTTTATTCATAATAGCTCAAAACTGGGAACAACCCAAATAACCATCACGGGAGACTATGCATAAACATAAGCATATAGTAGGATACTCTACAGTATTATAAAAAATGAACTATTAATATCACAACATGAATAAATATCAAAAACATGCTGAGCTAAAGAAGCCAGACATTAAAGCACATTCTGTTTGATTCAATTTATGTGAATTTCAGTGGGCACACCTACACAGTGGTGATAGAAGTCATAATAGCAGATGACTCTGGGTGAGGCAAGTATTGACTAGGGAAGGTCACAAAGGATGCAGGGACACCCACTGAAGTGATGGAAATATCCTATCTCTCCGTCCTAGGTAGAGGTCTGCAGGTGTTGACATACGAAATCTTAAATCAAGCAATACACTTAATAAGATGTTTTATTGAACGTATGTTACATCTCAACTTTTTAAACATTTTATATAGAGAGAAAACTGTGTACAAAATTCACCGTGAGGGACCTCAGGAGGAATTACTAAAAAATAAAGGAGTTCAGACTTAGTCTAGAACATCTGAAACTGAGTTATCTACTGGTTTAAAGAGTCATGTGCTGGGGCGCCTGGCTGGCTCAGTCAGAAGAGCATGCGACTCTTGATCTCGGGGTCGTGAATAGGAGCCCCATGTTGGGTGTAGAGATTACTGAAATAAATAAACCTTAAGAAAAAAGAGTCATGTGTTAGGTGTTCAGATGCTATAATCAGAAAAAAAAAAGATGATTCAAATATAAAGGCCAAAAGGAAAATCATACGGTGGCTATCTGAAACAACAAACACTGTTTTGCCGTCCAGCTGCCTCTCACATGGTGCGTTCATTTTCTCTTGCCACCATAAGTAGTTACCAAAAAATCAGTGGCCTGACTCTCGGTTTCTCTGGGTAAGAATGCAAGGTTATCTCAGCTGGTTTCTCTACGCCCCGTTTTACCAGACCAAAATCAAAGTGTCCATCAGCCGGATTCTTATCCAGACGCTCTGGGAAGGCTTTATCTCCCTGCCCAGATTTCAGATTATTGGCAGAATTCAGTTCCTCGCTGTTATAGGTCCCTATTTCTTGGTTTGCTGTCTATTTAGAGACCACCCTCCCATGTTAAAGGCCCACCTCTGTCCCTTACTGACGATCCCTTGCATGTCAGAGCCAGAAATGACATGTCAAATCCTTCTCACACTTCCAATGCCTCTGACCACTGTTTGTTTCACTCTTCTGACTCCAGCTGGAGAAAGCTCTCTGCTCTCTGCGTTTAAGGGCTCATGTGATTAGATTGGGCAGACACGAGTAATGCAGGATCATCTCCCTGGCCTGAGTACATTTGCGTAGACTCTTTTGCCATGTGACATAGCATCTCAATAGGTTCCAGGAGTTAAGATGTGGGTTCTTCAGGTGTGTTATTCTGCCTACTACACATGGACAGCTCTGTCTGGTCCTCATGGCTGTGTGGTAGCAGGCATTTATTCATTTACGAGTGCTTAATCATCATCTTGAACAAGAAAAAAGAATAGCTATACATCTGCAGCCTGATCATGTTTAAAATGATGGCCTCTTCATTGGAAGTTGTTAGTGGATTCTTTGAATTGCAATACCACTCCATTTTGCTCTATTACTTTACCAATTCTAGTCCTAGTTTGACCTCGAAGAAGCATGTTCCTAAAGAATTACTGCTTCCCACAAACTTAAATAATTCTCTCTTCTTGAAGACTCAGGTTCTGGGCAAAGATAAACCTTTAAGGCGAAGGATGACTTGTGCTTCGAAAGCCATCCTCTCTCACCTTCCCCAATATGGAGTGTCCTGGAGAAAGAAAGGAGAAAAGAAAAGTGGCTTGCTTTAACACAGTGATATACAGGAAGGCAATATGTGAATCCTGGACAAAGTGGCACCCCGACCCACCTCAGTTGTGGCCTGGATACACATTGCCTTTCCCCTCTGGTCATGTCCTTTAATATCTTTACTTTGCAGAGCATTTCGCAGTTTGCAAATCTTTTGTTACACATATACTGTCATTGAGCCTCCAAATAATCTTGTTAGGTATACCAGACTAGCATTATTACTGCATTATTTTGTATGTGATCACTGAGGTTCAGGTGAGCAAAGTGACTCCATGTTTCGTTTTAAGATTGCATTCACTCATTTGTCAGAGAGCGAGCAAGCCCACAAGCAGGGGGAGTGGCAGGCAGAGGGAGAGGGAGAAGCAGGTTCACCCACTGAGCAAGGAACCCTGTGTGGGACTCAATCCCAGGACCCCTGGATCATGCATGACCCAAGCGGAAGGCAAACGCTTAACCGGCTGAGCCACCGAGGCATCCCTGAAGAGCTGGTGAGTAGCAGACGAGACTGTATTCAGCAACTGTACCATACTGTGGCAATTACAGCTGCACCCATCGCCAGAGCTCTCTAGTTCTTAATCTCTGCCTCTTTATCAAAGTCCAGCCCCTGTGCCTCATTCACAATAAAGTGTAAGCAACTGAATCTTCCCGGGAGTGTCTGCACTTTAATATCAGTTGAAGCAAAATTCAAAGGATAAAATCTCAGGCATTAGCAATTAAGTCAGAGAGAAATGAGCTGGAAAGAAAGGAGCCATAGGAAGCAAAAGGTCTTCCCAACACTCCAATAATGACATTTGGAAGGTTCTTCCAAAGATATCAAAAGGTCAGACTCAGTGCCAGACTCTCATGAAAGTTAAACATCAAGTTAGAGCTGCTTCAGACAAATCTCAACTCATTCCAAAAATGAAGTCAACACATAAACAAGGGAAGGTGGGAAGTTTAAAAAGAATTAGAGCAAGGAACTTAGGAGGAGAGAATAAATGGCCAGGTGCCAAGAGGTGAAAATGATTTAGATAACTACAATTCTCAAGTTGATATGTTAAATCAGATGTATAACATTTCGTCAAGAATTGGAGAAACTGAAAATATGGCCTTCTCTCCCAAATGACTGAATAACAGCAATTTGTATGCTTTTTTTCTTGCTTGCTCATTAGAATAAATTGCCCTGTCATGAACTCAGTAGGACCTGGGAAGCCCCTATTAAGGAAATGTAATCATCTTTGAGACCACAGTATACACTGAAAATAGCATACAAGTTCCTGCCTATGTCTTTCTTTTCCCTACAGCATTTTCCCACTTATTTTTTGTCCTCCTGTTATCTCTTGACCTGTTTTATGCTATCAGCTCTTCAAATGTCTTTTAATAACATACAGAAAATTATGCACTTTACGTTTCCCTTTGTGAAACCTCAGACCACCAAAAAAGATTAAAGTAACTTTGTCTGATAAAATTAGACTAAAACCTTCTTTGCAGCAGTGCTGTAGTCTTACTTGATTTCTTGTTTAAAACTAGAAAGTAACATCTGTTTTGTGTCATTATAAAGGTGAAAGGGACCTTGGCAAGTTATCTAGTTTGTTACATGAATCAAGGAGATACTACTTTAAAACGTTCAAACAATGGTGCCTACCTTTCTTCTTAATTATTTATGTACTTTCAGTCTTCGGTGGAGATAACTTCATAGAATATTTGTTCTCTTGACAAATGAAAAAATTATAATGGTAACTATCGTTAACATACATGGGTAGGTATCTAATCACAAAATATGAGTTTTTACTTCTCTTCAGATATACAGAGATGTCCTGTTTCATATGTTAAGTATATCTAAACCAAAAAATTATGGTTCTGTACTTATCTAAGAGGAAATACTAGACGTGGGGAATTGAGAGTAACCGTCCCTTAAAAAAATAGGAACTATACCAAGTACAGAAAGAACTGATCAGTATCTATGGTCACACCCAATGACCACATAGAAAGATGGATCAAGATAACAGGTTAATTGGAATTCTCAAGGGAAGAGCTACCTCGGTAAACTCACTCCTCTCTCTAAGCAGATGAAACCCCTGCATGACCCCATTAATGAGGCCAGGATGATAATAAGGCTGAATGATGTGAGACAGGACACTAAGGTGAGACATCCTTCTAGCAAACATCACTGGATTAGGAGAGGAATAAGGATGTGTTAAAGGACAAGTTGGGGGTGAGGAAAGGGAGGAAACAAAGCAGGAATTTTCTCTCTTTATTTTATATTAACCAGACTCCCTATTATGTCCTTGAGTCTTAGCCAGACTCTCAAGCTGGAGCTTTCTAGCCAGAATAAAGTGAAAGTAGGACATTGTCTCCTACCTGTTACTGAGGATGACAGCTGATTACATGGGGGAATATTGGATAGAATTTGATTCAGAGCCAGTGATTTGACACTTCATAGAGGTGTATCTCTTGGCTTAAGATTAATGGCAGGGCTCAAGTAAGAGCCATGTCTTATCACAAAACACATATGAGAATTATTATTCACCTCTTCATTATAACAACAGAGCCTAAATATTTCAGCTTCTTTTTAATTATAATTGGGAATATGCTAGTCTAGGAAGAGGACTGTAGTTAAAGGCTACTGATACTGTCCCCCTCTGCAATAAAAAAACAAAACAAAACCAAGTTACTGATACTGACACTTCTATAACCCTACTTAGATTATCCAGCTACTTTTTAGGTATTGTTAAGTAATCGTATGGTAGACATTTTGTCTACCATAGACAATAGGTAGGCAACTAATGACTATGGTTTAAAATGCAATTAATATTCCAAGATTCCTCTGATCCTAGCAATTCCAATTGCAAATCTATTGTTCATGAAATCTCATCAGTGATGACAGAATAGAAGTGACTATTTTTTTTAGAAATGACATTATAATTCATTAAATATCATATGAAAAATACATCAATTATTTTATTATTGACATAACAAACAGTGGCCTATAAGGGGTCTCTGAGCTCTGCTCTAGGGTCTCACCTCCACTTCCTCTCATCTGGTAGGAAAAATATTAACAAATAACTCCATCACCTGCCACAGAGGGGCAGGGATTATATATTGTAGAAGCACAAACAAAGTGCAGATTACTTTTGGATTTAGAAATGGTCAGAAGCGCTTTTATTCTATGTTTGTTTTGGCCAAAAGAGACAGTGGAATAAAAAAATCATCTTTTCTTGAAAAAGCCTATTCCGAATGTGTATAGATAGTAAAACCAACAACTTAGTTTAAATTAATTTTATGTTTGGTTATGTCTGGAGAAAGCTAAGTACACTTTCAGGACCATCATTTCTCTTCTGTGCCAGTCATGCTTTCTGTCCTCCCATAATTATCCAAATATGTTTCATGATTTTGACAACACAAAGGTTGATGCTCTAGTTGGCTGATAAAACAGTATGAGAGCAGGAGAGTCTGTGGTTTTTGACAATGAATGGAAACACATCCCAGGAATCTGCCAATTACTGTTGAGCAGAACCAAGTTTTAGTCTTACTTGAAAGGTCGTCTCAACCTGATGTGTTAGAAGGCAAGTTTTTTGTTTAGGTCTTTGGGCTTATAGATTCTGTAGTTTTCTTTATCATCAAAGAGAAGCAATTAACAACATAAGGCTTGAAGCAACAAAGAGCGCTTAAAGTCTCCTTGGCCCACAATTCCACTTTCGTTAAAGTGGATTCCTTGCATAAAGCAAACTAACATATCTAATTTTCCTTCTTCGAAGGAGAGGTTTTTGTTATTCTGCTTCCACAACTCTATAAATCATGTTCTTTCAAACTACGCTTTCTAGGCTCACAATATACAGAGTATTGAAAGGGTTCACACTACCTGCTGATATTCTCACTGTGCTCCTTTTCTTTTTTTTTTTTTTTAAAGATTTTATTTACTTATTTTAGAGAGAGACAGAGAGATGTGCCAGTAGAGGGAAGGGCAGACAGGGAGGAGGAGGGAGAAGGAGAGGGAAAGAATCCCAAGCAGACTCCATTGAGCTCGGAGTTTGATCTCACGACTCCAAGATCACAACCTTAACCAAAACCAAGAATCACTTAACCAACTGAGCCACCCAGGTGCCCTTCACTGTGCCCCCTTCCTACAGTTACACCCCTGATCTTTGATAATTGTGCATCCACACACAGATACACATTCTTGCACATGCTTATGAAGGACAAACCAAATGTGGTAGATAACTAAAAACAAAAGCAGGATTTCTAACATATCTTTTCTTTCTTTCTTTTTTTTTTTAAGATTATTTATTTATTTATTTGACAGAGAAAGAGATTGCAAGTAGGCGGAGAGGCAGGCAGAGAGAGGGGAGGAAGCAGGCTCCCCACCGAGCAGAGAGCCCAATGCAGCCTCAATCCCAGGACCCTGGGATCGTGACCTGAGCCGAAGGCAGAGGCTTTAACCCACTGAGTCACCCAGGTGCCCCTCCAACATATCTTTTCATCAATTATCTATTTTTGTTCCTATTTCTATCAAGAGAGTTGCTGTTTTATTTTAATAATGTCTGCTGCTAATTCACTAAATCTGACTTATGCAAAAACAGAATTTATTAGAAATACTTGCAATAGTTTATATAATTGATGGGGATGCTGAACATTCAGATCCAAGGGAACTCCAGGAGTCAGCAGGGCACCCTCTCTTGAATGAATTTGTTCAAACCAATTACATTCTTCTTTGTAGTCAAGTCAAGTTTCCCATTTATTGAACAAAACATCTAATTAGTTTAACTAGAATCATATGCTCACATCATTCCCATTTTCCAAAACAGAAAGAGACTTCTAGAATTCCTAAGAAATTCACCAAAAGATGGAATGGATGTAAAGCAGCCATAATCAAGGGCTGTCCACCCCAGTCCAGCCCTTTAGCTTCCAATAACCTCGTACCTGCTTCTTTGCATTACAGATCGAAATGTCCCCATCCAGCAGTACCTCACTATGGCATGTAAAACTGACTAGGAATTCAACATGTCCCCAAAGAAAGAAAACTCAACATGGGTCAGTTTCTGATGAAGTTTCCAGGGAAACTTTCCTTGTGCCCCATCCCCACAACCACCACCACCACTACTGAAGCTGAATCTAATTATATGTAGGTTTCAAATAGTGCCAACTACTGACTTTGTTTTTTCTGAAGAGAGTTTAAAGTAGAATTTCCTGTCTTACAAAAAAGAATACTAACTGCCTACCCCTTTGCTTGGGGAACAGAGAGTAACTCAATAGTTCCACAGATCGTACACCACAGGGGAAGAATTACAATGTTGGCACTAAAATATGGTGAAATGAATACTGGGAAGTGAAAACATCAACCAATGCTCCGTATATCCCCTTCTCAAATATGTTTTCAACTGTTTAATTATGATATAATTTATATACCATATTATTCATCAATTTTATGTTTATAGTTCAATAAATTTTAATGAATGTATATGGTCATGCAGCCATCCCTGCAGTCCAGTCTTACAAAATCTCTGTCATCCCAAAATGTTTCCCTGTGCCCATTTGCAGTCTAATCTGACTCCAGTCTCAATCTCTACACATCTACTGACCTGCTTTTTTAAACTATAATTTTGTCTTTTCTAGAAATTTCATATAAATGGAATCTTACACAGTTCTTGCATCTGGCTTCTTTCATTTTCATAATGTTTTTGAGGTTCATCCCTGCTGCTGCATCTATCAGTGGTTCATTCTTTTTTATTGCTCAGGTGCTGAGAGGTACTCAGCAAAATGGCAACATAACATTCTGTTTAGGTGTTCACTAGCTGATGGGCATTTAGAATTTTTTCCATGTTTTGTTTCGGTATTAAAAATAATATAGGTCTGAACGTTTACAGACAAGATTTTCTGCACATATGTTGTCATTTCTCTTGGGTAGATTCTAGGAAAGTGTATCTTTAATTTGTTAAGAAATTGCCACATTGCTTTCCAAAGTAGCTCTAGCATTTTATATTCCTACCAGCACCATTATGGAAGTTCAAGTTCCTCCATGTCCTTGACAACACTGGTATTATGTCTTTTTTATTATCATCATTCTAGTTGGTGTGCAATGCTATCTTGCTCTGTTTAAATTCACATTTTTCAATGACTATATTTACCATTTTTATACCTTCTTTAGTGAGGTGTCTACTCAAAACCATTTTTCAATTTTCACATTTTTCAATGACTATATTTACCATTTTTATACCTTCTTTAGTGAGGTGTCTACTCAAAACCATTTTTCAATTGAATCATTTGTTTCTTTTTATTTTTTTAAGATTTTATTTATTTATTTGACACAGAGAGAGATCACTCGATCCCAGGACCCTGGGATCATGACCTGAGCCGAAGGCAGAGGCTTTAACCCACTGAGCCACCCAGGCGCCCGAGTCATTTGTTTCTTTATTCTTGTATTATAGGAGTTTGATATATATTTTAGACGCAAGTTTTTTATCATGTATGTTATTTGCAAATATTTTCTCTCAGTCTGTGGCTTATCTTTTCATTTTTTTAATGGAGTCTTTTGAAAAGTAAAAGACCTTGATTTTGTTGAGGTCCAATTTATCCTTTTATTTTTTTAATAATAGGTAATACTTTGAGTATCATATATAAGAAATCTTTCGCTAACCCAAAGTTAAAAAGATTCTTCCCATGCTTTTTCATAGTTTAAATCTTCACATTTAAGTCTATGATCCTTCGGGGTTAACTATTTTTGTTTGAGGTGAGAGGAGAAAGTTTAAGTTCATTGTGTTTTGTATAAATATCCAATTCTAGCATTATTTTTTTAAAGTCTATGCTTTCTCAGGGCTCCTGGGGAGCTCAGTCAGTTAAATGTCCAACTCTTAATCTCAGCAAAAGTCTTGATCTCACAGATGTGTTGGGTTCCATGCCCAGTGGAGCCTACTTAAATACATACATACATACATACAATGTTACGCTTTCTCAAAAAAAGAAAAGAAAAGAAAAAAAGAAAAAGATTATGCTTTCTCCATTGAATTACCATGGCATCTTTGTTGAAAATCAATTGATCATAAATGTATGGGTTTATTTCTGGACTACATTCTGTTCCATTATTGATGTTTATCCTTATGTCTTCATTACTTTAGCTTTCCACTTAGTTTTTTCTTAAGATTTATTTATTAATTTTTAGAAAGAGAGAGCACAAGTTGGCAGGGGGAGCAGAAGGAGAGGATCTCAAGCAGACTCCCAGCTGAGCACAAAGCCAGGTGAGGGGCTTGATCCCCCAACCCTGAGAACATGACCTCAGCTGAATTCAAGTGTTGGATGCTTAACTGTCTGAGCCACTCAGGTGTCCTTCCAGTTAGTTTTTAAGTTGGCTAGTCTAAATTTTCCAGACTTGTTCTTCTTCAAATATGTTTTAGCTGTTCTCTATTCTTTGCATTTTCATATATTTTAGGAAGAATTTGTCCATTTTTACAAAAAAAAAACAGCTTGGAATTTAATAGGGATTGTGTTGTATCTATAGATTAGTTTGAGAAAAACTGTCTCCTTAACAATAGGGAGGCTTCTAATCCTTGAACATAATATTACCCTCTATTACTATTACCCTCTATTAAGTCTTCTTTGGGTGCCTGGGTGGCTCAGTGGGTTAAAGCCTCTGCCTTCAGCTCAGGTCATGATCTCAGGGTCCTGGGATCGAGGCCCGCATCAGGCCCCCTGCTCAGCAGGAAGTCTGCTTCCTCCTCTCTCTCTGCCTGTCTCTCTGCCTACTTGTGCTCTCTCTCTCTCTCTCTCTCTCTCTCTCTCTCTGTCAAATTAAAAAAAGAAAGAAAGAAAGAAATACATTTCTTTCAAAAAAAATCTTCTTTAATTTCTATCCGCCATTTTGTGTACTTCTCAGTATACAAATCTTACATTTCTTTTGTTAAATTTAGAAGTAAGTATTTTATTCTTTTTGATGGTATTGTGAATAGAATTGTATTTTTTAAACTTTTATTTAAATTCCAATTAGTTAATATACAGTGTAATATTAGTTTCAGGTATACAAAGTAGAATTGGTTTTTATCCATTTTTTTATTGTTGCTAGTACATAGAAACAAAATTGATTTTTGTATATTAATTTTATATCTTCTATACATCTTATAGCTTGGGACTACTAGACTTCAGTTTCCTCTTCTGGAAAATGAGGATATTACATTTTTTTTAAAGATTTTATTTATTTATTTGTCAGAGAAAGAGAGAGAGCGCGTGCATAATCAGGGGGAGAAGCAGTTAGAGGGAGAAGCAGGCTCCTTGCTGAGCAAGAAGCCTGATGTGGTACTCGATCCCAGGACCCTGGGGGATCATGACGTGAGCCAAAGGCAGATGCTTACCAACTAAGCCACCCAGGTGTCCCAGGGATATTGCATTTTAAAATTATTTTTAGATAAAATGTCCTAAGACCTTTGTTTTAGAACCAATAAAAACAAAAGAGGAGTATAAAAAGAAGTCATCACCCCAATAAACTATAGAGGTTAAATACAGAAGTAGGTTTTAGAAGGTTCTAACGAGTATATCTATATACCATTCACAAAAGGAAAGGAAGGTGGCATCACTATTGGTTCAGGGCACAATCTGACCATTTTAAGGTTGACATCATGCTCACAAATGTCATATTCTTCTACCTGATACTGTTTGGGTAGTTTCTACCCCTTGAACTAACGATTTAGGTTCCGCCAGAGAAATGGTATAATACTAAAGTTCATCATTCTTTATATCTATATCAATCAGATAAAAGCTGTTGCACTCCCTCTCACAGTTTCATTCCTTTTGGAATGGATTTTTTTAACACTATCAACATATCTCATACCTTAACTGTTGTGCCTCACATAGGCATCTGAAAAATGAGCTGATAATGAAACAGAATATGAAAACGATTTATATTCTGGGATGGTTTCCTAAATAACTAACACATTGGGAAAATCTGAGCTAGAGTAAGAATTTTTGTGGATAATGAAATAGCGCGTGCCCAAATTTATTTTACTGCCAACAAACTTAATTATTTCCAAGGCAGAATATCAGTATATTGGTGCTACAGTTTAAAGAGAATTGTGCCATCCAAGAATCATAAATAATGTAACTGTTTACTTGAATCTGTGTGCTTGTGCCCTGTGTTTAAGTAAATACAAACAGGTTGTCTTTTAAGACCTATAGTTCTAAGCAAATGAAAAATATCAAGGATGCCTGAATGTTTTGTGTGTGTGTGTGTGTGTGTGTGTGCGCGCGTGCGTGCGTTGTGAAGGGAGAGGAGTTTTGCTGAGCTATTTCCAAAACCTCTGAACATCTTTTTAAATAACTTTCTTTGCAGAGGGGTAATAGGAACTATGAAGAAGAGTTTTCCATCAAGGGTAACCAGGAAACAAGAATGGGCGAAATTAAGAGAACATGATTTCCTATGCTGCTCAGCACAGTCCCTCAAACTGAGCTATTTTTATGGTACCTAAGGGCAGAGGCCTACGGAGGCATCTACAGCAGACACCTTGATGCCAGAATGCCCTACAGAAATAAACAAGACTCCAACAGACACAGCAATGCCTGGCAGCTCCCCTGAAAAGCAGATTTGTTTGTGAGCCATGCGACACATCTCTGAAGACTTCTAAAAACCATAGGGGAAAGGGATTTTTCAAGGGATCAAAGTGCTAGATCCATCAGTGGGCATAATGAGCTAGCAAAACCTGAGCACTAATGTCAATTTCACCTTATTTTCTGTAATAAACTGGTAAATTCTGGGAAATTTATTTATATGTAACCATGAGTCCACTTTCCCCAAGCCAGTTCTGATTTCTTTACTGCTTGTGTCCTTACTACCCTCTAAAATTTTCAAAATAATCTAGATAATTAGTAGTCTAAACACTCCTATGCTTCTATTGCCAACAACCAAAAATACGGGGAAATAAATAATTTCCCTATCCCTGCCAGTCCTTTTGCCCTAACTATTGCTTCCTGCTAAAATTAATGGTAGGGAATATTAATGTTGATGTTTACTTTTTTATCTCTAAGTTTATTTACATTTATTTCTACCTAAATATAACCAAATAGACACATATACACATACACATTTCTCAATTTTGCACCTTGCTTAAAGGGACTAGACACAAAAGAATAAAACATATAAATCAGAACTTCTGAGCAGGCAAAGGTCATGAAAAAGAGTATGGAAAATCAAACTATGCCAACACGGCTTACTTGATCACCATTAAGCATGGTGACTGATGATGATGGGTTTTATCCACCTGCTCACAAGCCAAAAGATATTTTTGCAGATAATAGCTTTCCGGAAGACGGTGCCACCCAGAATATTTCAGATGGTGCCATTTGGTGATTTCCACATTTGTTTCAACTTGAACTCCTCAACCTCTTCTCATTAGGGGTGATGGTAGCACACTTGACACCTATGTTGTACTTCTTTATAGCTTCTGCAGCATCCTGGGTGACCCGGTCATTGGTGGCATTGTGATTCTCTATGCCTAAATCACAGCTGTGCAAGTCCAGATCCAGGTAGGGAAAAATGAATTTTTCTTTAATCAACTCCCAAATGACTCATGTCATTTCATCTTCTTGAATCTCTACTACATAACTGCCACAGATTTTTTGAAACATGTTTTGACTTCAAGAAACCTTTACAACTTCTAATCACCCCAACTTCTATCAATCTTGCAGACACAATTGAGAGCAGTTTATTTCCTGCAGGGGAAGGTGCACAGAGGAAGAGCGGGGGAGGGGGGGGCGGGGGGTGCCACAGCCACCCACACGCTGAAGCTCAAAGCGTCTACACTGGCAATACCAACTGGGCCTCAGCTCTTTTGGCTTCTGACACCACCTCTGTACCAACCCAGGAGCCAGTGGGTTGGGGATGGTGTTGGGAGGGGCAGAATGGTGATATTTATTGACTCAGCATGGTGCTAGGTGACTTAACACATTGTCTCCTTTTTGTTCAAAATAGGTCTTTGAGTAGATACTCTTCTTATCCTTATGTCACAAATGAGGAAAGTTTTGGAGGAATGAAGTAACTTGTCCAGGGATCACATGGCAAGTAAGTGGTGAACCAAGAAGTGAAGAGAATAGCAATGAGTTTTTCCCTAACCCATTCCTGTGTTAATTGCTGGCAGACCAAAGCAGATTTCTCACCAAAAGTCTTGAATCCCTTAGGTGCTCAAGCTTCTTCAAGAGAAGAAAGATGTACAGCTGTAGTCCTTGGTTTCCTTTTGCACCTATTGAAATTAATAACAGCCCCCCAAGGGGCCCCTAGCTGACTTAGTCAATAGAGCTTGTGACTCTTGATCTCAGGGTTATAGGTATGAGCCCCACTTGGGTATAGCCACTACTTAAAAATAAAATCTTAAAAAAAAAAGCCACTCAAGCAACAAGCAACAGCCAATTCCACCTGCCACTCTATTTCCTGCCAAATGTCCAATGTATGGATGCCAGAGTTCCATGCCAGTTAATGCCAAAAACCTTACATTAAAAAAAATAACAGGGGTGCCTGGCTGGCTCAGTCAGTGTAGCATGTGACTCTTAATTTCAGGGTCGTGAGTTCAGCCCCATGTTGGGTATAGAGATTACTTTTTTTTTTTAGGGTTTTATTTATTTATTTTAGAGAGAGAGAGCACTAGCAGGGGGAGCGGCAGGCAGAGGGAGAGGGAGAAGCAGACTCCCCACTGAGCAGGAAGCCCAATTTGAAGTTCAATCCCAGGACCCTGGGATCATGACCTGATCTGAAGGCAGATGCTTAAGTAAATGAGCCACCCAGGTGCCCCATGTATAGAGATTACTTTAAAAAAATAAATAACAGGGCACGTAACTGGCTCAGTCGGTAGAGGATGCAACTCTTGATCTCAGGGTGGGGAGTCTGAGGCCCATGTTGGGTGTAGAGTTTACTTTAAAAATAATAATAATGTTCATTAGGTGTTCAAACACAGCTTAAAACAAAAAAGAGAAAAGAAGGGTGCTTGGGTGGCTCAGTTGATTAAGCATCCGACTCGATTTCAGCTTGGGTAATGATCTCAGGGTCATGGGATCAAGCCCTGTGTTAGGCTCTGTGTTCAGTATGGAGTCTTCTGGAGATTCTCTCTCCCCCTCCCCCACTTGCATTCTCCCCCTCTCTGAATGAATAAATAAATACATACATAAATAAATGAATAAATGGATAAATAAATAAATATCTTTTTTTTTTTAATGGGAGAAAACAAGAGTAGAGAGGCACCCTTCTTCACAGAACAGCATTGGCACTTTGAGGTGTCCCAGTTAGGACACAGAGGAAATTGTGGCCATGTGTTTTTCAGAAAAGGATGCCCTACCTAAGTATTACACAGTAAGGGGAACTTCAAAGAAGAAAATGGCAGCCACTACACGGTGACTGAAGACTTGTTTCCCTCTCAATCCCAGTTGCTCCCCCCCTACACACACACACACACACACACACAAACACACACACACACACACACACACACGGGTCCTGTAATTTTGCATGCCATAGGGTACATTCATTAAAGCATAGAAATGCTGGCCTGGGTTCTGCCCTGTCACTTGGAGTAAGTTAATTAACTCCTTTGGGCCTCATCTTCCTACACTCTTAAAAGAGGAAACTGGGGGCGCCTGGGTGGCTCAGTGGGTTAAAGCCTCTGCTTTCGGCTCAGGTCATGATCTCAGCGTTCTGGGATCGAGGCCCGCATCGGGCTCTCTGCTCAGCAGGGAGCCTGCTTCCTCCTCTCCCTGTCTCTCTGCCTGCCTCTCTGCCTACTTGTAATCTCTCTCTCTCTGTCAAATAAATAAATAAAATCTTTAAAAAAAAAAAAAAAGAGGAAACTGGACCAGATAACATTTTTTTAAACTTTCACAACTCTAACCATCTCTAATGCTCCAAGAACTAGCCAGTTCACTCTTTGCTAGGGGAATTGTCACATATCTCTTAAAAGAACTCTGATTCAGTCTAAACCACATTTCATTCTCTGAACGATCTAAATTAATGTTTAAGATATTCCTTTTTGTTTTCTTCTTCCTTTTTTTTTTTTTTTTTTTTTTAAAGAAAGTGTTCCTTGCCCTTCAGGCAAAAGAAAACTCTGTCCTAATCCTTGCCTCTTCAAGGCACAATGCTTCTCTAACTTCTAACCTTGGTCTGGCACTTTCTTTTTCTTTTCCTATTGTAAAAGCTCTCTGAAGTCTTGTTTGCAGAATAATGAAGAAAACATTGCTGTCTGCAAGACTGCTTGTCACCTCTGAATATACTCCATCAACATGCTGCCACTTCATCTTGTTTAGACTCATCGACTGCTTTGGAGAAGGACACCGATGTCCACATCTGTCTCCTTGAGACAGGCAGAGGAACAAATCCTTTTTCCTGTCTCAAAAAGAGCTGACAAGCTTTTAGTAGTGTTTATCTTCACTGAAGGGTGATAACCTTGAAAATGAAAGTTAAAAAAGACTGATACAATTAGGTACAGGGTCTTCTCCATTCTGTATCACAATTGGTTTTCTTGTATAGTTTACTATGTGGAAGCTTTTTATTGTCCATATTGATTTTTTAAAGACTAAAGGCAAAGTTACATTTTATTTATAAACTACAAGTGCATCAGGTTGTGACTCTTTTGCAAAAACGTAATTCCTCTTTTAAGCCTAAAATGGGTTGCAAATACAATCCTTTTAATTTTTCTTTAATGTATGCTCTTTACCCAACCTGGGGCTTAAACTCACAACCCTGGGATCGAGTTGCATGCTCTACCAACTGAGCCAGCCAGGAGCGAGCCCCCAAAATATAATCCTTTTTAATATTTTTCATCCTATCCGCACTCTTCCCATGTTACCGAAGCCTTTTTTTTTCTCTTCTTTTGCATTTCTGGACCGCATGTTATGTAATATTAACAGACTTGAAATTTCTCTGAAATAAATTTCCTAAAGTTGGGCAAAATCTTAGAATTCTAATTATTTTCATTGTCTCAAGTCAAGGACAATAATAGGTGGATTTGATAATTCATTAACAACTTTTTGCACAGATTGAATGTTTTTGTCCCCTTAAAATGCATATGTTGCAATCCTCATCCCCAATGTGATGATATTAGAAGGTAGGGCCTTTGGTAGGTGATTAAACCAGGAATCAGAATGGATAAGACCACCTACTTAATTGTATCAGTCTTTTTTAACTTTCATTTTCAAGGTTTTCACCCCTCAGTGAAGATAAACACTACTAAAAACTTGTCGGCTCTTTTTGAAACCACAAAGCACTCATGACCGAGATTAGTGCCTCCATGAAAGAGTCCCTAGAGAACTCTCTCCCCACTTCCACTGTGAGAGGACAGTGAGATGACAACTGTCTATGAACCAGACACCAGGCCCTCACCAGACACCAAAACTGCTCGTGCCTTGATCTTGAATGTCCCAGCCACCAGAACTAAGAGAAATAAATGTCTGTTGTTTGTAAGACACTGAGTCCATGGTTTTTTTGTCATAGGGCATATGGGTATTAGGGTCTCCTTGCGACCTAGATTGTGCCCACTACTGGCATTCAGACAGCAAGGATATGTCTGGCAAGCTGGTAGCTTGGCACTCTGGACGCCTGTTTCCATGAGGGACTCCCAGTGGCTTAGGAAAAAGCTCAGGCTAACCGAGGAAGAGTAAAGCACAAAGCTTGGCCATCAGAGAAGGGCAGCGTTGCTGAGTCCAGCGTCATGTCTGTTGCTGCGTTTTGTCTCAGGGCGCGCTCCCCAAGGTTTCAAGTTCGGAGGTCCAGGGGGAGAAGATTCCACAAACAGCAATGAAGCCTAAGTCCAACGGAAGAATGACGTCCTTTCCCACCATGCCGCAAAGCAAGGTGCAGCTGTGGCCTCTGGGTACTCCCGACTTCGTGACGCTGCAGCCCAGTGCTTCTTGGTGAGTGACCGACAGCAGACTGCTGAGGGGGGCAGCGTCCGGCAGGCAGACACTGGTGCCAAGTGCACGTGACTCCTTCCCGGGGCTCTCAAAGACCCACCGAAGGGTCATTTCGGAGGGACCGGGAGTCCTGCGCAAGCAGGAGGGGAATCCGCTATGGCAGCCCCACTACCCCTCTCCCCTCTCTGCCACTCTCACAGGCCTCCGTCCACGAGCGAGCTTCGCCAGGCCAGGGTCTGTGGGATACTAGCCAGCAGGGGCCGGCGAGGCCAGGTTCACACTGGCTCTCCCATCTCGCTGTAGCTAGTCGGTACCGCCAGGGCTCTGAGCACCCGCGGAGTCAGCATCCGCCCACAGCTGGATGCTGTTGCTTATTCTCAGTGGGAGCCAAGTGTGGACGAAATACCTTTGTAGGCCTAATCTGGCCTGCAGGGTGCAATCGAGCCACCCCTGCTCTATCCCTAAATTACTTCACAGTGATACAAGAATGTCCAAAGGTTACATTACCTGGTTTTGGCTCAGAACTTGGTATTACACCTTAAATGTGTTATCCTAATAAGATACATGTCATCGCACGTTCTGTTTCATACCGTTTATACAGAGCTAATGATCTTATACATGGAGGTCTTTCTCTGGTATGAAATTTTTTATCTTTACATCTCTCACCTCCACAAAATAATTATTAAGTGTAATAGATATGCCAGGCAGTAGCTTTAAACAATGTAAATTATGACTTTCCCTAAAACAGCACAGTCGAAAATGCAAAAAATACTGAGATTTCTTAAGAAGGTTTTAAGATGCTTAGAACTGTAGCACAGTGCTATACATAGAGTAATATCTCAATAAGTATTTTTTGAGTTGAATTTTGATGAATGAAATGAATATCTGTTTATTGGTTTGTTAGGAGCAAAGCAGTGTTGTCCTACTCTTGAAGAAGCTTGAGAGAAGCTTCTTAGAAGAAGTCATAGATTCACATCCTACTTTCTTTACAAACTGTTCTTGAAAAGGAAAACGGAGGGACACCTGGATGGCTTAGTCAGGTAAGCATCTGACTCTTTATTTTGGCTCAAGTCATGATCTCAGGGTTGTGAGACTGAGCCCCATGTCCAGCTCCACAGTGTAAGATTCTCTCTCTCCCTCTCCCACTGCCTCCATCTTAAAAAAGAAAAAAAAAAGGAACAAGGAAAAATAAAATAAGATAAAAACAGAGAGGGAGGCAAACCATAAGAGACTCTTAAATATAGAGAACAAACTGAGAGTTGCTGGAGGGGCGGTGGATGGAGGGCTGGGCTAAATAGGTGATGGGTATTAAAGAGGGCTTTTGCTGGGATGAGCACCAGACTCATCCCATGTGGGTGATGAATCCATGGATTCTGTTCCTGAAACCAGTGCTGCACTGTATGTTAACTAATTCGAATTTAAATAATTAGCAAATCAAGAAACAACAAGCCCAAAATGGAGTCACTTTTGTTAAGCTCCACCAAGCCCTAATACCTAATCAAACCAATCAATCAGATTCAGCCTCTACCAAGTGTGGAATTTTAAACCAATCAGTTGGGAATTTCCTGATCAATAGTAGCAAGGCAATCTGCAAGACCCTGCCCTTCCCCATAAAGGAAGGTGACCTTGACTGAAACAGTCCTTTTATTTCTTTTAATAATAACCTCCTTGCCCCGCCTCCTTCTGCCTATAAAACCCTTCCATTTTGTACAACTCCTTTGGAGTACCCTTCTATTTGTTAGATGGGATGCTGTCTGACTCATGAATCATGGATAAAGCCAATTAGATTTCTAAATTTACTCGGTTGAATTTTTGTTCCTTAACAGTATATAACCTTGGGAAAAATCATAAAACAGAGATAATAAACTATCTCTCAGGGATGTTGTAATGAAAGTTAGATAAGTATGTAAATCATCTAACATGTTTGGTTCAATGGAAGCTAACTATTTTTTTTTAAGTCATAAAGAATAGCTTTATGGCTATATGCAATGAGGATTAAAAGGTCAGCATCTGTCACTTTTCTAAGCTCTTATCTAAAAGCAGATAATGGCTACTGTCAGGGGTCTCTGTAAGAGGTTTCTCCTGTTTGGGAACTGAATGTCAGTTGCAGTGTGAAAATGAAAGTTCTTGAACGTGCCTGAGGCTCAGATGCCAATGATAACTCACAGAAATATCAATGCCCTATTTTACTATCAAAGAAAATCTGTAGGTGTCCCTTGTCTCAATATGGCACACGACATTTGGCCCAGAACAACAGGGAGGACAGCAGCAGTGAGATCATCCCCACATTCTGGACTCAAGTTTGGCCCACTGGATTAGGTCATGACCTCTGTCCACCTTAAGCAGCCTATTGTGGAGACAGTTCTGGACTGATGTAGGGTCTAAAATCATAGGATCTGGCATGAGTGCCCCCCCCCACTTCCTAGCTATGTGGCCTGAGACAAAGTATTGGAGCCCAGTGAACCTCAGTTTCCTCATCTGTGAAATAAAAACAATTCTTGCTCTTCCTACACTATTAAGTTATTGATTGCTACCGTCATTGCTCTGTCCTGACTTCACCCATATTGTCTGAGCTTAATGAGTGGTTCCTCAGTCTGTGTCAGGTATTAATTTGTGTTACCTCATGTAATTCTTATATCAACCTAATGAGATAACTGTGATTCCCATTTTATAGATGAGAAAACTAAAACGCTGAGAGGTTAATTAACTTACACACCTGGCTAATGGCAGAGAGAGACTCCCAGCTTCAAAGCCCAAGTGTCAAGCTATTCTAAACTGCCTCTTGGAAACTGAAGTAGCATTGGGATGCCCAGCATTTAATCAATAGGCATATATTAAGGACCAGTTCCTGCTTTGGAGTTTAGCTCCAAAACCATAGTTTAGAGATGTGCAGGGTCAAATTGCCATTTACATCCACCCCAAAAGTGTTACATGCCTGGGTCTCCAGCCAGTGGAGTAATTTCCTGACAGAATATGATACCACAAAAGACACACTGGCATTCTGAGTCACCCACATTTGGGTGGGACTAGAGATAGTTAATCTGTCTCACCAAACACTGCAACTTCTCTGGTTTGTTAGCAACTCCCCCTCTGCTTCCATTAAAGTAGCATTAAAGAAAAAAACCACTTATTTACTTAATTTCCTTTAGTCAGAAGGAAGATTGCATTTTGCTGGTCTCATAGAGATGAACCTAATGCTGCACTGTGAAGAGTAAAACATTTCTTAAAGTACAAAAATGAGGGGTGCCTGGGTGGCTCAGTCATTAAGCATCTGTCTTTGGCTCAGGTCATGATCCCAGGGTCTTGGGGTCACCCCATGTCGGGCTCCCTGCTCAGCAGGAAGCATGCTTCTCCCTCTTCCACTCCCCCTGCTTGTGTTCCCTCTCTCACTGTGTCTCTCCCTGTCAAATAAGTAAATAAAATATTTTTTAAAAAGTTCAAAAATGAGGGCGCCTGGGTGGCTCAGTGGGTTAAAGCCGCTGCCTTCGGCTCAGGTCATGATCCCAGGGTCCTGGGATCGAGGCCCACATCGGGCTCTCTGCTCAGCGGGGAGCCTGCTTCCTCCTCTCTCCTCTCTCTCTGCCTGCCTCTCTGCCTACTTGTAATCTCTCCTCTCTCTGTGTCAAATGAATAAATAAAAATAAAAATAAAAAAATCTTAAAAAAAAAAAAAAGTTCAAAAATGATAAGCCTTTATTGGGCTTTCTTACTGATATGTGTGGNTAAAAAATCTTAAAAAAAAAAAAAAAAAGTTCAAAAATGATAAGCCTTTATTGGGCTTTCTTACTGATATGTGTGGTACCACCATATTAATTGCTTGCACAGAGTCTAGATTTCAAAACTCCAAAGTAGTTGTCTAATGCCATTTTACATGAAAGGATTAGACTGGAAGTCAGGGATGCTTGCTCCCTGTTCTGTGCCCTTCTTTAACTTGATAGTTTTAATTCCCTGCCTGAAGGAGAAGAATCCTGTCCTTCTTTCTTCCTCTCTGCCAAATTCCTATTGATTGGTTGGTGATGAGCTGGTAAAAGTTTGATGAGAATGCCATCTAGGCCTTCAGTGTCAAGATCAAGGGAGCTTATAAAGAGATGCCTTTCATCTTTTCCTAAAGTCAGTGCCTCAGGTAATCACTTCTTGTCCAGAGGCAATGAGTCCCCCAGATGAGATGCCGTGACTCAGGGAACTCTGGCCCCAACTTTGTCAGCTCATTAAGGATACGGTCTACCACAAAGTGACTTTTGAACACACTAAGTAGGAAGAATCAAACGGTTTCTACAGTGACAAGGTCAGCTGGATCAGAGCCTGAGCCTTGAAATAAATCAGATATCGAAGAAGTAAACAACAAAAGGAGCTGAAGACAGATTGGATACAGACATGGTGCTTTTATCTGTCAGCCAGCAAGCCGCCAACTTTCTCTTTTGCAAACAGACAGACATGGTGTTTCTGCTGTGCCATCTTACCACATTGTGGGTTACTTGCCCACTGCACTTGCTGGTCTGTGAGCTCTTGGAAAGCAAGGACTCTGTTATGCATATTTTTATTTCATAGTTTGCAGCACACTGCCTTTTATATAGTGGGCATTTGATGTATGAAGAAATAAAGGAAGAAAGGCACAAAAACTCTATGTCCTATATCCTGAAGAAATTTATAATGAAAACTTTTGCTCTTCTCCCAGACTATTTAAAACCTCAATAGACAAAAATGAACAATTATTTTATAGAAGAAATGGTGAGAATGGGGAATAAGAGCAATGAATATTAAAAAAGGAATAAACATCTGTTTAGAGGCTACCTTGTGTCAAACACTGTAGCAGGTAATTTGCATATGTCCTCTCATCTAATCCTTACAATCACACCATGAGTTGGATACTCATATTCTCCTTCTTTTATAGATAGAGAAACTGGGGCTCAGGAAGACTAAGTAACTTGTTCAAAGTCATGCAGCTGGTGACAGAGCTAGAATTCAAACCATTAACTGCAAAGCCCATATTTTTTTCATTTGATCAGGCTGGTAACCATAGGCAAAAATAGCATTCTACAGCCATAATGAACAGCATTCTAGCAACAAACATTTCTATCATTCTAGCACCACTAACATTATTCCCTCTTCTCCCACTGACATACTTTTTCTTTTTCTTTTTTAATTTAGAACTAATTTGGAACTTCTGCTTCCAGCAAAGATGGAATAATAGCGAACTAATTTACCCTCCTGGCTAAAACAACCAGAAAGAAAGAAAGAGGGAGAGAGAGAGAGAGAGGGAGAAAGAAAGAAAGAAAGAAAGAAAGAAAGAAAGAAAGAAAGAAAGAAAGAAAGGAATATAAATATTTTAAACTATAGTTTTCAAAATACTGAGCATCAGGCAATGAAGTAAAGTGATCCCTGAGTGATGGGAAACAAGATATGTGAGTCCTACCACTGCCTTGATTTACTACTTTGAGAGAATTTCCAAGGCATGGCACAAAGAGAGGGTATCCAGACACAATCTGGTGAATGATCTGAGTTAAAAAGATAGAGCTTACAGTCTAAAAAGAATCAAGGCGGGTAGGATTTACAGGGCAGTGTGCCTGAGAGGAGAGAACTACACAAAGAGATTTGCAGAGGGGCCCCTAGAGAATTTAGGAGGGTCCTGGTCAGTGCAGGCATGTGAAGAAATTATTCCTGGCCAGGAAGGAACCACGTAAGGGGACTAAAGAGAAGAGACACAAGACCTAGACTAGAGTATATTTCCAACCAGACTGGATAAACCTCATAATCCGTGACGTTTTGGGTAGATTACTCCTTGGGTAGCCTTTCCTCAGTTGTGGCAAATAATTATACCTAAATACTATACTGATCTCATAAACAAATCTTAAAAACAAGACCCAAAAGGATCAAACCATTTTCAAGTAACAACTTAACTAGATTCTAGAATAAAGCTCAAGAATATTTATAGGAACACAATGATATACAATACCAACACAGTAACATTCACAATGTCCACCATCCAGTTATCCAGAAAAGCAAGCAAGCAAAACAGTAGGAAAGCATGATTTATAATAAGTAGAAAATTAACCAAATGACACCAACTCAGAACTGGCACAGATGCTAGAATTAGCAGACAAAGACAATGAAACAATTATTATTACTATGTTTCAGGTGTTGAAAAAGTTAAGTAGAAATATGGAAAATACAAAAAAGAATCAAATCAAACTTTTAGAGATAAAAACTATGCTATCTGAGATTTTTAAAACATACACTGAATGAGGTTAAGAATAGATTAGACATTGCAGAAAATACATATTATTGAACTTGAAGACATAACAAAACTATCCAAAAGGTAACAAAGAAATTTTTTACAAAGATTTTTTTTTTAAATGAAAATAGAATTGGTGAGCTATGGGACAGTTTCAGGAAGACTAATATACATATTACTGGAGTCCCTGAAATAAGGGTATATGAAAAAGTATGACAGGAAATAACGACTGAAAATTTTTAAATTTGGTGAAACAGTATACCCCACCGATGCAAAAAGCTCAACAAAATTCAAGTATAAGAAACATGAAGAAGGGCGCCTGGGTGGCTCAGTGGGTTAAAGCCTCTGCTTTCTGCTCAGGTCATGATCTCAGGGTCCTGGGATCGAGGCCCGCATCGGGCTCTCTGCTCAGCAGGGAGCCTGCTTCCTCCTCTCCCTGTCTCTCTGCCTGCCTCTCTGCCTACTTGTAATTTCTCTCTGTGTGTCAAATAAATAAATAAAATCTTTTAAAAAAAAAAAGAAACATGAAGAAAACTGTATCAAACTACATCATAATCAAATTGCTCAAAACAAGTGATAAAGAGAAAAATCTTAAAAAGAAAGAGGAAAGGGCGCCTGGGTGGCTCAGTGGGTTAAAGCCTCTGCTTTCGGCTCAGGTCATGATCTCAGGGTCCTGGGATCGAGGCCCGCATCGGGCTCTCTGCTTG